>CM076573.1:387473568-387947746 GCA_034641835.2 Pinus albicaulis | reverse complement strand
ACATAAGGCACCTATCAAGGGTGAATCTTATGCAAAACTTTTGATGCAAGCCAGAAGAAACGAAATGTAATGGAAATAAACACAGAGATAGAAGAACATCACCAGCTTTTGTAGATCAGGATCCAATGAAAAGTGCTCATCATATTGAAAACAAACCAATCAGGTACTGCATTGCCCACAGCTTGGACATTCAGTCTGAGCACATCAAATCTCAACCTATCTTACAAATATTACACAGAGAACTTGCCTCAAGAGGAAATGCTTGCATTTCACTGATAACTCATCAACAACCATTACAATAATATCCTTCTGTGCTTTATAGCAGAAGAGACACAGAAAATCGACTAAGGAGGTAGGTGAACATTGAATGTAACATTAAACCCAAGACAGAGGAAGAAGGTCGAGGCCCATTCTGCTTGAATGCTGAGTATTTAATGTCTGCCACCTCTATATGCAGGAATGATCTTGTCCAGATATGATTTTGACACTTTTAGGCTGAGGTACTTCTGATGATTTGAACAAAAATGAAATAAACTGCTGAGAAGTTTGTTTCATAAATATTTTGGTTACTTTGAACTGCCGCTAGGGTGAAAACTCCTTCAGAGACAGTGCGCATAATAAAAAATGTATGGGCTCTCTGTCCTTTAAGAGGAAAAACATTCTGCTAATAAATAAACCATGATGGTACCTGTTACTGCGCTCAGGATCTTTGGATCGATCCTCGGGGTCTTTTGAATCGGTGCTCTGCATTTTTACCACTGATTTAAGGCTCCAAATCTTCATTATTGTGCCTTGATCTCCTTCGCATTGTACTAAAAACATTATGCCGCTCCATCTCTGTTTCTGACGGGTTAGCTCGATCTTTAATGGCGCTGGAAGGGTTTCCAGTGTTTGAGCTCTGCCCTCCTTTAATGCAAGTCCTGTCAGCCTCATTCTTTGACTATCTCATGGTAGTACCAGCCCTTGGATTTGATTTTGTCTGCGTAGCTTGCCATTGAGATGGTACAACTAAACCACGGTGGTTTTCTTCCTCTAGAAACCCTGCAAAACAACGAACTGTGAAGAAAACCACGGACAGGACTAATGGAGGTGGCGAGGATGCAACTTGGATGTATTAAATAGCCATGCAGATGGAGAACTGGGGAGAAATCGTGAAAAATGATGGTCGGTTACTCTGTCGGGGGTTTGGCTGAACACAGAGCGAAAATGCATGAAAAAACATTAAAAAAAAACACGAACTTAAACCAATATATGGGATTCGAATGAGCGAAAGTACGAAAGGTGCACATGGGGTGATGTGGCGCACAGAGAAGACATGTGAACGGATGATGTGGAGACTCGGGGGAAACGGAATGGTCAATAGTGCATAGATAAATCTGGACCATTGATCGGGCGGAGATCGACGGCGGGGAGCGATGGATGTGGGCCATGGGGGGCAATGGACAGGAGGTTAAAAAGCGCGCATCTTCGAGAGACGACAGCCATTGGACGGAGGTCTCAGGATCTGACGGTTTACGATCATTCCGCTGCCCGACCTTTGACCAATCTTTAATGTGCGAAATGAGCGGTTTGAAAATTGTACATGGGGACACTTGTCATGCGATCTATGGAATCGCTGGCCCCGCGGAGAATACCGCCCTCTCAGCAATGGTGGTGCGGAATATACCGGTGGTTTTGGAGGTATGGTGTATGGCTAGCGGGGTCCATTTGATAAGTCACGCGCCGCACCGTTGGATCAGTGGGAGTAACGGACGGCAGATATGCGACCCCGCATATTTAATCAAAACCTTATAACAGTGCTTATAACCCGGCGCATAACCTTTGGAATTTATTTAAGAACCCAAAATAGGAATTAACAAAGGTTTTCTAATGATTTTCGAGCGGAAGAAGGGTTGGGGAGGATAAGCGCCCGACGAGTTTAGCATGTGGTCCCGGTGATGGGTTCTATGGGAGAAAAGGCGCTGGGCTATGGCCAAAGGGGCTAGGACCCAAATTCATAAATTTCATCATTTTAATTCATTTCGAATGCCATTTCAGACCCAAGGGAGGTAACGATAAGGAGGTGGAGTGGAAATTTGGAGAAATAAAGGGTGGTGGTGGGGTTTAGGCAGGATTTAGGGGGAATTTAAGGGGATAATGGGGGGATTAGAGGGTAACTTTGACAAAGGGAAAACAGAAGTGGTGATGGGGAATTTTGCAGGATATAGGGGTGAAAGGTCCTTTTGAGAAATGGATCAGCAGAGGGGATTTATGTTAGGCAAAGCACTAAGATACTTCAATGGGAATGAGTTTTCAGGGGGAAAGGAAACCCTTGAAGGCTCCAAAACCATCTAGCCCCCAGCTTGCTAGTCAAGAATTTCATAGGGGAGCTAACAGAATACACGGTTCTTGATAAGATAACTGAAAAATTAAAGGTGCTTGAAAATAATTATAATCAATAACCACAGCAGCAACAACCACCACAACAGCAACAGGCACCTCAAACACCCGAAAGTGGTGTTAGAAGATCTACCAGGATAAGTAGACCCCCTAAACGATACTCTCCTTCATTATATTATTTATTGCTAACTGATTCTGGTGAACCCGAATGTTATGAAGAAGCAATGCAGGTTGAAAGCAGGAAGAAGTGGGTGCTAGCCATGGAAGAAGAGATGGACTCCTTAATGCATAACCAGACTTGGGACTTAGTCAGGTTGCTTGCAGGTAAAACTACATTGCAGAATAAATGGGTTTACAGGCTGAAGGAAGAAGATGGAGGAAAACAGAGGTACAAAGCTAGACTTGTGGTGAAAGGGTTTGCACAGAAGAAAGGAATTGGTTTTGATGAAATATTTTCTCCTCGTTGTTAAGATGACTTCAATCGTGAACTATCTTAAGTCTCAGAGAATAAGATTTACATATTGGAATGTTTAGATGTAAAGGCGATTTCTCCATGGAGATTTGGAGGAAGAGATATACACGCAAGAACCAAGGTTGCGAGGTAAAATGAAATTAAAATTGGTGTGCAAAGTTAAAGAAGAGTTTTTCGGCTTAAAATAAAGCTCCAAGGCAAAGGGGTATCTAAAATTTGACAAGTTTATGTCTGAACAAGGTTATACTAGATTTCACTCTGATCATTGTGTTTATCTGAAAAAGCAAAATGATGGCAGCTATATTTTATTTTTATTGTATGTAGATGACATGCTTGTTGCAGGGTCTAACATGCAGGAAATAAATGTGCTCAAACAAAAACTGGCAAATTCATTTGCAATGAAGGATTTGGGAGCTGCAAAATAGATCCTTGGTATGAGAATAACCAGAGATAGGAAAAATTGAAAATTAACACTGTCTCAGAATGAGTACATACAAAAGGTGTTGAAAATATTTAATATGCACAATGCAAAACCAGTTAGTACACCTTTTTCTAGCCATTTCAAACTTAGTAAGGAGATGTGCCCAAAGACCCAAGAAGACATGGATTATATGTCTAAAGTTCCATATGCATCAGCAGTTGGAAGCTTAATGTATGCAATGGTATGCACAAGGCCTGATATTGCACATGCAGTGGGAGTTGTAAGCAGGTATATGAACAATCCAGGAAAAGAACATTGGATGGCAGTAAAATGGATTCTCAGATATTTGAGAGGTACTACAAATCAAGCATTATGCTTTGGTGGTTCAAACATTGCTCTACAGGGATATGTTGATGCAGATATGGCAGGTGACAGAGATAATAGGAGGA
Organism: Pinus albicaulis; assembly: GCA_034641835.2. NCBI lineage: Eukaryota > Viridiplantae > Streptophyta > Pinopsida > Pinales > Pinaceae > Pinus > Pinus albicaulis. Next base: position 387,944,025 of record CM076573.1, on the reverse strand, counting down.
GCACTACAGGATATGTATTTACTGTAGGTGGAACAACTGTCAGTTGGGTTTCAAAAATCCAAAGTGTTGTTGCACTTTAAACAACAGAAGCCGAGTATGTTGCTGCTACAGAGGCTAGTAAAGAAATTATTTGGTTACAAAGGTTTATGGATGAATTGGGTAAGAAGCATGATATGGGCACACTATACAGTGATAGCCAAAGTGCTATTCATCTTGCAAAGAACTCAGCATTTCATTCCAGGACTAAAAACATACATCTCAAGTACCATTTCATATGCACGTGATTGGAAGATGGAGAGTTGAAGCTAAAAAGATAAGAATAATAGCCAAAAACTCGCAGATATGGTTAATTAACTGAGAACTGTGAGAACTAAGAACATGCTCAAGCCAATTGGTCTTTAATATAATTGTTGCGAAGATGGAGAATACCACAAAGAGGAGTCGTTGTTCAGCAAATGAAGCAATGTGGGTGAGGCTGCCACCGGCCTCCAAGTGGGAGATCAAGTGAGCCTGGCCATCTTGTTTTACTAGAGCACAAACATTAATCTCCGTACTTTGAATGGGGCAACAACGCCTGGCGAAATTGCTGAATCATACGTTAGGGTGTAGTCGGGGGCAGACCCTCGAAGCCAGCCCATGCAAATTGCCTTGTAAAAGTATAATAATTTCTAGTCAATCTGGGCCGTTCATTAGGCAAATGATCTGATGGTAGAAGTTATGCTTATTTTAGGGTTTTTTTCCCTAGAAGGCAACCCCTCGCTTTTATGAGGGTATTGTATTGCGGCTGTGTAATACATGTGTATTCTCTGAGCGGGAAATAGATAGGGATACTGTGAGAGAGAACAGATGATATTACAACGGATCTGCTGTAGGTTTTGTCTCTTCATTTTGCTAGATAATAGAAAGGAAAGACTGGTTGTTCGGGGTGGACGTAGCCCAAACTAGGTGAACCATGTATATTTGTGTCTCTATGGTTTTATGTGTTTTGAGTGCTTGTATTTTCCGCATATTTTATGTGTTTCATTGCTCCATAATATATATAATTTTTCTAACAAAATGCTAGAGTAATCAAACATACATTAGTTGTTTTCTTTTGAACCTGCTTTCATTTATAATAGCATTGAAATTTCAAATTTCAATTATAAGATTCATATATCTTTGGAATAGGACTAATGTTAAATTAGAATTCATTAGAATAGACACTCTATTTTCAGATTAGATTCTAACCAGCCAATAGTCTTTGATTCATTTTTATGAAAAATAGTTTAACTTAGGAACATTTCCTTTTCTTCCTTCATTTTAAATTAGTTTTACACAATTAAATTTCACTAGGTTCATTTGATTCCTTTCATAGTTTTAGATTAACACTCTTATACATAAAGAACAAAACCCCCATAACAACATAAAAGTACATGCAATGAAGTAAGAAAAAGGTCAACTAAATACATATAGTACACCACACTTCATCAGTTTACAAACCTCGGTTGATAATTTATGTAAGCAATTTAAGACATTAAATTGGCTAAACATTTTGACGCCGTTTCCGGGGAAGTGTAATTAGGTAGCCTCATTTCTTACATCTAAAAAAAATGATATGTGTAGAGAAAGAGATTCTAGGGATACATTCATAGCTAGAGGCGGGAGTTTAATTCCTACAACACCACTCACTCCACCTAGACCACAAAGTGATACACCTCCAACTCAAACTCATATTCCATAATTCACTAGACATAGACTTTCTAAAGTCCTAAGGTCATAAATCCAATTAGGAGGATCTCCTACTTCATCCATTGAGGTAGTCTTGGAAGAAGAAGAACCTTTCTTCAACATACCATTAATAGAAGAACCAGAGGAATAGAAATTAACCTTGCAGATTGAATCTTATATTAGCTCTGAAGAATCTATAATGGCAGGAAGAGGAGAAGGAGAAGGAGAAATTCTAAATGGAGAAAATCTACTGTTTGGAGATGAAGGTAGAGGAAGAGGTAGAGGGAATGCAGGAGGAGGTAGAATAAATGAAGAAAACAGAAGAAATAGGGAAATTGGTAGTTCTTTTGGATTCCCTATAGTTGATGGAGATACAAATGCCACAATGAAAAATATCTCACCTTTTGTCCTCCCAAATTTTCATGGATTAAAAAGTGAAGATCCTGAAACCTTTTTGTTTGAACTTGAAGTTTTGTGTAGAACTTATGTTTATTTACAAGACTCTAAAAAAATTAAGTTGTTTCCTTCAACATTGAAAGGAGCAAATTTAAAATGGTTCATGGGTTTAATCACTTAGTCTATCAGACCATGGAATGGCATGAAGAAAGAATTTTTAGAAAGATATTTGGATTATTGTATACCCATTGATCACAAGGATGAAGTATGCAAAATGATGCAAAAAGAGGATGAGAATTTGGAGGATTTAATTGAAAGATTCAATTATAACATAAAAAGAGTAAAAATGGATAATTTAGATCAAGATACTTTAAAATCTCTTTTATTAAAATCCATTAGAGATGAGTGGATAGACATCCTCAATAGGATGGGGAAGGGAGATATCTCTCAACTCCCATTACTTGACATTGCTAAATTATGTATTCATCTCTCAAGGGGAAAAGCAAAAACTGGGAAAAGTCCAAGAGATCCTTCTCTTGCTAGAGTAAATAAATTTGCAACTGGAACAGTAAGTAGGGCAGAAATTGGAAATATGCTTGATAAATTTAAAACAAATATCTTAAAGAGTCTTATTGAACATATAGACACCCTTAAATTACAAAACAAGAAGAAAACCGAGACTGATGCTTTAGTTATTTTCTGTCCTAAATGTAGAAAGAAGCATGCTTTAGGAGAATGTCCTCTTGATGCAAAATTCATAGAGACCTGTATGATTTGTTCAGAAAGTCATGAAAATAAGAGTTTCCCTTCAATTCCAGGTCTTAAGGTTGTTTTTCAAGAAGAAACAACTTCAAATCCAACAGAATCTATCTTCTTTGTCTCTAGAAGACCATGGCAGGGGCCACAAACTCAATGCTTTAAAAATTAAATGTACACTTGGCCCCCACCAAATAATTGGAATTCTTGGCAACAACCTTGGCCTAAACTTCAATCTCAATCTCAATCTTAGGCACAAGGAATGAAAAATCCCTATGGAAGATACGCTCAATACTACCAATATCCTCCATCATATCCAAACTATCCTCCCCAACAAATTCCTCAACAAAATCAACAACCCCAACTCCAAAACCAAAATCCACAACTTTCATTACATTCCCACAAAGACCAAATCAACTACCTACCCAACCATTACCAAACCCCAATAATAAAAATCCTCAAAATACTTACATGATTACTCCTCTAGATCTTAATGATGTCCAACTTCGATATGGTAGGATACTATAAAAGAAAAATCCTTCTGTAGTTATTCAAGAACAAGATAATGAGGAAGATTCTCTACAGCCAAATAAAAGTTTTGAGGAAGGAACATCTCTTCAAAACCAAAATTCTGAAAATGAAAAACAAAAAGAACCAATAAACTCAACTCCTATCATAGAGCAACCATCAATACTTACTTCTAAACCTCCTCTTCCTAAAATATTACAAGTTGATAGAGGGGTAGAAAAGCATATTATGTTGGCCAATTATGATTTTCTAGATAAATTGAAAAATGTCTTTATCAAAATCCCTTTGTTACAAGCCATTAAAGAGATTCCAATTCTAGCCAAAACAATAAAAGAGTTGAGCATGAAGAAACCAGGAAGAAAAACAAAAGAAATAAAAAGAGTTCAGCTAGTAGGTAAATTGTAGGCATAATGATGGGAAATATTGCCATACAAAAATATTTAGATCCAGGAAGTCCAGTTGTAAAAACACATATCAATCGTATTGAAATTCCAAATACATTGATTGATTTAGGAGCGGCAATAAACATCATGAGCAAACAAACCATCGAACAACTCAAACTTCCTAACCTTCTGTGTACACCTACATTACTACAATTAGCAGACAGATCTGTAATCAAGCCAGATGGTGTGTTAGAAGATATTTCAGTATCCTTAGACTCTTGGGAGTATCCTGTTGATTTTATGATCTTAACTCCTAAGAACAATCTAGGAGGACATCCACTTATATTAGGAAGACCTTGGTTTGCTACAGCTGATGCTTTCATTAGCTGTAGATCTGGTGACATGTATATCTCTGATGGTAACTCAAAAAATAAATTCACTCTATATCCTCCAGCAAAAACAATCACAGAGTTATATGACAAAGAATGGATTGATGATGACAATGATATACAACCTCTCTTTACTATTTCAAACATTAGTGAAGATAGTAAAATCTTAAATTCAATAGAAAACTTTGAGTCATTTTCAGAATATGAACATGATCAATTTCAAGAACAATGCAATTTTTAATATTTTTCATCCAGGCAAATGTCTCTTCATTCTATGGAAGAATTTGGTAGCTCTACAATTGAAATATTTCCAGGAAAACCTTTGAACATAAACAAAAACTTGGAAATATTACAATAGGAAAAGTTAATCAAAACATTACAATAGCATTCTTTTGCATATGCATGGGAATACACTTACATGAAAGGAATTAGTCCTAAGACTTGTATACATCACATCTGTATGGAGGAAAATTGTAAACCTATCAGACAAGCTCAAAGAATGATGAATCCAATTCTTAGGGAAATTGTGAAAGAAGAGTTGCAAAAATTGATGAATGCGAACTTCATTTACCCAATTTCAGACAGTCAATGGGTTTCCCCTTTAGTGATTGTACCCAAAAATAATGGTAAGTGGAGGGTATGCATTGATTATCGAGAGTTGAATAAAGCTACACTAAAAGATCATTTTCCTTTACCCTTTATAGATCAAGTATTGGATCCATTAGCAGGTAAGAAGTATTTCTCATTCTTGGATGGTTTTAGTGGTTACAATAAGATTCAAGTATCACCTGAAGACCAAGACAAGACCGCATTCACCTGTCCATGGGGGACTTATGCCTACCGAGTACGTCCTTTTGGATTGTGCAATGCACCTGCAACATTCCAAAGGGAAATACTATGAATTTTTTATGATCTAATACATGATTATGTAGAGGTGTACATGGATGACTTTACAGTCTATGGGAATTCATTTGAAGAAGCTTTAGAGAATTTGGAAAAAGTTCTTAAAAGATGTAAGGAACCAAAACTTTCACTAAGTCATGAAAAATGTTTTATGATTTTCACATAATGGATTGTTTTAGGACATCACATTTTAGGAGATGGAATTAAAGTTGATACATCTAAAGTTGAAGTAATCTCCAAATTATCAACTCCAAGTTGCTAAAAGGATGTTAGAAGTTTTCTGGGATTCATAGGATATTATAGGAGATTTATAGAAAATTTCACTAAAATAGCATCCCCACTCTTCCAGTTACTTACCAAATATTGTGAATTCAATTGGAATCCTGATTTCCAATTGGCATTTGAAACTTTAAAAACAAAAAATTCTGAAGCACCCATCTTAAGAGGTCCAAATTGGAAGCTACCTTTTCACATTTCAATAGATGCTTCAGATACATCTCTAGGAGTTGTATTAGGACAAAAAGATTTGATTCCCTATGCCATCTATTACACAAGGAAGATTTTGACTCCCACTGAGTTAAATTACACTGTAACCGAAAAGGAATTATTAGTTGTTGTTCAAGCTATCAACAGATTTAGACATTATATTACAGTTTATGAAACCTTTGTTCATACAAATCACTCTACAATTAGATACTTAATGAATAAATCTATTACTAATGGCAGAGTTACAATATGTTTATTACTCCTCCAATAATTCAACATCACCATTCTAGACCGACCTGGAAAACAAAACACAGATGTTGATTTCTTTTCTAGAATTAAAAATGTCAAAAATGACACTACAGTTGAGGATAAATTTCCTGGTGAATATATTTTTGAAATAACTACTAAAATTCCTTAGTTTGCAGATATTGCTAATTACTTAGTCATAGGAAAATTACCTTCACTTTTTTTCCTAGGGATAAAAGACAAATTATTAAAATAAGTGCAAAGTACTCATGGATTACTAATGAACTGTATAAAACAGGTCCAAATCTCATTATCAGAATATGTGTTCGAGAAGATGAAATGCCTGAATTTCTTAAGGCATGTCATGATGAACCTTCTGGTGGACACTTTGCTGACAAGAGGACAGCCTATAAAATCCTTCATTTAGGATATTAATGGTCATCCATCTGTAGAGATACCAAAGAATATGTCAAAAGGTGTGACAGCTGCCAAAGAATAGGGAAACCTGCTATTTTAGATGAAATGCCATTACAACCTCAGGTACTCATTGAACCGTTTGAAAAATGGACCTTGGATTTTGTTGGACCAATCAATCCACCATCTAATCAAAATAATTATATTCTGGTATGTACCGATTATGTCACTAAATGGGTAGAAGCCAAAGAACTACCTTTAGCTAAATTTATTTTTGAGGATATCTTCACTCATTTTGGTGTTCCAAGAGAAATTGTAATAGATCAGGGATCCCATTTTACATCCAAGTTGGTGAAAGAGCTTTTGGAAGATTATAAGATCAAGCACAAAAAATATACTCCTCATCATCCACAAGCAAATGGTCAAGTAGAGTCTACCAATAAAGTGATTGAAGAAATTCTCACTAAGACTGTACATCTACATAGAAGAGATTGGGAAGAAAGGTTTCCTGAAGCCTTGTGGGCCTACAGAACTACATGGAGGAATACAACAGGACATACTCCCTATGAACTTGTTTATGAAAAGTAAGTCATGTTCCCTATAGAATTTCAGATTTGAACCTTCAAGATGGCAGTCCAATTGGGACTTGATTTATCAGAAGCACAGAAGCATAGATTGGAGCAACTCAATGAGCTTGATGAAATCAGGCAAGATGCAGTTCAAAGAACCAGTATAGTCTAGCAACAAAGGTCCAAATGGCATGATAAATATATCAAGGAGAAGTTTCAAGCAGGGGATTGGGCACTTTTGTTTGACTCAAAATTCAAATATTTTCAAGGAAAGTTTCAGACACATTTGCTTGGGCCATATGAGATTGAAAAATTCTTTGACAATGGAGCAGTCAAGATAAGTACAATTGATGAAGAAAAGGTATCTCTTCTTGTGAATGGTCATTGGTTGAAAGTATATCATAAGCAAATTTCAATAGAAGAGTTTATCAAGATTTTCCAAGATAATATTGATATGAAGTTAGTGAAGAAAAATTATTCTTCTTCACTAACTTAGATTTTATTTTTCCTATATATATATAATTAAAAAAATAAAAATAAAAATAAAAATAATATATATATATATATTATAAGTATGAAAATCAATCAACAATTGGCATCCTTATACAGAAAATCAAGATGAAAATGAGAGATTTCTGACATCCTATATTTTCTCTTTATTTTCTGCAATAAGTAGTAGTACATAACTACAATCACATTCCATTCCACATTCATATTCCATTTTGCAGCTCATATTTTGCAGTTACATTCCATTCCACAGTCATATTCCATAGTTACATTCCATTCCATAGTCATATTCCATTTTGCAGCTCATATTTTGCAGTTACATTCCATTTCACAGTCATATTACATTCTGCAACTGATTCAATTCTACAGTTGATTCCATTCTGCAGTTGATTCCATAATCTGCAGCCACACTCCATTTCATTTTGTAGTTCTGACACATTTGTACAGCCTACTAAAAAAATGATGAATACAGGAAATTGAAGGACTGCATTTGAAGACCACCATGCTAAAAGGTACCTGAAGAATCAACATCAAAGAAATGACAACAAAAGGTTAGTTCTAAAGGTAAATTTGAAAAAAATTATTTTAATAGCAAGGTCAAAACATTAGCATGTCTAATGTGGATTATCATATGCTACCTTGACCTATCATCATTTGATTCGACTGGGATTTCCATCATATCATAGATTGTCCACATCATCCGCATTATGTTTCATAACGGTCCACAATAGAATCCCCCATTTATGATTAACAGTTATGACCTATTGACGTGACATATCCATCTAGGTTTCCTCAAAACCCCAATCCATATCACTTATTTATTCCTACAAACCCTCGATGCCTTTCATCAAATCCATAATCCAATTCACTTCATAACAGAGAAGGATAATTCTGAAGGTTAGAATCTTCATAATAGAAGGTGTGGGACTAATAGCCAGATCAAAACCGGTGGGAACAAAATATATGGAAGGATATCCTCAGATCAAGGAGATGTTGTAGAAAGCAAAATGGCTCAAATTCATAGAGAAATTCAATGGTTTTCAAAAAGAGATCACAAAGTCTTTTGCTAGGTATTTTGATGGCACAGAAGTTGAAATTGGAGACATCAAGCTCACAGTTACTGAGACATTCATAGCCGAAGCCACAAAACTCCCAACGGTTGGAAAAAGGTGGTTCAAAAATAAGGAATTTCACAATGAATCATGGAAATTTATCCTCAAAAGCCCAGGTATGGATATTTCTATTTTCAGAAAGGGTATCCCCAACTTAGCACTTAGAAATAAATGGAGGAACATGCGCTTAGTTTTACAGAAATTTATCACCTGTGAAGGAAAATATGGCTGCATGTATGTATATCATATTCAATTTTTAATGAATTTCTTAGAGGATGGTGAAATAAATCTTCCCTTATTTTTATTGAATAGCTTAAAAAGAATGTCTACAAACGTGCAGAAGAAAATACAATTTATAGATAACACTATGCACCATCATGGGTTGATAAAAATACTTCTTGAGTTTCATTTAAAATGTATAGGAGATTCCTGGGAGAATTTTCTTATCAGAAACCATTTCCAAGAAGTACCAGAGTAGCCTAAAAAATACAATATTAGAAAGAGAAGAAGGAAGAAGATTGACACAAACATTGAAGACAGACCTGCATCTCCATTTCAGAAAAATGATGAAAAGCTCATCTCTGCAGAGCTGACAAAGAACAGAAAGCAAGGTAAAGTCAAGACAGGAAGTAAGATAGAAAAGAGGAGCAAGGTTACAAGTGAGGAAAATATAAATCCTCTACAGCTGAGAAGGAGCTCCAAACTCCGAGGTTCGATGAAGAAAACACTACCAAAAGAGATAGAGTTTGTAATTTTAGATGAATAAAATCCAATACCATCTCCTGTCAATATTTCTCCTCCACATAGCCCTGAAAATTCTCCTATTCATAATTTTGAAGGTAGCCCCAGAAGAAAATCTCCAGGCATAGACCCAGTACAACAAGAAATATATGATTACATAGAGTCACTGGAGAAGAGAAATGCAGCAATGAATCCAAAACCTCCTATCAATCCATAAGAACCTCTAGTTGATACTCTCAAATAGGAAATCTATGAACTAGAGATATTGAATTGGCATATTAAACAAGAGAATGAAGCCTTGAAGTAGCAGAACAAATTGGAGAAGCTAATTAGTGACAATACCATTTTTCATTTAGGACTGTGGTACAAAAAGAACAGGAAGTTAAAAAGAAAGAATAAGTCACTAAACAACGCAATCATTAATTTCAAATACAAGCTCCTTATGAGAAAGTCCAGGATGGAAATCACTTCAAAGAAAATCAAAAGAAGGAAACTGGATGTGTTAGTAGAAGTGTTTGAACAAATGAAGTAAAAGAGGAAAAATTACATTTTTGTAAATTGCATGAGGACATGCAATGACTTCTTAGTGGGGGTATGTTGAACCTCAGAATTATCCTCTCTCTAACATCCTTTCTCACATTTTTCCCTTACTTTCTCATAATTTCATACACTCCAATCAATGATAAATGTCATGTTTTATCTCAAGGAATACATTTAAATGTTTTCTATGTTATATTCTGATGTTCTTAAATACATTTAAATGATTTCTATGTTATATTCTGATGTTCTTGAATACATTTAAATGATTTCTATGTTATATTCTGATGTTCTTGCTATTGGAATGAATTTTTGTAATTTGGCTACATAACGCAACATATTCGGTAACTAATCATTGGTTCCACAACTAATTTCATGGTTTGACAGGTTCCAAGGAGAAAAAAGAGAAATGAGCCACATAGGCATCTCCATAATAATTCACACATGGATTTCGTCCTGTATACTTGATAAAAATCAATAGAAAAGGATGCCTACCATCGTGGTCAAAGTCCGGTCAAGGGACGTAAGCCGAGAACAGAAGGACTCTTGATTTTATCTAATGTAGAAAATCAAGAGTTAAACAATCAAACTCCAAATCTATAATTCGGTTAAGTTAGCCATCTGTAGGCAAAATTAGTTCATCACATTTATGTTTTGTTTTATTTAAATACCGGCTGTATAGAACTGAGGACAAGTAGTAATTTTTGTTGAAACATTGTGTATTGTTTTGAAACTCTGTTCTATTATAATACAAGGATCTTGTTCATGGTTCCAGTGATTGCTTAGTGCGTATATAATCAGCTAGGATCTCAGCCAAATCTGTTGCAGAGGGCCCCTACACAGGAGGAGGTTTTTCATTGATTGTTTTAGTTGAAATTCTTCACTATGTTTTATCAATTCTGTTTTGTCAATTTTCTGAGTAGATTAATATTACATTATATTTTTCGAACAGTAGCATAGAATTAAATCATGAATGTCTTCTTAACATTAAAAATAGAATAACTATGTCATCATTTCTTTTCTAAAAACATTTTAAGACGATAGATCTATCTATTTTCAAATTGGATTAAGTTTGAGGCAATAGAGCTCACAGTTATCTAGTTTCCTTTCATGTTCTGTTATTTACTTCCTTATATCAACTATCAATTCATTGTATAATTGAATGTTCCTAAAAGATCAAGCTAAAAAGATGATTTTTCATACTTCTAAATTGGGTGATTGAATTTTCAACCTATACAATTAGTTGAGATTTACTTTTACATGCTTTCACATTTATTTTAGACCCTCGTTTAATTGTATCATTGGGTGTTTTTAAAAGTCATTTCAAGAAGATGATTTTATCATATTTATAAACTGAATGATTGAATATATAATTTATGCAAGTATTGAGTTTTCCTTTGCACACTTTACTTGTTTTTCTAGAACATTAGAAACTAAGTTATAATTGGTTGCTTACACATCATTTCAAAAGAGTGATACTTCATATTGAATGTTGAAGTAATCAAACATACATTAGTTGTTTTCTTTTGAATCTACTTTCATTTAAAGTATCATTGCAATTTCAAATTTCAATTATAAGATTCATATGTCCATGGAATAGGACTAATGTTAAATTAGAAGTCATTAGAATAGGCACTGTTTTCAGATCAGATTCTAACCAGCCAATAGTCTTTGATTCATTTTTATGCAAATTAGTTTAACTTGGGAACATTTCCTTTTCTTCCTTCATTTAAAATTAGTTTTACACAATTAAATTTCACTAGGTTCATTTGATTCCTTTCATAGTTTTAGATTAACACTCTTAGACATAAAGAAAAAAACCCCCAAAATAACATAAAAATACATACAACGAAGTAAGAAGAAGGTTAAATAAGTACATATAGTACACCACACTTCATCAGTTTACAAACCTCGGTTGATAATTTATGTAAGCAATTTAAGACATTAAATTGGCTAAACAATAAGCCATCTTTTTTACCATGTCTTTATGAAAAGTCAACAATGCAATCACTTAGCCTCTGCACTTGACTCCTTTTTCCTGTGGATGCAACATTCCTCTAAGTGTCATTTACCATTTTCGCCACCTTGCATTGAGCATAGGATTGTTCCTATCCCAGGAAATGCATCTGTTCAACAACACTCGTTCTATCCATTGTACTATAGGCATTCTTTTATTCCTTTTCAGGCTTTCAATATGAAAAAGACAAAAAAATAAAATATCCCAAAAAGAGCAGGATCGGGACATTACTTCCATATTTTATGGTAGCTAAGAGTCAGTTATGTTTCCCTTGAAAAAAGTACACAAAGCTAATTCTTTTCTCCATTTTTGGGATGGGCTTTAGTTTGACTAAGGAGAAGCCATAACCTTGTTATTAAGTCATTACTCCCGCAGTTGGTTATCTCTTAAAATCATATGGAGGGTTTTTTCGTGCCTCCTGCATGACAAACTTATACAAATTTATTATATGCTGCCATAGTCAAAATAAGTCATGCTTTTGTTCAAGGGAAGTAAACTTGATTCTGCTTCTCTGCAGTCTCTCTTGACTCATTTTTTTAGTCGCCCATTCTCGGTATGTCAGAGTCTTTTTCTATCATATCAGCTATTTGGTCCTTTGCTCATGCTGGTTTGAGAAGGTATCCATTTACTTCTTGTTGGAAGGTTTGTCTCTTATCGGCTTCAACAAATTTCTCTGAGAGTACACAAATAAGAGCCACACCCTGGCCATATTTACATTATTGATAGGTGACCTTGTGCTCATCATTTGATCAACACCATGGGTCTTTGACTGAGTGGTTCCCCTTGTGTTCGACTTCAACTTTCATTATCACACCTAGGATTCGTGCAGTACCTTGGTTTCCATTTGACCCTATCAGTGGATTCCTCGCCTCTTTGTCAACTTTCATTATTGGTTGGTTCAGATGGTTTCTGTCGTGTGCTAGCTACATTGTGTTCATGTCAGAAACATGCTTCAAGTTGGTTACTTCACTTTTCTTCGTCTAATTCCTTCCAAATTTTGGCATGCAGGTTACACTCGCGCTGGATTGATGTGGTATGCCTTAATTCCTTCCTTCCCGCAGATCTTTTCCCATTGACTCTGACACATTTATCTAGGAATAAGGTCTAGAGTAATTTTTTCAGTACCTTAGGGTTTGCAGTCAGATTCCTTTGTTATCGACAGTGAGAATACATCAATGTCTCCTGATAGGTAGATTCTATCAAGTGTTCGACTTCAACTCATTCATTCACACTTGCTAGATTGTATTGGGGTACCTTGACTCTCATCATCATTATCAGTGAGTTGTCTCACATTTGTTAATGGTATACATTAATGACCGGTAATCAAACGATTTCTCACATCGTTGACTTCAGCTCATTTATTCCCATTGTGTAGAATTGCACCATAGTGATTGGTGAAGACCTCAGGTTTTCATCAGCATGCTTTGGTTCACTTTGACAGCTCCTTCATTTTTCTACTAATGACACCATACACCCTTATATGTTACAATTCATCACAATAGCATTTTATACGTTGGCACCTAAGTTGCATGCAGTACCACTTTTTCCACCACTTATGATTTGGTACTTAGAGATTCAGTGGTGACTTCAGTGATCAAATATCTTTGAAGCATCATTGGTCAGTATTCTACATGTGATACTTTGACATGACTTTGATATACACTTTCAGGGAGTGATCAGATGATTCACTATGTACTTTATAGTTTATGCTATAGTTGTATACATATTGGATCCGCTCCATAATTGTTATGTGGACATTCTTTACTTTCACTGAGCATGGGTATGCCCACCTCAGACATGAGCTTAGTTTCTGATTTCTTTCACTGGTTTTTGGCAAGCTGAAATCTCGTAAAGTCCTCTCAAGTCCTCGCAAGATTTTTTCTTATGCACATAATATATTTCGGCCATAATGTACCCCTTACGACCTCATATATTAGGGGGAATCTGTCATAGCATCATTTATCACCTTTATATACTTGATGATCTATGTATTGGCCTTGGGAAGCCCTTTCCATTCAGACTTGGTCATCTTCTTAAAAAACATTATTTTGAATTCCATACGCAACTTTGCCCTGTCTTACACGCATGTAGACATAGGTCCACTCATATATGACATGCGTATACAATTTAAAATATTAAAAAATATATAAACTCCTTATTAATTGAGTGGGGTTTACAGGTTTTACCTGAAGCCCACCTACACTAGCTCGTGGCCAAAATGTTTCCCAACTGAAAAAAAATGTTTTAGGAAGTATAAATACACCTCATTGGGAAGGCCTAAGGGAAGAGAGAGAAAGGAATTGATACTATAGCCTGCTATAGCCCATATCAAGTCTAATTATCCATGTGCCTCATGCACTTCCCAGGTTCAGGAAAACCTTGTTTCCTTCTTTGATATGTTCACCTCCTTTATGTGACATCCTTCTGCACCTTTTATGGAAGAAGATTGTTGAGGCTTGGGCTAGACGGATCTGGAGGACAGTTTCGCTTGGAGCCATGGCTGATTTTAGGTGATATCTCCACATTCTTTTACATACATCAATAAATAATCTTTGTCTTGTTCCTAATATCATGATCTTATATGTCTCTTATACATGTTAATGATCTTATAATTGTTAATTTTATGTTATATTTTATGAGTGTATATGATCTAACATATTGACATTTAGGATATATATGTTGTACAACTAGTCTAGGTGTTTTTTCTTGAGTGAGTTGCAGGTCTTGAAGCACATGGAGAAGTTGAGGGTTTTGACCTTGTGGGAACGACCTTAAACACAGGATATACGGGTAAGGTCATCTCTCCCTAGTTTACTAGTTTAACCATTAGGACCTTTAGTTTGATTGCTTATTTTTGTTATATGCCTTCCACTCTGTTAGGTCCCTCAACCCAGACCTTAGGGTAGTTTTTCCTGCAACACTCTTATGATTAGATATGGATTCATGACCTGTAGCTTACATTTTTTCCATATGTTTGAAGAAATTTCTAGTGTGTTCTAGGAATCCTAAGTCAAGTTTTCGGTTCAAGATTAAATGCTTAGCTTTTTCATCATGTCAATAATGATCCTGGAAAGTATCAAGAAGTTTTGGGCATTGGTATGGAGGTTGGCCTAGAATTATGGCTCAAATCCTGGGACCGTACCCTCTAAAATGAAAAATTTGGGCCATAACTGCATGGACACAGTGTTGTGCATGTGGTTGGAGGCCTATAGCTACATGTAGGCCTTTTCATGCATGTGTTTGGAAGCCTAGGTCAATGAAAAAGAGCCCTAGCTTAAGTTTTGTGTCACCTAGGGTGGTCCTTGGCCCTGAGTGTCTGGTAGCTTTAAGGGATGTTATGAGCTATCAACTTGTGGTGAGGCTTCTAACCCCACTTCCATAACTAAAGCTTGGAGGTCAAGTCATATCATAGTAACTATTCGTCTCATGTTTACCCTGGAAAGCTGGTGAAAATGGGTAAATGTGGGAGGGGTGGTTAGAATTCTACTGGTGGAGAAGGATATGCCAGTGATATGAAAATTGGTTGGTTAAATTAACGCTTCCACTTTTGCTCCCTTAGTTGGAAAATCTTCAAAAACGAGAAAAATGTATAGCCTATATGCAATATGTGTTGTGACTTCTATTTCATTATTTCAAGTGAAACAACCATTTGTTTTTTTCACATCTACCAGATTACTACTTCCAATGAAGGCCTTGAAATGGTCACCCTTCGGATCCATTCTCTCCTTCCTCCTTTTTTCTCCTCTAATCATGCAATAATATTAAAATCTCCACTAACCACCTAGTTTTGATCACTTATATGATCTTTCAACCATGTGAGGTGTTGTAACATGGCTAAAGTTCCGTGTCACCAGTTGGGCCCCATAAACATTTGTGATGCTCCATCGCTTGTCTATTTTGATAAAATGAAAGGAGGTTGTTAGTGTGTTGAACATAGCCATAACATTGCCCGAAGGGATCAAATTTGGATTCTATGTGATGAATATACCTCCCGAAGCACCTATAGCTCCTACTAATAAAACCTTACTACCATGCCATATTTTAGTGAGAATGTTCTCACTTCTTTCACTTAGAAATTTAGTTTATTTTATCATGAGATTTTTTGTTCTATCGTGCATAATATTTTTCCCCAACATCCTATGTTTTAAGGGGCGATTGAACCCCCTAATGTTCTAGGATGAGATTTTCATGAGGAAACTGGGTTTGAAGTCGAAAATAACTCGCTTATTTGGGTGTAATGCCTAAAATCAACTAGTTTGGCCCCTAGATCCATTATCCTTTGTGTGTTTGTCATTCATCCAATTTATTAGAATATTTTCCCATTCACATCAACTCTTTTCCAATAGATCCCTAAAATCCAAGCCCCTTGGTATCCCTAAATTTATGTATGACTTCTTAGAGTAGTTGAAATTGGGCCAAAGGAATGCATTGTATATCATTCCTCTTGCATGCCTCTTCCAGGGTGAGAAGGTCTAAATAATTGATATATATGTTGGTGTCTTCCTCCATCGTCACCACTTCCTCCTCCTAAGTATATTCTAGCATTGGTGCTCCTTGATGTTCGTCCTTCTTGCTTGGTGTCTCAACTGTTGGTTTAGCTACAAAAGTTATCTATGGGTCTTCAGTGTCCATGATTGCCTATATTCCTTCTTGTTCATGTTCCTTAGAGCTTTCTAGTAGATTTTCAAAATATATTCATCATTATAATACAAGCAAATATATGTCTCTTTTATTATAATAAATACTTTAATAATAATTTCAATCTAGGATTGTAACTCCTGAATTAATAAATTTCATTAAGACACACATCAATATATAAAATCCAAAGGGTGACCCTTGGGATTCACATTCCAAGGACTTTTACTATTCCATGTCATTTACATATTTACATGAATTCACCCAATCCTGAACAATTAGGTGTCTAATATTCCATCCTTAATATGAAGGGATGTTTTTGAGTCTAAGTATCATTATGAATCTTTCAAATTTTTCTCTCCCATGCACTTTGGTGAAGATGTATGCAATTTTCTCATTTGTGAAACAATGTTGTAGGTGAATAGTCTTAGCCTCTACGTGATGTTGAATCAAATGATACTTTGTATTGATATGTTTGCTTCGATCATGAAATCTTAGATTCTTCACCAATTTAATTGTAGAAGTATTTTCAATTAGATGAGGAGTAGTGTACTTGATTCTCGTGCAAATATTCAAGAATTTTCCTAAGCCATGCAATCTCTTTGGTTGCTTTTAAAATTGCCACATGTTCTTCCTCTATCGTGGAATCTGTTGGAAATGACTATTTGTGTAACCTCTAAGATAAAAATCATAATCCTAGAATCATAACATAACTTGAAGCAGATACTCCATTTTCCTTATCTCCATCAAATTCTTGATCAAAATATCCAATCAAGCTGAATTCATCCACATGTCTATAGTTTAGTTCAAATTCTTGAGTTCCCTTCAAGTACTTTAGAAGTATTTTTGCAACATACCAATGACTCTCACAAGGCTTTTACATAAACTTCAAAATTATTCCAATAGAAAATGAAATTTTTGGTTTGGTAGTCGTGAGGTAGATAAGACTTCCAATAAGTTTTATATACTTAGTTGCATCCTTAAATTCATTTCCTTCTATATGTGAGCTTTAAATTTTGTTCCATTGGAGTAGACAAATGGTTGCATTCAACCATGCCATTTTTTTTCAAAAAATCTCCAATTTACTTCTTTTGAGAGAGAAATATATAGTTCGGATTTTGAGTCACTTCAATACCCAAATAGTAGTGAAGATGTTTCAAATTTTTCATCCCAAATCCTTTCTTCAATTATTTATTTATGGATGCAATATATTTTCCATTTTTCCCTGTCATCAATAGAGTATGTACATATACCACAATATAGACAAAAATTTCCCAAATTTATTGACAAATAAAGTTGCATAAAATATATTAAAGTGTTTGAAATTTAAATTCAAAAGATGCTCAGTTAATTTTTCATACTAGCCTCACGGTGCTTTCTTTAGGCCATACAAATATTTGACAGGTTTACATATTTTATGTTCTAGTATCTTCACAACAAAACCTTCTAGTTTAGACATAAAAACAGCTTATTTTAAGTCTCCATTCAAGAAAGAAAATTTTACATCCATTTGATGGGATTTCCATCCATTCTAAGTTGCGAAGGAAAAGAGTGTCTGGATGGTGGCCCATTTTGTTGTGGGGGGGGGGGGGGGGGGTTCTCCTCATAATTGACCGCTTCTTTTTGTGCAGATCCTTTTTATGCAAGTCTTACTTTTTGCTTGTAAAGTGATCCATCTAATTTGTACTTGTTCTTGAAGACCCACTTGCAATCAATTGGTTTAGTTCCAAATGGAGGGTCTATGACGCAAGCTTAGAGCTTGCAATACCCAGGATCATTAACATATGTGCATATCAATGTTCATCTCAGCTTTTTTTCCAAATCAAACTTCATTATTTGGCAATCAAATTCACACATCATATACAATTCAATCATTTGTTGAAAAAATCCCCTTCTTGGCAAATTTCACTCATCTGCATGTTCTAAAAACACAATGGTTATGAAACCATTACATATCATCCCAAAACTTTCATCACAACTCATTCTCATTTCATAGGCTTTTATAAAACCCAAATCTCAAATCATAACTTTATACAAAAGTTCATTTCCAATCCATGAGTATAAACTTTCATACTCATCATTCATTATATAGAACCAAATCATGCACCTTTTATTTTAACACACTAAATTCAGTACTTGGGAAGTATGAAAACCCAAATTTGGATGTGCGCCCTTGCCCTTTCAAGATCACTTCATACCCATTATATGCACATTCGATCTCTTAAAAATTCAACTGATAAGTTATTGATACAGATCGATTTCAAATATGCTTTCATAGGTTATCACAACATATCCTCATTGCCATGTTTGTGAAACTGTATAACAAATTTTGATTTGAACATTTATTTATATCTCCACGCTGCACGTGGACTTGCACAATCTTCTGTTCCAGTTTTTTTAAATGTCACCAAAATCTCAACGTAAACAACAATCTGTCATTTCATTCACTTACCTCCATGGACAATCTGGCCACGCAACTCTCACTACTTCTACATCCAGTGTTCAGCAATTGCACATATTCCAACCAGCTCAGCGCCTTCAAGGTTTCATTGCACTTCGTTGCACCTCGCAGAACCTGTCACTTGTAAACTGATCACAGCGTTCCAATGCTTTTCAACCTGCAACTTGATAAACACAATCTATTCTTCTTAATGAAACAAAGAGATCGTTTTCAATTCTACAAAGTCTGCCAATCAAATTTCATTTCAGATAGTTATTCCACGCTGTTAAACTCCTTTAAAACGCCCTTCCGGCATTCATTGACATTGCATTCATTACAACAATCTGTTTGGACTTTAAATAATAGGAATTTAACGCAGTACTATTCTTTCAACATTTAAAATCCAGACATACATTTACGCTGCAAACATTTACACCATACATTCTGACCTTATTTAAACCAATTCTCATTCCATTATTAAATCGACCCACCATTCAAGTTTAAATTCTGTTCATTGCTTCCACAGATCGATTTTAAATCTGGCTATGGTACTTATATGCACTCTGCTATGGTATGAATACGTTTCACAACATACCATTCACTCCAGTTTTCAATCACGTTATTAAACTAACCACCATTTTATTAACGCTCCATGCGTTCCATTCAGATTTGTGAAGATCGTTGCTATTAGTGACAGCATATTTCAGAGACGGTAAACAAAAGCATTTCAAACAGAACTCTCTGCAATCACATAATAACACCCTCTTTCAAACAGCAATTAACAATCTATTTTTACATGAAGATTTTCTTCTTGAAATCGATCCATGGTGATCGATTTACCAATTCCATAATTTAAATTAAGGTGCAGTCTCCTCTTTTCATTTTCTATTAATCGAATTCAGATCGATATAACAAAACTATTCATAAGCTCATGCACAGATAACAATTTCTGTATTAAGATCAATCCTTTTAACTTGAACACATAAATCAATCTCACCATTTCTTTTAGTGCAGATTTCCTTTGGTCGATCTTTCCAACTATCAATACCTCAACCATGTATATACATTTAACCAGAAATAACTATGACTTTCACAACTAATCACCAAATGTATATATATATAATCTGAAATCAAAACAAGATTACTTACACACTTTGTTTGGCCTGATATTCCAGATTGATGGCCCTTACAATTTACCAAAGGCCCTTGGTTGTTCCCAACCAGCTCTCTACTCCTCTCACTATTCTCAATGTATTTTTCTCTAAAACTCCCTCATATTTATACAATTTAAAAAATCATTAAATTAAATGCTCAATCCCTTCAATTCCTCAACAAACCCCTAAATCTCTCAACATCCCTAAAGGATAGGTCTTTATCCCTAAAATCCTTCAACTAATTAAATTCCCTCATATCCTTTTATTAATAAAAAGATATTTACAAAAATCCTCACCTTCTCCTATTTTATTCAAATTAATTAATAAAATATTAAAAATCATCACACCCCCTTTTAACATATTTAAAAAATAAAAAAAACCCCCTTGATGCTCCTGCATCAGTCTACCAGCTTCTATATTCAATTATTTATAAGAGCTTCATATGATTTTTGAATTGCCTATTTTCATTCATCATGAGAAGAAACTTCTTTAAAGGAAGTTGGTTCAAAATTAGCAGACAAGTTTCATTCGCAATCATAAGAAACATTCATATCAATAGTTGAATGGGAATCATCTACATCACCTCCATTTTGTCTAGTGGAACGTCTAGTTCATGTATTTCCAACCTCATAAGGATGAACACCTTCAAGTGTTTCAATGAGCCATTTTGGAGGACCTTTTTGAGATGGTTCGAGATGTTTTTTTGACTGAGATGGGGTTGCATGAAGATTTAGCCTTCCAATCCTCTCAATCAAATCACTTAAAGTGTCTTCTTGATTTGAAGAAGTGGTTATAACTTCATGAGGGGGATAGAGTGTTTTAGAATGAGATTCCACAGATTGATCCAAGATAGGGATACCCCCTTCAAGATGTGGAATCTCATTATCAAATTCCTAAAAATTTTTGCATGACTGCATCTATCTAAATGATCAAGTTATCACTCAACAACATTCTAGTCTTGGAAGATTCAAGAAAAATTTCATCTCTGTACAATATATACTTCTTATTTACCTTTGTATAGAGATGATATGTTTTGGAGGTATATTAGTACCCCAAGAAGATAAATCTTTACTCCTTGTGCCAATTTTTTTTTTTTGCTCCTTAGGAATCAAGGCATAGTAGGTGAAATATCCTGAGATGCCTTAGCAAAGGAATGTGGCCATACCACATTTCATAATGACTCTTGTTTCTGAGAGCATGAGATGGACATCAATTTTTAATATATTCTACAAATATAACTACATCAACCCAGAACATAAGCTTTACATTTTTTAAAAACATCATTGAATGAACCATATTTAGGATAGCCCTATTCATTCTTTGAGCTACACCATTTTTTTAGGATTATATGGCACAATTGTTTGATGTTTAATCCCATGTTAGCGAAGATAGTTCTCAAATTCATTTGAGGTATATTATTTCTCATTATTAGTAAAAATAGAGACAATATGAGATTGTGCATCATTTTCAATCCATGCATGAAAGTTTTTGAAAGTATGAAGAGCTTCAAATTTACTCTTCAACAAACATACCCAACACTTTCTAGCATAATCATCAATAAAATTCATTAGATATTTCTTTTTGTTTGCAGAAGAAACATGCATAGGGCCACACAAATCATAATGAATCAATGTGAGATTTCTACATGTTATGGAAACAAAATCATGAAATGGTTGTTTGCTAAGTTTTCCTAGGATACAACCATCACATTCCTTCAGTTTCCTTGGAAAGGTTGGAAAACTAGAAATTCCATTTATTTTCAATAAACAAAGACTTCCATAACCTAGATGTACAAATCTTGTACGATGATAAAAGATTGAATGGAAATGTACCTTCATTACACTGAGAATTGTATGCATAGTCCTATGTGCATGAGAAAATGTTCCTTGCAACTTAAAGAGTCTTTCTTCCTCTATTCCAGTCATGGAAACTGTGTTTTCTAATGATTCTCACCTCAACTTTGTCATCAAACATGTGAATGGAGTGTCCTTGTTGGAAAATTTTAACAAAGGACAACAAGTTTCTCTGTAGTTCTAGGCGGTAGAGAACATTATGCAAAAGAAAGTCGAAGGAGCCTAGGCAATTTGACCTTGATCATTAGAGAAAGTTTGATGTCTAAAATGGGCCTCCTAAGTAATATAATAAAATAATAGTGGAAATAATCAAATAATATTAGATTACCTCATCAAGTTTTGGAGGAAAAAAAGAAAAAACTATTTTTTCAACTTATCTCCCTATGATTTTACTCAATTTTCGAGTGGGAGTAGTCGTTGGATGTGGAATTTAATTTTGCATCCAAGGAGTACCCATGTTGCATATGTTCAATGGACCCTAATACCCGAAAGATATGAAATACATGAAAAAAACATGATTACAATAACGTTTTCCCATGTATTTTACATTTTTTTTGTAGTAGGGTCCACCGAAAGTATGCAACATGGGTACTCCTTGGATGAAAAATTAAATTTTGCATCCAACTAATGTTCCTACTCAATATTTAAGTAAAATATTAGGGAGATAAGTTGAAAATACAAGTTGAAAAAATAGTTTATATATATATATATATATATATATATATATATATATATATATATATATATATATATATATATTATCTTTTTACAATTTTACTCCAAAAATGGTGAATCATCCACAATGGTTG
Source organism: Pinus albicaulis (assembly GCA_034641835.2). Classification (NCBI taxonomy): domain Eukaryota; kingdom Viridiplantae; phylum Streptophyta; class Pinopsida; order Pinales; family Pinaceae; genus Pinus; species Pinus albicaulis. Next base: position 387,921,443 of record CM076573.1, on the reverse strand, counting down.
ACACCATCATATTGAATCCTATTGGTTCTTATAAGGTTGATTGTTGTTGTACATTATTTTTTTTAGGCCCATTTTTTACCTCAAAGTTTCTCTAATGGGTGCCAAGTCCATATGGCTCGAGTCTTGAATTGTCTACAAAGTATATAGCTCCATCTACATTGTCGTTGAAGTCTTCAAAAAGCATCTTTCGAAGAAGCAAACGAAATGAAACATGTCTTTAGTTACTCCAATATTGCTATGTGCCACAATAAGATGAGTAGATTCAAGTGCTTTACCTTTCCTTGGATCTAGTGTTTTACCATTCTCTTAATTTTGTTCTTGTTGGATTTTGTCCCAAGAGATTTTGCATGTGGATGCATCATGTAATCCATTTATGTTGCAGTGAATACAGTGGAGATCAAATTTTCCTCCTTGATGATGTTCACCTCGTTGAATATTTTATTCTTATTTCCACGTCCTCTTCTTCCACCTCTTCCTGTAGAAGAATATTTTTTTTGATTCTTCTCTTTTTATGCAAGGCACACATCTTCTTCAAAAGACTGAGAAACTATCTTCCTCTTCCCAAATTTTTTCTCACTTTTTGCAAACAACTTCACAAGAGTCCCAAAAATAATATTCTTAAGTGGGATAGAGATCCTTGACGAAAGTTGTGAGAGGAATGTCCATTTTAACTCTAGTGACTTCTACATCATGCATGATAACTCTAATTTCAGAGGCTAGGGCTAGGAGATTGTCATCCTTAAACTCCAAGCTTAATGGTTTGATCATCAACTAGACTACCTCGAGCTTTGAGTGTGATTCATATAAATATTTCAACTTCTTTAATGCATCAAAAGCATTGGTAATTGGAATAATATGGAAACTCACCTCTTCATTTACAGAAGTAGCAACTAGGGAATAGGTCGTGTTGTTCTTGTTCTTCCATATGGTGAGCTCTTTATCTAATGTGGGCTTGGCAGTGGATTGTCATCTTCTCCTTCACATGCACCTTTCCATAGGTCATTAAAGATAAGCATGTGCCTGATCTTTCTTGACTATTCATGATAGTTTTTTCATTTATCACCATTCCAACAACAGAAATGCGAGAATGCATCTTTATAAGCAAACTCACTGAAAAATATTCTCAAACTTAGTTCACCTAAGTAATTAGGATTGAAAATGGAACTTTATAAATGATAACTTGTTCCTTTGAAATACTTCAAATCACAAGAAATAGTAAACAATTATAACTTCAGATTTCCAATGACCTATCTCTTTATCAGTTAAGCACCAAGTAAGCATAATACATGCAAGATAAATGTGTATGATCACTATGTAGCATAAACACTACTTAGAACACATACTATGCAGCATACCACCATAACACTATGCAACATGCACCTCAAATTTCCTTTGTGCCAATTCTGCTTTCTCCGAAAAAATGTTAGTGTCTATCTTAAGTTTAAAGGACACACAAAACAATATGTTATCTTTAATCATTACTTAGAGACATGAAGCCATGATATCTAGAGAATGATAGCTCAATGGATCTGGGAAAAAATGTCGGTCTCGAGTGTGGAGATTGGAGGTGGAAACCCCTTGTATGTTGGTTTATGAGTACAATTTTCAAATGTGAATAACCTCAAACGAAGGGAACTGCTTAGTGCTATTTCTTAGCATTTTTTATGCACACTATGACTAGAGCTATGGTTGTGTGTAACCCTACAAAAAGGATACAATGGGTGAAGCTTGCGACAAAAAAGGAAATGGTTGATTGGGAAAACAATACCTAGATCCATTGGATCATTATGGTTTGTGGTTTCACTACACAACCTTCCTCAGTTCAAGTGGCTCACACACTGTTGGGAAGGCACCGAGGAATCTTGCCACAAATGATGCCTGGTGGTACTGGATTCTAAGTTGAAATTGCGTGATTGTTTCTCCAAAATGTTTCAAGTTCATGTGGAAATTAGGGATAGGGTTTTGTGCCCTAAATTTTATCATGAAACAACATGTGTAATGAGGGAAGGAGGTCGCTAACACAGTTACCAATATACCAAATTTTATTGCACTATGTGAACACTGTAAAAAACACAGTTGCAAACTATCAGTCCTAACAAGTAATATAATAACATGGATTGGACCACATGACAAGTAACGTCGAAATGTTATCATGGTGGTCAAGGTAATCAATAGCAGGTCATAGTTGTTATTGCAAGCAATGTGCATGATTGACTGACAAGGCAAAACAACTAGAAAATTGGATTATGGAAGATTGTAGGAAGAATGACAATGAATATTAGGTGAAGGGTTGTCTGTTAGAACAAGTTTCCCACTAATTTCTTAGGACTAAATAGAGATGACAAAGGAGTTACAAAGGCAATGGAATGCCAAATTTTGGACATGAGCTCTAATACCATGTCACGAAGGATGGTAACACCAGAATTGATAAATTTCATTAAAGAAAAAAATAATATATGCAGTTTAAAGGGTGACCGTTGGGAATCACATTCCAAGGGTTTTTCGTATTCCAAATTATTTACATATTTGCATGAATTCACCTAATCATGAAGAATTAAGTTCTAAGAAATAATAATAATAATATTCTTATAATTTATGTTTTAATTGTTGAGAATGCAACAAAATGATGGAGCTTAGTGGAAAGAAGTCGCCTTCACTAAGTGGGCCCACAGGCTATTTTTGGCGCAAAGTCTATTTTTAGACTATGTCTATTTTTAGACATATGGATCATGGTCTATGAGTTGCAGGATGCTATTTGTGGATGGTTGGTCAAGTTGGTAAAAATAGATGGACCTCTATTTTTATACATACTGGGCGGAGTCTATTTTTAGACTGCCAGTCTAAAAATAGATCAGTCAAATATTATTAGCTCTTAATAATATTTGGACTATAAACATTATCTTATCCTCTTGGAGCACTTCAGTTCGAGCTACGGATGTGGCACATGTAGCTGACAGAAGGAATTACGCTATTCCTAGGGTTTAGTTGAGCTATTGCATGGTTGACTTCAGTTAGAACTCATGTGGCAGAGTTTGGTGGAGTTGATGAGACAGTTGGTGGAGTTGTGTTCGGTTTAACTTAGTTGAACTAGTTGTATTTAGTCTAACTGAAAAATACACTATTGATGAGTGGTGTGAATTAATTATTAATTAATTCACTAATTATTAACTCATAAATCAACTAAAGAACACATCAGTTAACTGCAATGCATGGACAGTTCAGTGGAGACCAGTGTTAGAGGTGGGTGAAAGGGTGAGTGTGACTATCAGTTGTGACTACAACTGTGCATGAGATGTGCACACACATTGATGGAGATTTCCAATGAGGATTGCATAGTTAAATACAAGGGGATTCAAACTTGGATCCATTCTTTTCTCATCTTGGATTGCGCAGTAGAGGCAGGCAAACAGTGGAGGAGATTTGAACCTGTGACTTGTTTCAGTTCTAAGCTAGTTTTGTGTGTAGCATTGAGATAGTGCTGAGAGCTGTGAGAGCTTTGTGCTATGTATTATTACATGTTCTCTATCATTATATTATACAGATAGTTGGGGGTTTTCAGCTATTTCTTTCCCCATTACATACTGTGTTATATGTGTGCTTGATTATGTTTTAATGTGCGCATGCGACTGCTTCTATTTCCGCATATTGATGATCAATTGTAGAAGAGGTTATGTATTATGCATGAAGATTAAATAGTGTGTAATCAGGATAATCTTGGTGAATAATTCAGCTATTATTCAAATTTCTACATGGTATCGGAGCGAAATTGATCATCGGATCTATTACAGTGATTACAATTTATTTCGGTAGACAGAGTCTGTAAGCGGGCCAGGTAGCATCTGGATCCATCCTTTCTTTGAAAGGTGATATATCCAGTAAATGCCCCTACAGTCGATCTATGTGCTAGAAATACCTTGTTCTCACAGATTATAAGCGGTTGAGTTTTGAGCTGGTGGAATTCGAATTTGCAGCAGTGTTTTCTTGGTGTCGAAGTCAAAATGTCTTATCAAGGATTGCGATTGGAGTATGCTCTTGAAGGCAGCTCAAATTATATTGCATGGAGAGATAGGATGGAGGCGGTGTTAGATGAAAACGGGATGAGGGAGTTCATAGATTCTGAAGTCCAAAAGCCTCCTTCTAGTGATGCTGCCGCACTAGATGCATGGCAAAAGAAAACAACAAAATGTCGAAGGATTCTATTGGAGGGCGTGAAGGATCACATAGTGTCCAGCCTGCATGGTAAGGCTTCTCCATTTTTGATGTGGAAAGCCTTGACAGATTTATTCCAAAGCAAGAGCGACCAGAGGAAGTTGGCACTCAAGGATAAACTCAGGAACATTAAGATGGAGAAAGGAGACAGTATGCCCAAGTACCTCACGAAGTTCACCCAATGCAGGGATGAGCTGGGAAGTGTGGGGGTGACTATAGATGATGAGGACTTGGTGAGCTTGGCTCTCCTTGGTCTTCCGAAGAGTTGGCATTCCTATCAGGATTCAGTCAATGGTCGGGAGAAATTGCCAGGATGGGAGAGACTGTGGTCTGATCTTGTGCAAGAGGAGATAAGGTGGAATACCAGGGATGGATCTTCATCAAAGGCATCTGATGAAGAAAATTGCGCTTTGGCTGCCAAAGCAAAGAAGGGGAAGAACAAGAAATCTTCTCAATCCGGTGCGAAAGGCAAGAAGTAGGACATGTCTAAGGTGAAGTTCTTTCACTGTCACCAGCACGGACATTATGCCACAAATTGTCCGCAGAAGAAGAAAAATAAGCAGGATGCTAGATCTACAGCGGGAGAGGCCTTAGCCTCGCAGTTTGAGCTGGATTTTTCACTGATCGCATGCTTGGTATCAAGTGTGATGGGATCAATGTGGTTCTTGGAAAGTGGTGTGTCTTTTCACATGACAGGAGATCGAGATTTGTTTACTGATCTGCATGAGAAAGATCTTGGAGTGCACATCGAGATGGACGATGATGGTAGATACAGTGCGACCGGTATCGGTACCATTTCCTTTGAGAGGGAGTTTGGTAAACCCTTCGTATTGAAGGATGTGATGCATGTTCCAGGATTGAAGAAGAATCTTATCTCTGTGGCAATGTTAGAAGACAAGGGATATGATGTTGTCTTCAGCGAGGGAAATGCTTTCCTGCGCAGTAAGACAACTGGAGAAACCCGGAAGATAGGGGTTCAAGTCAAGAACCTTTATCAATTGCAGGTAGATGGCTACGCAGCAATGGCATGCAAGGTGGAAGGAGTGGTGAGCCGGGATGATGGCAAGTTGTGGCACCGGAGATTGGGCCACCTTCACCATGGAGCTTTGAAGATACTGCAGCATATTTGTACTGGGATTCCTAAGGGTACTCTTGTGCAGTCAGATCAGTGCAAGGGATGTACCTTGGGAAAATTTGTGAAAGCCACCTTTCACGAAAAGGATAGTCGCGCCACGACGATCCTTGAGAGAATTCACACAGACGTGTGTGGACCTTTCTCAGTTGCTTCCACAGCAAAGCACAGGTACTATGTGATCTTTGTTGATGATTTTTCTCGGAAGTGCTGGATCTTCTTCATGCAGAAGAAGAGCGAGACATACTCAAAGTTATATGAGTTCAAGGTGCTGGTGGAGAAGGAATCGGGGAAGCAAGTGAAGGCTCTTAGGAGCGACAATGGTGGTGAATTCATCTCTGGCGAATTCAAGGATTTTTGCAGCGTAGAAGGAATTTGAAGAGAGCTCATAGCACCTCATAAACCACAGTAGAACGGGGTTGCTGAGTGGAAGAACAGAACGATCATGGGCGCTGCATGGGTGATGTTGCATGATCAGGGCATACCCATTCACTTGTGGGTAGAGGCATGCAATACTGCAGTATATGTGCAGAACCGTTGTCCTCACAAGATACTTGGCATGAGTACACCCGAGGAGGCATTTTCTGGTAAGAGGCCTGATATTTCCCATTTGAGGATTTTTGGTTCACCTATTTACATTCATGTGACGAAGGATGCCAGGAAGAAGCTGGAGCGACCGCAGAGGTTGGGATATTTGTGGGGTACACTGATACGCCCCACAACCATCGTGTGTATTTTCCAGACGTAAGACCTGTTGTGTGACTAGATATCAAATTTCGTGAGGAGAAAAAGCCATGGTGTTCGCTGAGAGGGAGCCACACTTGCATGTAGAGGAGGAGCTATTAGTTCCTAAGGATGAGCTTCAGTGGATGTGGATCACCCACAAGAGGAAGTTCATGGAGTGTGGAAGAGACCATCATCCAACCGCCAACCATCGTAGGGCTAAGCGCACTACAGAAGCTGAGCGACTGGCTCAAGATGCAGAGAAGATTGTAGGACCACCTACAACACAGCGCATACAGAGACAGTCACCGGATCTGTACACTGGATACATGGCTCTTGTGAGCGAATGTGTCGTGACAGAGCCATCCTCTTTCGAGGAAGCTGTGGAGGACCCCGCATGGGTAGATGCCATGGTGGAAGAGTATGATTCGATTGTCAGAAACAGTGCATGGGAGATTGTCCTGAGACCGGAGGGGAAATAAGTGGTGGGTTCGAGATGGATCTACAAAGTGAAGCAGTGCACTGACGGGGAGGTGGAGAACACAAGGCAAGATTTATGTCTTATAGTTTTCGCGTTTGTAGGGATCGATTATGAGGAGACCTTTGCACCTGTCGCAAGGTATTCTTCCATACGGACGATTCTTGCTCTCTCAGCGCAGATGGGGTGGCACATTCATCAGATGGATGTGAAGACTGCGTTCCTCAACGGAGTCATTGAGGAGGACGTGTACATAGAGCAACCCGAAGGTTTCAAGATCTTCAGCAGCGAGTCGCATGTGTGTAGGCTCAATAGAGCGTTGTATGGGTTGAAACAAGCACCTCGTGCTTGGTACACACGGATAGACAGTTATTTCACCGGACTTGGATTCTCCATGAGTGAGGCGGATCCTAACCTATACCAGATTGTGGTGGAGGGTAAGTTGCTGATCATTGTAATTTATGTAGATGATTTGATTTTGACAGGTGATGAGCTGTTGATACTCTCATGCAAGGAGGATCTTGTAAAAGAGTTTGAGATGAAGGACTTGGGCCTCCTTCATTATTTCCTGGGATTGGAAATTTGGCAGCGCAGTGGTGGACTGTTTGTTTCTCAGGGTAAGTATGCCCGGGAGATACTGGAGAAGTTCAACATGCATGGCTGCAAGCCTGTTGATACTCCTCTTCCTAGAGGTTGGAGGAAGGAGGATGCTACTTCGGCGGAGGTAGTGGATGCCACTGTTTATCGACAGTTGGTGGGGTCGCTTATGTATCTCGTCAATACACGACCCGATATATGCTATGCTGTTAACCAGCTTTCGCAAGCTATGGTTAAGCCTACCAAGCTCTTCTGGAAGGCAGGTAAGCATGTATTGCGTTATCTTAGTGGCACATCGGGATATGGTCTATGGTACAGACAGGAGGATGGAGCGAAGCTTTCCGGCTTCACTGATGCAGATTGGGCAAGGAGCCCAATGGACCGAAAGAGCACATCTGGAGGAGTTTTCAGCATTGGGTCGACAGCAGTTTCCTGGTACAGCAGGAAGCAGAGATCCGTGGCACTCAGTTCAGCAGAGGCCGAGTACATGGCAGCAAGCTTGGCTGCATGCGAGGCTATTTGGATGAGGAAGATCCTCGTCGGAATGTTCGGGTCGCACTTGGAGCCTACTGTGATTTATTGTGATAACCAAAGTTGCATTAAACTCTCGGCTAATCCGGTATTTCATGATAGATCCAAACACATCGACATCAGGTACCATCATATCAGAGATTGTGTGCAGCGGAGGATCATGTTACTTTCATACATTCCCACGGAGGATCAGGATGCTGATATCTTGACGAAGGCGCTCACCAGGAGCAAATTCGAATACCACAGGGGCAAGATAGGGGTTGTAGATAATCCGTATCTTGTTGAGAGGGATTGTTGAGAATGCAACAAGATGATGGAGCTTAGTGGAAAGAATTCACCTTCACTAAGTGGGCCCGCAGGCTATTTTTGGTGCAAAGTCTATTTTTAGACTATGGATCATGGTCTGTTAGTATGAATCTTTTGTCGAAGTGTACGAAAAAAGACCACTTTAGCTATGTATAACTTATAGCCCTAACATCAAGTAAGGTCGCCAATATCTTCGGGATCCGTTGCTAGTTGTTCGTAATAATTGTTGCAAACATACGTATCTATACATGAAAAGACATTAAGCAAAGAAAGAAGATTTTTCTCCATGCATCCAATAGACAAGGCAAGAACCATATATTGAAAGAATTTTTGTATTAAGGGCACCTGGGAGGAAAAAAAGAAGGTGTTTCCAATTCTCCTCAATGGGATGGGTTCTTGGAAGTCCTCAACACTTCATATCTAGCATTTCTCTCTCCTGTTGGTGTAGAAAACCCAGACAAAGATGGAACTCAAAGGGAGCTCACACAGCAAATAATAGAAAATATGAAAATGATAATGGCTCAAAGTCAGACCAAGAGTATAGATCCAGAGTGATCTAATAGGAAACAAAAGGTGAAGAATGGTAGGAAAAACCTTCCTATTTATAACAAAATATTGGGTCATTCTAGATTTTGGTGCATGATTAAAATAACATTAACCAAATCTAGATCCACCTTTTATGGAATATTTTATTATATTTGTTGGAGGGAAAAAGTATTTGAATTAGTTCAAATCCCTTTATTTGTAAATAATAAATAAATAAATGATTTATTTATCATTTTAAAGAAGTGGTTGAAAGATAATCAAATAAATAATGATTTATTTAATTATTTGTGGGGTGATTTGGTCATATTTAACAAGGAAAATTATCTAAATAGGATTTAAATAATTATTCCTAGAAATAATAAGATAAATAAGGGTTTATCTAATTAATTTCTTTGTTTTGGGTTAAACATGACTAGGAATAATAATTAAATTATTGTTTAATTAATTATTCCTTGAGGAAAATCAAACAAATATAGGTTTGTTTAATATTTCCCTTTGGGGTTTCATGTTTAGACCATAAACAACCTAATAAATGTGTTTTATTAAGTTATTTTACATAGTGAAAGCAATTTTACTTAGGGTAAAATTGGTCTTACATGGTGTAATTGGGTCCATCTAATGAAAGTAGGTTAGATGACCAAAATATGGTGTAACAGATTTCCCCCCAGCGTGCGAGTGTTAGGAGCAAATCGTATGACCGAAGTACGTTGTAAGAACTCAATCAGCAGACATTAAGAGGGAAGTCAGAGAGAGAAATGTAAGGTAGATTAGTGCGCTGAAGAACTAGACCCTGAGCAGACGAGACTCGCAGGTGCAACAAGTCTCAAGTGTATGATGTGGTACCAATGTGAAAGGCGGCAGGGGAGGCATACCTATGCCCGTCGAGACAATAGTACAAATAATAAGGTGCCCGGAAAACCACGAAACGCAATAATGGAACAAGTAGTGGCTAAAACATGAGCCAGAGAAAGATACAATGAAGGATCCCACATACATGCTGTACCTGGGATAACAGCCAGGACTTATACAATAATATCTGAGTACATGAGATACAAATACAACCCACATGCCCCCTATACGCGGGGGAAGGCTCACAACATCTGACTGATACATGCAAAGCAAAGAGGCGCTGCAAGCGGTGAAGGCCGACATCATCAAATATATGGAGCTGCATCGAAGGCTGCACTGGAGAGGTCATCCGGGCATGTGGGGGGCTACCTGTAGGGCCACCCCCTCATGAGGGTTGAGACATCTCACACACACCCAGGGATCACCAAAGGCTGCTGCTGCATCACTGAAACCATCAAGAATACGGATCTCGATCGTGTTGAAAGGTGCTGGAGTGGAGAAACAATCAAGTCAAAGGGTAATGAAAGATCCCTTTGCCTGATCCGAGGCACCGAACAAGAGTGGAAGCTAGAACCAAGGTACACCACCCTCTAGACCTGTCTTCTGGAATGAAGGAGTTGATGTCAACAGAAGGAGGTCCGCCATAGGTGAGGCAATGAGAGATCCTCAACTAAGGCGCGAGAGGAAATATTAGAGTGACGGACAGACTAATACCAATGATGATGGCAAAATGGAGGGGACTGAGTAGCGAATGGACGACTTCCCTTACTAGAGCATAAAGAGCATGAATGACATGGCAGCGTCTGACACAATATCATAAGGGATAGGGGACAGTGGGACTGAAGGCCATGATGTGCGACACAAGAGAGAGACCAAGCAATGAAGGATGGAGGACTAGAACGGGGTACAAAGAGACTCAAGATAGACTCCATGAATGCGATGATGACTCAACTTGGATGCTCTAAACAAGGGCGACTTGATGGTGCTGCCACACAGTAAAGGTCCCATGGGGGACCATGAAAACATGAGTATAAGATGGTATCTCATGATGAAAATCGACACGAACATGGACAAGTATGGGGACAAAGTGGTGCCCCAAGTACAAGTGTTGTAAGTGAGGAAATTCGATTTTAAGGGGAGGTGAAGTGACCCATCTTGGACAAAATGTGTCCTAGTGAAGTAAGAAAACAAAAATATGCTGGCTATCTAACAGAAAATAAAACATGCATTTCAGAAGGGAAAGGCTAAGGGTAATATTTCTTAAGATAGAGTGCATTGCAAGGATTAGGAAGGGGATTGCCTTCGAAGTCCTCTAAGAGGTATGCCCCCTTACCAAGATCCTTACTGATGACGTAAGGGCCTAACCATAATGAGTCGAACTTCCCATGATCGAGGACATCATGGGCCTGGTCATATACTAGAACAAGGTCACCTTCGTGAAAAGTACGAGGATGGACTTTGCGGTCATACTGAGCTTTGGTGCGTTTCTTGGCCGCTTCCATTGTTTGCAATGCAACACGGTGGTCTTCGGAGGTGCGCTCAAGCATGATAAGTCATTGTTCTAGAGGTTGGGTGTCAGGGAGAAGTTCAACGGCCAGATGAAGGGAAGGGATTTCACACTCGATCAGTAAGACTGCCTCCTCTCCAAAAACGAGGTGGAAGGGAGTAAACCCGGTGGCGATTTTAACAAAAGTTCGATAGGCCCATAAAGCGGGGAAGAGCATAAGACGCCAGTTGGTTTTGTGCTTATTCACCATTCGTTGAAGCATGGTCTTGAGGATTTTGTTGACTGCTTCAACTTGGCCATTACCTTGGGAGTAATAGGAGGAGGAATATTGGTGCTCAAAACCCAATAGTGAGGATAGCTCATGCCATATCTCATCTTCAAAATGTCGGTCGTGGTCAGAGACCAGTTGTTTCGGAACTCCGAATCAAGCGATAACGTGGTTAAAGAAAAAGAGGGTGGCGGTAGCGGCCGTATTGTTAAAAGTGGGCATAGACTCAGCCCATTTGGTGAAATAGTCAACCGCCACAATGATATACTTATGGTTACCAGCAGATGGAGGTCGACACTCCATCAAGTCGATGGCCCATTTACAAAAGGGACCAGTTGTGACGACAGGATGGAGGGGAGCAGGGGGAGCTCGTGCCTTAGGGGAAAAGTGCTGGCAATTGGGACAGTGTTTGACTACGTCAATGCAATCATTGAAGAGAGAAGGCCAAAAATACCCAGCACACATGACTTTCTAGGCAGTAGCAAGACCGGAGAAGTGACCACCGTAAGCGCCGCTATGGCAGGCATTAAGGACCTGTTCAGCTTCAGCGTGTGTGAGACAACGACGAAGGACAGTATCTATACCACGACAATAGAGGTCGTCACTGATAAGAAGGTATCGGGGAGCTTGGTGTCGGATACGTCGGCGAGCCTCACGATCAAGGTGGAGGGAAAACTTTTGGGTTCGCAAGTAAGTAAGAATATCACCGTACCATGGGTCATCTGAAGTAATGGCGAATAAGTGTTCATCAGGAAAATCATCATTAACTTGATGGTCCTGCGATCCGGTAGGTAATTCAGAAATAAGTTCAGCGAGGGCTAAGCCTTTCTTACTTTTTGGTGTGACAAATTCGAGGTTGAATTCCTGAAGAATAACGACCCAATGGGCGTACTTCCCAGTGAGGATGCGGCAACTCAATAGGAAAGCCATGGGGTTGGAATTAGTCACAACCTTGGTGGAGCGCATGAGGATATAATGACGAAGTTTTTGGACTGAGAACACGACAGCCAGCGCTAATTTTTCTTCATGCGAGTAGGAAACAGGAGGCCCTACAAGGTTCTTACTGATGTAATATATCACATGCTCGATACCGTTGTCATCTTCCTGGATCAGAACTCCAGCGACCGAATAGGTGGAAGCGGAGATGTACAGGATGAAGTCCCTATCAAAATCAGGAGGGCGGATCAAGGGAGCAGATGTGAGAGCCTGCTTGAGGGCATCAAAAGACTCATGAGCATAGGTATCCCATACAAACGGGATGTTAGAGCGGAGGAGTCTAAGGAACCCATGTGCGGTGGTGGCATAGTCAGGAACGAACCGGCGAAGAAAATTAGCTTTGCCTTGGAGGCTTTGTAGCTGGCGTAAGGTACGAGGAATGGGAAGTTCAAGAATGGCTTGAAATTTTAACGGGTCAAGAGTGATACCGTCTTTGGATACGATGAAGCCTAGGAGACGGCCGGCAGGAACGCAGAAGACACATTTCAATGGGTTAAGGTCAATATTATACTTGCGACATCGGAGGAAGACTGTGCGCAGATCATGGAGGTGTTGTGCCCGATGTTTAGAACGTGCAGTGAGGTCGTTTAAATAAGAAAGGATAATATGAGCTAAATCGTGGAAACAATAATACATGGCCCATTGAAAAGTGGCACCATCATTTTTAAGGCCGAAAGGCATGACCTGGTAAGCAAAAGTTCCCCACGGACTGATGAACACGGTTTTAAGTTGATTAGCAGGACGGATAACAATTTGGTTGTATCCGGAGAAACCATCCATAAAGGATAGAACCTCATGCCCCGCACACTCGTCAATGATTTGGTCAATGAACGGTGTGGGGAAGTTGTCTTTGTGACAAGCTTTGTTCAAGTCACGAAAGTCCGTGTAGACACGGATGGTGCCTTGTTTCTTGAGGACGGGAACTAGGTTGGACACCCAAGTGGTGTATTCAATAGGGTAAATGAAACCAGCCTACTTGAGCTTATCGATTTCGGCTTTGATAGCATCACGTCTGGAAGGATGAATGGGTCTCAACTTTTGACAGACAGGGTTGGCATCAGGCCATGTGTCGATATGATGTTCGACGATGGCGGGATCGAGTCCGGGCATTTCAGAGTAGGACCGGGTGAAAATATCGCGTAATTCTTTGAAAAGCTTAGTGTAAGCTTCAATTTCTTCCGAGGTGCATTAGGCACCCAAGGTGACATATTCTTCGATTTCCGGTTTGACTGAAATGTCAATTTTTATGGTAGGAGAGATATTGGCCATGTTTCCTTCTTTGAAAGCATAAAGTGCAGGGATGGGATTTTTGAACTAGTCGACGGCATGGGGGATGAAGTCTTTGGTTTCGACAGCATATTGGTCATGGGACTGCTGTGGGAGGAAGTATGCGTGATGGTGCATATCATTCCAGGGAAAGTCAGGGTGGGTCATGGCTTCCATAATGTCTTCATCTGACTGGAAGATGGGAAGACTGGAGGAAGGGGGTTCACCCGATGATGTAGCAATACCTGACTGGTCATCCTATGGAAATGGGCTCATATGGGCAACGTCTGCAGAGCCAAGGTCTACTGAAGTGGAGCTAAGAGTGTCCGCAGGTAGGAGGTTAGGCGAATCAGCTCTCAAGGATGACGATAGGTAAAAGATGGTGGTCGAAGGTTCTGTTGTTTCAACAGCTAGGGGGAGAATGTGTATGGGAGTGGGAAGGTCCTCTAGGTCTACCGAGGTAGAACTTGCAAACAAGTGAGAAGGTATCTTGTCATGCGCAACCTTGAATTGGCGGTACGTGGCTAAGGAGGAACGATACTCATCAAGGCGGGGATAGAGGTGGGTGTAATGGCCATGGAAATCGCACAAAGCACAAGGGTGATTTTTGCGCAAGGTTTTGAGTTTCGGGATAGAATTCGGGATAGTGATGTAGACTTCAGGGATATCAGATTCGGGAAACGTCTCGTTGACCAGGGTCTTGAGATGTGGCAATTCAGGACAGGTATGGGTGGCGTGACCGACAATATCGCACAAAGCGCACTGGATAGCGTGCTTTGGCGGTCGAGGAGGGGTAGGGTTCGTCAGGGCGGCTTGGTCCTTATTGGGTTTCGTGTGAGTTTTGCCCCCCTTTCCTGAGACCGTCGCAACAGGAGATGGTGCTGGCGGAGGTGTGGGAGTCACCGAGGTAGCGGGGGAAGTAAGGGGGACCGGTTGGACCGGGGTCAAAGCAAGGTAGGGTTTGGGGTGACTGGGTGGGGTAGTGGCTGGAGGGTTAAGGTACCAGACAGGTATGCCCAGGGTCAAGTTGGGGAGAGAGAGGGTGGCCATAACAGGTACCGAATACACGCCCGGGGGGGGAATGAGTAACGGTATCTGACCGGAGGGGAAATGACTGGGAGGAACGGTACCGAGGTGGTTGAGGCCTGGGGGAACAGATCCAGGAGGATAGAGGGGTTCAGGGATACCAGCGGTAGGAGAGGGGCCAGGAGGAGGAGGTCCGGCTGGCGAAGATGAATGGCTAGGAGCGGGTTGCGGTGGGCGATGTTGAGGTGGCTGACTAGCCGTAGCGGGCTGCGGAATGGCTGCCCGAGATGATTGCATCATGCAAACATTCGATAAGCTGGGATTAGAGATAGGAGGAGGAGGGAGACCAGGGAGAGTGCCAAGCAAAGAGGAGTCTTTGTAGACACCGGGAGAGGCACTGGTCAAGGAATCGACGGTTTGCTTATTGGCTACAGAAGAGATGGTCGTCTCAGGGGAGGTCTGAGATTTTGGCTCATGAGATTTCAACTGGTCAATGGTGACTGCCTTCCCATTGTGAGGAAAATACATCTTGCGAAAAACCGCAGAAGGGACAGCAGACATGGCATAGGTGTAGCATCGCCCCAAGAGAATGTTGTAATCTAAAGGGGCGTCGATGACTTCAACGTCAACGCAAACAGTCTTGCCCGCAAGAGTGATAGGACAATAACGGAAGAGGCCAATGGGCTAGGAGGCGTGGTCATCCCACGCTCGAAGGGTGATCATGGAAGGGGCCAATTCAGGAGATCCGAGCTGCTTCCAAACCGAAGCGGACATCACACAGGTGGATGCCCCCTCATCAATTATGCACCGAGAAACATTAGCGTTCCAGATTGTGACTGAGATTTGGAAAGCGACGGAAGCAGGAAGAGGAGGATGCTCTGACTGATGGGCGTCAAAAACGATCATAAGGGCGTCAGCAGGATCTACAGCGCCCATGGAAGATAGTAGAGCCTTCTTTTGGGAAGGGCATGACTGGAGGAGTTCCAATGTGGAAATGGCAGCAGGAGACTGTGCCAAATCATCTACTATACTATATGGCTAAGCAGCTCGACCAGGAGTAGCATTTCGACGTAATGGTCTCGCAGGAATCTTGTCATGAACCTCGACTTGGGGTTGAGGGATATGTAAGGGACCATTGGGTGTCGAAAGAGGCTCTGTAGGACCTGAAGAGGGGGGCTCGGAGGCAGACTGAGCGGGAGGGCTTGGGGTACTGGCGAGACCGAGTATGAAGATTAAGGTCGACGATCGGAAAAGGATCAGAGTTCATCATGAGGATCTGGTAATCGGAGGAACCAGAAGGGGAAGGTTGAGTGGCCGCTTGTCTGTCAGGTGGTTGGGTAGCCATGAAACCTTGCTGAGGGAAAGGATCAGTAAACACAGCCAGTTGAGTAGTGGCCACATTAGGGGGAGCATGAGGGGAGGGATGTTGTCCTCGCAATGTGGCTTGAGACTCCCACATCTGCCGCATCTATGGTAAAAGGGGACAATCGTGGGTGTAATGACCGTAGACACCGCAACACGAACAGGGCTTATTTGTGCGAATAGGCCTGTCCGACTTGGGCGGAGAGCCCTGTTGCTGGGTAGCGGGGCTAGAGTCAACACTGTGAGGATTGGGTCCACGAGTACCAGGGGCAGATTGGTTTTGATTGCCTCTCCGCCTTCTTTGAGAGGAAGGGGGATTAGTCGCGCCCTGCTATGCAAATACTTGCCCGGGAGGGGGCTGTAGGTGCTGGTGTTGGGGTTGAGGAGGCAAGGGGGGTGGAAGCGCAAATGCTGGAGGAGCTGGCGCGCCAGGCTGCGGATAAGGATAATGGTTAGGTTGGGTAACATTGAGGTAAGCAGGAGGTTGGGAAAAAGGATAAGGGACGCCGTATCCTAGATGCATGCTACCGGGAGGGGGAAAAGTGCTAGAGGTGCTGGCCCCTCCGGGAGGGAGACCATAGCCCATAGGAGGTGGGGCAGGCGGATGAGAGAGGGCTCCAACGATACCGTCGGCGGAATGAGATGCCCCCGGGGCGTTAGCGCCACCGGGCCTGGGGAGGTCAGGAAGGACGGTGTAAACATAACCAGACTGAGTGTAGATCAGGTCATATTTCAAGGCTATTTGGAGGGTGGCTTCTTCGGTTTGAGGGAAATAGGAGGCGACATCTTTGCCAATGGGAGCTAGGAGAGTGCGGAGGAACCAGTCCATATAAACACGATCTTCAAAGGGGGGAGCTCGACATAGGCTCCTTCTTCTCCGCCATTCCTGGACATAAGTGGAAAGGCGGGTTGAAGAGGATTGACGAAAAGAGGTCAAAAGCTCAGTACTAGTGTCGTATCGGAGAGGGAGCTGGAAATAGGATAAAAAGGCTTGGGCAATGGTCGCAAAGGTGGTATGGGAAGAGGTGGTCTGGTCAACATACCATTTCGAAGCTTCGCCAGTAAGCGTGCGTTGGAACAACTGAAGGCGGATGGATTCATCGGTAATAGAGTTGGAAGAACACCACATGTGGAAGGAACGGATGTGGTTGGTGGGATCTTCGCCAGCCAGACCTTCAAACTTAGGGATGTCGGAAGGGAGCTTTGTCGGCATAGCAGGCCAACTAGCGTTATGGCAGATAGGGTCATTGATCAACTGATTGAAATCGGGGAGGCTGAGGCCTGCCATGTAAGGGAGCAAGGGTGTAGCCGAGGTAGTTCCTGTGGCGGTTCCGCTAGTGGTAGGTCCGGAATTAGGGCCAGGATTACCGCTAGCGTTAGGCCCTGGACCAGACATAGTGAAGGTGACAGGGGGAGAACCATAAGTAAAAGGAGAACCCGATGAATCAGGAGAGGAGTCAGAGTGCGGACTCGGAGGGGGACTGGCTCGACGACGACGGGACGGAGCAGGTCGACCGACCGGAAACTAAGGGTGAAGGCCAAGAAGTCTCCGGGATGTGCGCCTTGGGGGCACAATGGTGACAACACAAACACGGCACAAGGGGAAGAAGAACGAGCAACAAGGGCAGGGAGGTGCAGAATCGAGTGACTACAATGTCGAAACAAGGGCAAAAAAGGTGCAGTGTCAATTGATTTTCAATGTTTTGGAGTCTTTGCCTGGCGGTGGTACCCAGGCTCTTCTTCGCTTAGGGTGAGTGTGTGGCGTGCGTTAATTTTAATTTTTAAACCCAGACGTTTTGAGAGCAAAAGAAAAAGTGTGTTGCGTAACTGAAAATAAATCTGCAGAGAACAGTATATAATGCTGAAATGACAGAAAATTAACAGCTAACAATGCATCAATCTAACCCAAGAAGGCAGGTCTCTCAAAACTAGTCTAAAAGAGGAAAAAATCTAGTCTAAATGCACTAAAAGAGGCCAAAAGATCTAAGGTCGGGAGTGACAGGGATCTAAAGGAGAAAGCTGCTGAAAAGAGGTGCAGCACATAGCCAAGAGACAGAGGCAAGGTGGCTGTAGAAAGGGAGGAAATCAGCAAAAAGCAGAAGGGACAAGGAGGAGGCCCTAAAGGGAGGTCCAAACAAAACGACAAGAGGTGATTTGAAAGGAAGAAGAGCTGATTTAAAAGGATCTGAGAAAGAGGTATCAGATCTGGAAAAGGGAAGGCTGAAACTATGAAAAACAGTCACCTGAAACAGCAAAAACTCTTCCACCAAAAGTGCAGGGTACTGAAGCCCTAGGGGGCTATGTTACCACGTAGATGAGCAAAACAGGGTATAAACAGGTCTAAACGGGCTGAGACAAAGGCTGGGAAGCCCTGACAGAAACTTCAGCAAAACCCAGAAAAATTGGCAGGTCGCAGGTTCTGACCTGTTTTCTGTGCAGGTCGCAGATAATGGGCTGAAAAGTGTGACCTGGAGTCCAGGTCACAGTTTTTTGGGCTGAAAAGTGCGACCTCCAGCTCCAGTTGTCTTGGCGGCAGATTTTCGCAAAAGTTGCCGTCTCAGTTGCGGCTGATGTCTGTCACCTGCGCAATAGGCCAGAAACACGCGGAAGTTAGAAATTTTAATGTTTTAGGGTTTTATGAGTGAAAAATGACATAAAAATAGCAAAAAAAAAAAGCTGGAAAGAAACACTAGGGTCTGAAGCAGCTGGTTATGTAGGAATATGAAAAACGACAGCGATCGTAATTGAAAACCCGTGTGGAGTCGCCAGTTGTTAGTATGAATCTTTTGTCGAAGTGTACGAAAAAAGACCACTTTAGCTATGCATAACTTATAGCCCTAACATCAAGTAAGGCTGCCAATATCTTCAGATCTGCGGTTAGTTGTTCAGAATAATTGTTGCAAACATACAGATCTATACATGAAAAGACATTAAGCAGTAAAAAGAAGATTTTTCTCCATGCATCCAATAGACAAGGCAAGAACCATATATTGAAAGAATTTTTTGTATTAAGGGGCACCTGGGAGGAAAACAAGAAGGTGTATCCAATTCTCCTCAATGGGATGAGTACTTGGAAGTCCTCAGCACTTCAGATCTAGTATTTCTCTCTCTTGTTGGTGTAGAAAACCCAGACTAAGATAGAACTCAAAGGGAGCTCACAAAGCAAATAATGGTGATGAAGAATGTGACCAAGTGTATAGATCCAGAGTGATCTAATAGGCAACAAAAGGTGAAGAATGGTAGAAAAAAACCCTCCTATTTATAACAAAATATTGGGTCATTCTAGATCTTGGTGCATGATTAAAATAATGTTAACCAAATCTAGATCCACCTTTTATGGAATATTTTATTATATTTGTTGGAGGGAAAAAGTATTTGATTTGGGTCAAATCCCTTTATTTGTTAATAATAAATAAATAAATGATTTATTTATCTTTTTAAGGAAGTGGTTGAAGGATAATTAAATAAATAATGATTTATTTAATTATTTGTGGGTGATTTGGTCATATTTAACAAGGAATATTATCTAAATAAGATTTAAATAATTATTCCTAGAAAATAATAAGATAAATAAGGGTTTATCTAATTAATTTCTTTGTTTTGGGTTAAACATGACTAGGAATAATAATTAAATTATGGTTTAATTAATTATTCCATGAGGAAAATCAAACAAATATAGGTTTGTTTAATATTTCCCTTTGGGGTTTCCTATCTAGACCATAAACAACCTAATAAATGTGTTTTATTAAGTTATTTCACATAGTGAAAGCAATTTTACTTGGGTAAAATTGGTCTTACATGGTGTACTTGGGTCCATCTAATGAGAATAGGTTAGATGACCAAAAAATGGTGTAACATGGTCTATGAGTTGCAGGATGTTATCTGTGGATGGTTGGTCAAGTTGGTAAAAATAGATGGACCTCTATTTTTAGACATTTGGGCGGTTTCTATTTTTAGACTGCCAGGCTAAAAATAGAACAGTCAAATATTATTTACCCTTAATAATATTTGGACTATAAACTTCAGTTTATCCTCTTGGAGCACTTCAGTTCGAGCTACAGATGTGGCACATGCAGCTGACAGAAGGAAATTCGAATTTCCTATGGTTTAGTTGAGCTATTGCATGGTTGACTTCAGTTAGAACTCATGTGGCAGAGTTTGGTGGAGTTGATGAGACAGTTGGTGGAGTTGTGTTCGGTTTAACTTAATTGAACTAGTTGTATTTAGTCTAACTGATAAATACACTAGTGATGAGTGGTGTGAATTAATTATTAATTAATTCACTAATTATTAACTCATAAATCAACTAAAGAATACATCAGTTAACTGCAGTGCATGGACAGTTCAGTGGAGACTAGTGTTAGAGGTGGGTGAAAGAGTGAGTCTACTATCAGTTGTGACTATAGCTGTGCATGAGATTTGCACAGTCATTGATTGAGATTGCCAATGAGGATTGCGTAGTACAAGCCAAGGGGATTCGAACTTGGATCCAATCTTTTCTCATCTTGGATTGCGCAGTAGAGGCAAGCAAACAGTGGAGGAGATTTGAACTTGTGACTTGTTCAGATCTGAGCTAGTTTGTGTGTAGCATGTGAGATAGTGCTGAGAGTTTGGGAGAAGCTTTGTGCCATGTATTGTTACATGTTCTCTATCATTATAATATACAGATAGTTGGGGGTTTTCAGCTGTAAGCTTTCCCCATTACATACTGTGTTTATATGTGTGATTGATTAATGTTCTTATGCCGCATGCAATTGTTTTTGTTTCCGCAAATTGATGATCAATGGTAGAAGAGATTATGTATTATGCATGAAACTCAAATAGTATGTGATCAGGATAATCTCAGTGAATAATTCATCTATTATTCAGAATTTTCTACATTAATGTTTTAAAATTATTTTTTATGGTTTTTGTATTTGTACAGTAAACATGATATTAATCTAAATAGTAAAGGAAAAGAAAATTAATATTAAAATATTCTTAAATATTAATAAAAAATAATTTATAATTTATAATAATAAAATATTAAATTGTAATGTTTTTAATTTTAAAATATTAACCCAAAAGAGTATGATCTCAATATAAAAATGTTTTAATGACAAGAACATGATCAATTAAAATAGCTCTTAAAGTTAAAGTTAAATTTATACTTTAAAATTATTTAATAAAATATCAAAATTCTTATTTAAGCAAAAACAAAAATAAAATAAAATAAATAACATAAAATAAAATAAAATAAATATCAATCTTACCAATTCCACAATTTAAGAAAAGACATGGAAGGCAACTAGGGAACATTTGCAACATAAAAATAATGAACATTCCTACGTGTATATATATATATGTATATTCTTTGAAAATGTTAGAACCTTTAAAAATAATAAGTTTTTAAACGAAAAAGATTAACTTAATAAATGAAGTAAGATAAAGGACGCGTGATACACTCATTACATCACAATATTAAAAATAAAATGTATTTTCTTATAGGAAAGAATTACGAAGTAAAAATAAAATGTATTTTCTTATAAGAAAGAATTACAAAGTAACAGCACAAATACTATGCTTCTAGATATTATTCCATATAATAATTAGTCCCTTAATTATATTCCATACGAGTCTATTCTCACTACATGCTAACACCATTTAAAAGTGTACGCTTTTAATTTATTTTCAAGTAATGTCTTCTTAGTGTGATCATCACATTCGATTGCATCCCACCATTCTCTGTCACCTCTTATTTCCTCCAGATGATTGTTATCCCCACACAATCTTTTCAATTTCGGGCATCCCCTCACGTCTATAGACTTGAACACCATGGTGGAATATGAAAACCACCATTCCCCCGACGGTCCCCAATCACCTTCCCACGACGGTCCCCTATCACCTTCACAGGAATTCACGGGCCCCACACGCTCCAATGACTTTAAGTTCAGAAGAGTCACCTCTTGTAGATCTGGAAAATCCAGGGCCAGCGCCTTCAACTGATCACATTTATCGATGCACAGCACTCTCAAATATGGCAACGCCGAGGGGAGTTCTTTCAACCGCTTACACTCAATTAGGCAAAGGCATGCGAGCTTTCGGAAATCAGTAACCCAACCTGGCAGTCGCTCCACATCGCAATTCCAAAGAGACAAACTTTCCAGATATTTCATCGCCTGCATATCCAGCGGAAGGCAATCTTCACCACTTGCATCCTCAAATTCCAGCAACAGATCTCTCATGTTTGACCAGTTTCTCATCACTCCCTCCTTAACTGGCGATTTTATGCTTACCCACAAAACCCTGAGTCTCCTCAAGCTTTGCAGGTCCTTTAGATAAGAATTCCCTGTTTCCTCATTTGCCGCCGCCTCGAACTCCAATCTAATGCTGCTACCCAACATCCTCAATCTTTCGAGTGAAACCAGTTCTGAGATCCCACGAGGAAGCTGCCTCAACCCCTCACATCCCCTTATGTCGAGGGCCCTCAAACTTTTGAGTTCAGATATCCTCTTCGGAAGGCACAGTAATTGAAAACAGAAACTAACATTCAGGAATTGTAGTTCCTTCAGGTCGCCAATGCTTTCCGGCAATTCTCTGATGCCCGTGTGCTGTAGTTGGAGGGAGGCAAGATTTTCCAAATTCCTAATAGAAGACGGCAGAGACGTTATGCCAGTTGAGCTAAGCTCGAGGACCCTCAGTGAGGGCAACTCGTTGAAGAAGCTTTCAGGAATTTCTTTAATATCAGGATTGCCCCCTAACAGGAGAACTGAGAGAGACGAGCGTGCAAAGGTGGTCGGCAGGCACTGCAGATTATTTCGCATCAATGACAATTTTGCACAGTCGTTGCTGACGTCTTCCTCCAAGGGGAAATTGATCATACCCTCTCCGGCTTTAAAATAATAACTCTGCTCTTTCTCCGCAGCAATGCGAACCGCCAGATCACTAAGGAGATCGTGTATTTTCACACAGAAAATCCTTCCCGCAGAATCTTTCCCTGCCACCTCAATCAAATAACTATGCGCAAGGCTTTGGATATAACTGAGCCCAGTCTCATGCAAATAGCTGTCTCCCCTTCCTTTCAGGAGACCTTCAGAGGTCCACATGTCTATGACCTGTTCACAATAGATTACTCTGCCTTTGGGATAAGCTGCTAAAGATAGAAAGCAAATCTGCAAATCCTCCGAAAGAGCATCATATCTCAATCTGAGATGTTCAAATAGTTGTGTTTCGCTGGTATGGTTTTGCATCTGTTCTAAAGCAGCCTCCCACTGATGTGGTTCAGTGTGATGTGCCATTGCCGCACCGACTACAGTTATAGTCGGGGGAAAACCCATGCACATCTCCGCGATTCTCCTGGCTAGTGGCTCTATTTCATGTGGAACATTTCCATTTTGATTTACAAATGCTTTGCTACGAAACAGCTCCCAACCCTCCTCTTCACAAAGTGGTTTCACTTCTATTTTCTGTTCCACTTTCATACTCACACACACTTCTTCATCCCGGGTAGTGAGCACAAATTTAGAACCTCTGTGATTCAAGGACACTCCTAACTCTTGAAGCGTATCACGCGTCCACGCGTCGGCCGCCCGCAGCTCATCCAAAAGAAGAAGATACTTTTTATTATTTAAAAAATTGCAAAGACAATCCGCTCGTTCTACGGAATTCTCTGGAAGGCTTAGGTTCAATCTTTTAGCAACATAATTTTGCAGAATTGCGATATCATTTGTTGAGACTATTAACTTAATAATGAGGTCAAATGAATTATTTACCTTCTGGCTGTTGTTGATGGTGTCAAGCAGCCACGTTTTACCAATGCCCCCGCCGCCAACGATACCAATTATTCGTATGTGGCTAGATTGGTCAGTCAACCATCTCTCGACAAGCTCCGTCTGTTCAGATCTCCTTGCGCTTACAACAGAAACAGATTGGGGGTTTTGAACTAGTACCTGGGTGGTCGGAGCAGGGTCGCCGTATTCCCCCCTCGCGGGAAAATCAGATAGCCTCTGTGCGTGAAGTTGAGAAACACTCGCCTGCCAAACTCTGATACGTCTGCTGATTCTGTAGCGGCAGATATAGTTAGGGCACCAAGTGAGGCAGTTTTTCTCTTGCTCGTAATCACTGCGAATAGATTGTGAACTTTTTATGGCTTCGTCCGCCTGATCCAGCCAAGCCTTCACTACACTTTTAGGGTTCATTTGTAGTTGAGCGAGCTCCGCCTTTATATCACGCGTTAGATTGTTCAGACGCTGAACTGCGCCCTCCATGTCTCTGATCGCTCGAGGCAAAGAAATGACCTCTTGAACAACCATTTTCAAAAGAGCCATTTCCTTCACCGCACTGAGAAGCCTTCGAAATCAAACGCGCAAGTTCAAGATTTCTCTTCGAAATCACCACACTAAGAAGCCTTCCTTCACCGCACTGAGAAGCCTTCGAAATCACCAGCAATATTATGATTTATTTCTCTTCCGTCAAATTGTGCTCAACCAGGAAACCATGAGTACTAATTTATTTTCTGGTTCTGGTCCATTCGTACTCAACAGCTGGTAAGCACCTTATCTTCTGAGACCAAGAAAAGTATTTGTCCTCTGAAATGGCCCCATCTTGTTTGTTTGTTCTCAGAATTTCACTGTATCCAGACGGTCCGCCCAGCTGCTTTTCAATGGTTGCGACTTATTCTACATTATTGTCTTCCCACGGATCTACGACAACGCTAACTTGTTTTACTGCTTTAATATATTACCGCAAGTTTTACTCCTTTTATAAATGCCAACGCTTAAGTTCCTAATATTTGAAAACGAGCACTGAAATAAAATAATATGATGACTTCATGAAATGAGCTATAGAATATTTACTTTAAAATTATTTAAAAAATTACAATGCCATTTACCTTCCCAGTATTCTTTCAGTAAGAGCCAATTATTATGTCCAAAGTTTCATTAGATGTTAAATGTAAGGATGCTTTTGCTATGTAAACTAAAGCGTCCTAATTCTAATTTTGAGGGTTTCGGATAATCCTTTGTTTTAAATTAAATAAAACAACATTCAGTTTTAAAAGTTTATGGCCAACGGAAGGTCATTTATTATTCTCCAGGTGCAAATAAAATCCGACGCCAAAAAAATCCATTTATCCTTCTTGTGAGTAAATATTAATTTTATTTAATTTTCTTTGAAGTTAAATGTTCTTCTTTCACGTAATCAATGAAGTAGAGATGCTTTTAATGATAGTGAACCTGATTAATATTTTTTTATAAAAATTGGTTTATTTTAAAATTATATTTCTATACTTTAAAAGTTGCGAAAGAAGTATTCTAATCTCTATATTATTATAATTTTTGAACTTGAGATATGATGTGATTATAGACAAGTCATTTTTAAGAAAATATTCTTCTTTTTCTACCTTATTAATATCACAAACATGATAAATTCTTTTAGCTAAGGGTGTGTTACCTTCTTTCAATATTTTTTAACAAATTTTATTTCCCCTTTAAAGATAACAAAATGATACCTTCTTTATTCTAAATTAAGGTTAATGAGCTCTTTACAATGTCGTAATTTTTCCTTTCCATGATCTATTTTTTTATCACATCAAAATTTCTCCTCAAATTCAGATGTGTTAGTATTTTTAATGGCATTAATATAGTGATCTTCTCCTCTATTATAGGATGATTGAGGTAAGACTTAGCATCTTCAGGTATTCCCTCTTAACCTTTAATTGGCTTTCACTGCAATTTGAAGTAATCCAAGGAACCATCTTCTATTTCTTGTTAGTTTCCTTGTGCTTGTCTATTAGGCACCTAATCATAGCCACACTCTCAATGGGGATAAGCCCATCTTCTTTAAGGAAAATATTAGATAGCAAATATTAGATGTTGGAAACTAATTTGTTAGGATTTTGGGTATGTACGCATAGTACAGGTTAGCATTCCAACCAAAGTAGTATGCTCTTAGACCCACACTCCACCATTCCAATGTATTGGGATGAGCCATGTTGTATATACTCGTAACTATTTGAAACTATAATATAATAACTTCATCGTATTATATATGTGAATGAGGTTGTGAGTACTATGGGTGCGTACATGTTAGGTTGCCTATTGTATGTTAGGATTTTGTGTGGAGGAGGAAGAAATCAAAGCTTGAAACACCCTATGAGTATCGTAGGAGACATTAGGAGATTGTATCACTTAAAAGTTTTATGGATTGTAATGGAAATAAGTGTAATGTGTTTTTCCTTTTCATATTTTGACTGTCTCTAATATGTGAATGATTGAATACTTTATGATTATGTTATGGCATATATTTTTTGCTTACCATTTACCTCTCTATTTGTAATGTGTAGTAGTGTCTCAAGTGATACCTTACTCTTCATTAGGACATTGGAAATATCAACATTAACAGACCATTATTGACTTGAGTGCTAAACTTGGGGCATATTCATAATAGTACCACTAGTTGGTTAAGTTGTTAGTACCTAACATATTTTTAGGAAAAAAGTAAGGCTATGCATTAAAAACCTTCATACAAATATACAAGATTTGATTACCAAAAAGGAGTTTGAGTTTAGAAAGTGGGAATTGCAAAACCTACACATGGATCATAAATAGTAGAATGAAAGCCATATATATTTTGATAACAATTTTTTTTATTGAATTTCCCATTTCATGGATGGATAAAAAGACAAGAAGAAATTAACACAATATGCCGTTCTCAAAAACATGTATTTTAGGATTAAGCAATGGTTGAAAGACTCCAGATATTAGATAATAAGTGCACACATGAAACTGATTATGGATTTGACCAAAATAACAAGGAATACATAGTAGAGTTTGTTGTTGTGATCCAAATTATGTAGGAACACAACATAATACACATATAACCATAAATATAAAGATGCAATGGAAATAACACTTCATTTCAAACGTACGGAAATAAATATAAAGATGAATCTTAATTTCAAGCGTACGAAAAAAGACCACTTTAGTTGTGCATAACAAACAACTCTAACAGCAAATATGGCTTCCAATATCCTCAGATCTGCAATTAGGTGATCAAGATAAACGCTGCAAAAATCTAGATCTATGCATTAGAAGACATTAAGCAGTAGAAAAAACAAGATTTACTCCATGCATCCAATAGACAAGACAAGAATATGTTGAATGAATTTTGTATTAATGGCACCTGGGAGGAAAACACATAAGGGTGTTACCAGTTCTCCTCAATGGGATGGGTTCTTGTAAGTCCTCAACACTTCGGATCTAAAATTCCTCTTTCTTGATGGTGTAGAAAACCTACATAAAAAATGGTAGCAAAATATGACTATGATGGTGGATCAAAGTCAGACCAAAAGTATAGATCCAGGGTGATCTTTAGGCAACAAAATGTGGTAAATGAATGGGAAAACCCTTTTATTTATAAAAAAATATTGAGTTAGTCTAGATATTGGTGCATAATTAAAATATTATTAACCAAATCAAGATCCAACTTTTATGGAATATTTTATTATATTTGTTTGAGGGAAAAGGAATTTGACTTGGGTCAAATCCCTTTATTTGTAAATAATAAATAAATAAATGCATTATTTATCATTTTAAGGATGTGGTTGAATAATAATCAAATAAATAATGATTTATTTAATTATTTATGGGTGATTTAGTCATATTTAACAAAGAATATTATTTAAATAAGGTTTAAATAATTATTCCTAGAAAATAATAATATAAATAATGATTTATCTAATTAATTTCCTTGTTTTGGGTTAAATATAACCAGGAATATTAATTAAACTACTGTTTAACTAATTATTCCTTGAGGAAAATCAAACAAATGTAGATTTATTTAATATTTCCTCATGGGGTTTCCTGTTTAGACCATAAACAACTTAATAAAAGTGGTTTATTAAGTTATTTTTCATAGTGAATGCAATTTTACTTAGGGTAAAATTGGTCTTACATGATGTACCTGGGTCCATCTAATAACAATAGGTTAGATGACCAAAAAATGGTGTAACACATTAAAATAGACAATTGGAGTTCATAGGCATTGTTATACTAGCAATTTTCTTGAGAGCCATTAGTATTTGCTTATAGATAAAGGGAGAGGGCTCATAAAGGATTTCCAACGACCCTCATGAGAAGACAAGGAACAAGCTTACCAATTTTTACTTCTTCTCTATGTCTCACGAAGTCCTTTTTCCTTACCATTATTTAATAAATGTATACTCAAGCTTCATACAATTTGGCTATTTTACCTTTTTATTTTTATTTTATTTTAATTTTTTCGCCCTCTTAATGGTGTAAGTTTCTAACCCACTAACCATGTATTTTCTCACATCCTATTGTTAGTAATTTCCATTTATTCCATTACTTGAGTGGATTTTCCTTCAATCCTATCTGCATAATTCTCCAAACAAATTAGCTACCCCATCGTGCTTTAGTTCCTCAAATTCACCATTTTTGTTGGTTGTAGGGCCCTCTCTACTAACCATGTTTGTTACAAAGACACTCAAACCATCCCCAATATGACTTGTAACTTTGGTTTCACCTCTATCTGTACATGGATTTCTCAACTCTACTAGTCAGGAAACTTGTACAACTATTGAAGAAATATAAGCACAACATTCCATGGGTTTAGTCTTTCTTGCTTATACAAGCTTTCTAATTTATGATTTTCAATTTTGTTGTGCCTTAATTCTATTTTTATACACTTTGTAAGGTTGTATGGCCTTTGGTACTCACTCTTGCTTAAGCATGGCGGTGTTTCATCACATAGTTTAGTTTTTTTTTTTTTTTTTCAAAGAAAGCAATTTAGGATTTGAGGAAATTTTTACAAAGTATATTGTTCACTTTGCACCCATAAAATGATTTGAGTGGCTCAGGGATAGTATGTAAAGCATTCATAATTTCCCTTCCCAACAAACATCAAGATAATAAAGTTTAACTAAAAGTAAGCACTACCCCCAATCCACACATGCATACTTCATTTTCCTTTTATCATTTTTTTTCCATTCACATAAATAATGTTGAGATTGCAACAAGATGAAGAGCTTAGTGGAAAGAAGTTGCCTTCACTAAGTGGGCCCGCAGGCTATTTTTGGCGCAAAGTCTATTTTTAGACTATGTCTATTTTTAGACATATGGATCATGTTCTATGAGTTGCAGGATGCTATTTGTGGATGGTTGGTCAAGTCGAAAAAAATATATGGACTTCTATTTTTAGACATACTGGGCGGAATCTATTTTTAGATTGCCAGTCTAAAAATAGATATGTCGAATATTATTAGCTCTTGATAATATTTAGACTCTAAACATTATCTTATTCTCTTGGAGCACTTCAGTTAAGTGCACAGATGTGGCACAGGAGCTGACAGAAGGAATTATGCTATTCTTGAGGGTTATGTGAAGCTATTGCATGGATACTTCAGTTAGAACTCATGTGACAGAGTTTGGTGGAGTTGATTGAGGAAGTTAATGGAGTTGTATTCAGTTTAACTAATCTAAACATAGTTGAGCTATTTGTATTCAGTTTAACTCATTGATACAATTAGTGAGAGTGGTGTGAATTAATTATTAATTAATTCACTAATTATAAACTCATAAATCAACTAAAGAATGCATCAGTTAACTTCAGTGCATGGACAGTTTCAGTGGAGACCAGTGCAGAAATAGGTGAAAGAGCAGGTTAACTATTAGTTATGACTAGACTGTTGCTATTTGCAACACACAGATAATTGGAGAAGCCCATGAGGATTGCGCAGTACAAGCCAGGTGGTTTATGTTATTTAATGAGCCATCCCGTAGCATTGATTACACAATAGAGGCTGGCTATCAAGTGGAAAAAGATTGGAGCATGTGTTTTGCTAGATCTAGCTTGATAGTGTGTAGCAATTGGAGGTGGTGCTGAGAGCTTGTGAGGAGCTTTGTACTATGATTGTTACATGATCTCCATGACATATAATATACAGATAGTTGGGGTTTTCAGCTTTAAGCTTTCCCATTAAATACTGTGTTCATATCTATGATTGTTTATGGTTTTAATGTGCGCATGCAATTGATTTTATTTCCGCATGTAATGATCAATGGTAGAAGAGATTCTGTATTATGCATGAAGATAAAATAGTGTGTGATCAGGAGAATATCGGTGAATAATATATCAGTTATTCAAATTTCTACATGGTATCAGAGCGATATTGATCATTGGAGCAATTGCAAAACATTGAAGCGGTTGAGTTTTGTGTTGGTGGAATTCGAATTTGCAGCAGTGTTTTCTTAGTGTCGAAGCTGAGATGTCTTTCAACGGATTGTGATTGGAGTATGCCCTTGAGGGCAGCTCAAATTATATTGCATGGAAGGGCAGGATGGAGGTGGTGCTGGATGACAATGGGTTGAAGGAGATCATAGATGCGTAACCTAAAACTCGCTTCTAGCGATGCCGCTGCACTTGACGATGGCAAAAGAAGATAGCAAGGTGTCGAAGGATTCTCATGGAAGGTGTGAAGGATCACAGTATGTCGTCCAACCACCATGGTAAGGCTTCTCTATTCTTGATGTAGAAAGCCTTGGAGCATTTATTCCAAAGCAAGAGCGATCAGAGGAAGTTGGCACTCAAGGATAAACTCAAACATAAAAATGGAGAAAGGCGACAAGAGACCCAAGAAGTACCTCATGAAGTTTTTCCAATGCAGGGATGAGCTGGGAAGTGGGGGTGATCGTTGATGATGAGGACTTGGTGAGCTTGGTTCTCCTTAGGGCTTCCGAAGAGTTGGCATTCCTATCAGGACTCTATCAATGGTCGGGAGAAATTTCCAGGATGGGAGCGACTTTGGTCGGATCTTGTGCAAGATGAGATAAGGCGGAATACCACGGACGGATCATCATCAAAGAACTCTGATGAAGAGAATTTCACTTTGGCTGCCAGAGCAAAGAATGGGAAGAGCAAGAAAGCTTCTCATTCTAGTGCGAAAGGCAAGAAGCAGGACATGTCCGAGGTGAAGTGCTTTCACTGTCACCAACACGGGCATTACGCCACAAATTGTCTGCAGAAGAAGAAAAATAAGCAGGCTGCTGGATCTGCAGCTGGAGAGGCCTTAGCCTCATAGTTTGAGCTGGATTTTTCACTGATCCCATGCTTGGTCTCAAGTGTGGCGGGATCAATATGGTTTCTGGACAGTGGTGCGTCTTTTCACATGACAAGAGATCGAGATTTGTTTAATGATCTGGATGAGAAAGATATTGGAGTGCACATCGAGAAGGGCGATGATGGTAGATACAGTGTGACTGGTATCAGTACCATTTCCTTTGAGAGGGAGTCTAGTAAACCCTTCGTATTGAAGGAAGAAATGCATGTTCTAGGATTGAAGAAGAATCTTATCTCTGTGGCGATGTTAGAAGACAAGGGATATGATGTTGTCTTTAGCGAAGGAAAGGCTTTCTTGCACAGTAAGGCAACTGGTGAGACCCGAAGGATAGGGGTTCAAGTTAAGAACCTTTATCAATTGCAGGTAGATGGTTGCGTAGCAATGGCAGGCAAGGCAGAAGGAGTGGTGAGTTTAGATGATGGCGAGTTGTGGCACCGAGATTGGGCCACCTTCACCATGGAGCTTTGAAGATAATGTAGTAGATTTTCATCGGGCTTCCTAAGGGCACTCTCGTTACGTCGATCAGTGCAAGGGATGTACTTTGGGAAAATTTGTGAAAGCCACTTTTCATGAGAAGGATATTCACGCCACGACGATCCTTGAGAGAATTCACAGATACGTGTGTGGACCTTTCTCAGTAGCTTCGACAACAAAGCACAAGTATTATGTGATATTTGTTGATGATTTTCTCATAAGTGCTGGATCTCCTTCATGCAGAAGAAGAGCGAGACATACTCAAATTTCTGTGAGTTCAAGGCACTGGTTGAGAAAGAATCGAGGAAGAAGGTGAAGGCTCTTAGGAGAAATAATGGTGGTGAATTCATCTCTGGCCAATTCAAGGACTTTTGTAGCGCAGAAGGAATTCTAAGAGAGCTCATAGCGCCTCATAACCCACAACAGAATGGTGTCGCTGAGCGGAAGAATAGAACGATCTTGGGTGCTGCACGGGAGATGCTGCATGATCAGGGCCTTCCCATACACTTGTGGGCTGAGGCATGCAATACTGTGGTTTATGTGCAAAACCGTTGTCCTCACAGAGTGCTTGGCATGAGTACACTTGAGGAGGCATTTTCTGGTAAGAAGCTTGATATTTCTCATTTGAAGATTTTTGGCTCACCTGTTTACATTCATGTGACAAAGAATGCCAGGAAGAAGCCAGAGCCGACCGTAGAGGTTGGGATATTTGTGGGTACACTGATACACCCCACAACTATCATGTGTATTTTCCAGACAGTCGCAAGACTATTGTGCGACGGGATATCAAATTTCAGGAGGAGAAAGCCATGAAGTGTTTTCTTGAGAGGGAGCCACACTTGCATGCAGATGAGGAGCTATTAGTTCCTAAGGATGAGTCTCAGGATGTGGATCAACCACAAGATGAGGTTCATGGAGTGGAAGAGACCACTCAAGCATCGCCAACCATTAGAGGGCGGAAGCGCACTACGGAAGCTGAGCGGCTGGCTCAAGATGCAGATAAGGTTGTAGGAGCACCCACATCACAGCGCAGACAAAGACAGTCACCTAACCGGTATACTGGATACATGGATCTTATGAGAAAGTGTATCGTGACATATCCATCATCTTTTGAGGAAGCTGTGGAGGACCCCGCATGGGTAGATGCCATGGTGGAAGAGTATGATTCGATTTTCAGAAACAGTGCATGGAAGATTGTCCCGAGGCCGAAGGGGAAATCAATGGTGGGTTCGAGATGGATCTACAAATTGAAGCAGGTAGTTGACGGGAGTGTGGAGAAGTACAAGGCAAGATTTATTACCCGTGGCTTCTCACAGATCAAGGGGATCGATTATGAGGAGACCTTTGCACCTGTCGCAAGGTACTCTTCCATACGGACGATCCTAGCTCTCTCAGCATAGATGGGGTGGCACATCCATTAGATGGATGTGAAGACTGCGTTCCTCAATGGAGTCATTGAGGAGGAGGTGTACATAGAGCAGCCCGAAGGTTTCGATATCTTCAGCAGTGAGTCGCATGTGTGCAGACTCAAGAGAGCACTATACGGGTTGAAGCAAGCACCTCGTGCTTGGTACACACGGATAGACAGTTATTTCACCTGACTTGGATTCTCCAAGAGTGAGGCGGATCCTAACCTATACCAGATTGTGGTGGAGGGGAAGTTGCTGATCATTGTACTGTATGTAGATGATCTGATTTTGACAGTGTGATGAGTCGGTTGATACTCCCATGCAAGGAGGATCTTGCAAAAGAGTTTGAGATGAAGGACTTGGGGCCTCCTTCATTTATTTCCTGGGATTGAAATTTACAAAGACAATGATGGAATATTTGTTTCTCAAGGCAAGTATGCCCGGGAGATACTGGAGAAGTTCAACATGCATGGCTGCAAGCCTGTTGATACTCCTCTTCTTGGTGGATGGAGGAAGGAGGATGCTACTTCAGTGGAGGTAGTGGATGCCACTGTTTATCGACAGTTGGTGGGGTCGCTTATGTATCTAGTCAATACACGACCCGACATATGCTATGTTGTGAACCAACTTTCACAAGCTATGGTTAAGCCTACCAAGCTCTACTGGAAGGCAGGCAAGCATGTATTGAGATATCTCAGAGGCACATTGGGATATGGATTATGGTACAGACAGTCGGATGAGGTGAAGCTGTGTGGCTTCACTGATGCAGATTGGGCAGGGAGCCCAACGGATCGTAAGAGCACATCTGGAGGTATTTTCAGCATCGGGTCGACAGCAGTTTCCTGGTACAGCAGGAAGCAGAGATCCGTGGCACTCAGTTCAGCAGAGGCCGAGTACATGGCAGCAAGCTTGGCTGCATGCGAGGCTATTTGGATGAGGAAGATCCTCGTTGGATTGTTCGGGTTGCATTTCGAGCCTACCGTGATTTATTGTGATAACCAGAGTTGCATTAAACTCTCAGCTAATCCATTATTTCATGATAGATCCAATCACATCGACATCCCGTATCATACGTAGATCAGAACTGGCCTAAGATCATGTTACTTTCATACATTCCTACGGAGGATCAGGATGCTGATATCTTGATGAAGGCGCTCACCAGGAGCAAATTTGAATACCACAGGGGCAGGATAGGGGTTGCAGATAATCCTTATCTTGTTGAAAGGGAGTGTTGAGATTGCAACAAGATGAAGAGCTTAGTGGAAAGAAGTCGCCTTCACTAAGTGGGCCCGCAGGCTATTTTTGGCGCAAAGTCTATTTTTAGACATATGGATCATGTTCTATGAGTTGCAGGATGCTATTTGTGGATGGTTGGTCAAGTCGGAAAAAAGAGATGGACTTCTATTTTTAGACATATTGGGCGGAATCTATTTTTAGATTGCCAGTCTAAAAATAGATATGTCGAATATTATTAGCTCTTAATAATATTTAGACTCTAAACATTATCTTATTCTCTTGGAGCACCTCAGTTAAGTGCACAGATGTGGCACAGGAGCTGACAGAAGGAATTACGCTATTCCTGAGGGTTATGTGGAGCTATTGCATGGATACTTCAGTTAGAACTCATGTGAAAGAGTTTGGTGGAGTTGATTGAGGAAGTTAATGGAGTTGTGTTCAGTTTAACTAATCTAAACATAGTTGAGCTATTTGTATCTAGTTTAACTGATTGATACAATTAGTGAGAGTGGTGTGAATTAATTATTAATTAATTCACTAATTATAAACTCATTAATCAACTAAAGAATGCATCAGCTAACTTCAGTGCATGGACAGTTTCAGTGGAGACCAGTGCAGAAATAGGTGAAAGAGCAGGTTAACTATCAGTTGTGACTATACTGTTGCTATTTGCAACACACAGATAGGTGGAGAAGCCCATGAGGATTGCGCAGTACAAGCCAGGTGGTTTATCTATTTAATGAATCCATCCCATAGCATTGATTACGCAATAGAGGCTGGCTATCAAGTGGCAAAAGATTGGAGCATGTGTTTTGCTAGATCTAGCTTGATAGTGTGTAGCAATTGGAGGTGGTGCTGAGAGCTTGTGAGGAGATTTGTACTATGATTGTTACATGATCTCCATGACATATAATATACAGATAGTTGGGGTTTTTAGCTTTAAGCTTTCCCATTAAATACTTTGTTCATATGTGTGATTGTTTATGGTTTTAATGTGCGCATGTAATTGATTTTATTTCCGCATGTAGTGATCAATGGTAGAAGAGATTCTGTATTATGCATGAAGCTAAAATAGTGTGTGATCAGGAGAATCTCGGTGAATAATATATCAGTCATTCAAATTTCTACAAATAATTAGGCCAATTTTAAGCACCTCAAATATGCAAATATTCTTTTCTTTTTTGTGATGCCCCTCAACTTAATGGCTCCATTGTAATTAAATGTGTATATGCTTAATTTTGGTTAAGTATGATATATTAAAATACATATAGACATTTAATCATTAGTAATTTTGCTAATGATAATTGTTTGTAAAGTTGTAATTATGTTTTTATATTATAAATAAAGACAAAACTATGAAATTAATGGTTAAGTACATATGGTTGAAAGAGGAAAAAGGCTGCAATTTTATTTTGGAAATTATCATTATCCATCAACAAGTCCTAGGCATCTAATCTAGGTGATTATATTTAGTTATGGAATTATGATATTGGTCAATTAAATGCTTCCTAGATGATTAGGCACTCAGAATTATGCTAAAAAATCAAAATTCTCATAATTACTCGAAACCTAAATGACCGCGTAGTGCTCATTATTCTGAATCTAGCACAATTCGTTTCGTGTGAAATGGAATCTGTATGGCTTCAGAAATGAGTTTTGTCTGTTTCATTAAACAAGGAAAACATTGTAAAAAAATGTGCAGATAGCCCCAGTCAGTAGTCCGTACTACTAACTAGGCATGTTTATGTGGCAGGGTGACAAGGCAGGTCAACCTTGGTCAATTTATTCTCCGGCTAATGGGAGACTGCCAAGTGGAATTTGTGGATAGGCTCGAATTTATGATGAATTGGCAGGTTTTAAGTGGGTTATGATGGGCCAATGAGGAGGGGACACGTGGCTCAGCCTGGGGTCACCACATGTCCTCCTCACAACATAGAAAAATATTGTTATAATCTGGAAGGACCAGGAGGGGGTCGAATACAAGACCTTCTCCTTGCCAACAACACACGCCACAAGTTTGCCTACCATTTGAATCTTAACGTTATAGTGCAGCCCGTATATTTAATTTTTATTAACACGGCCGACAGGGGAAGTGGGGCCTAGCCCCATGGGGCTAACCCCCAATACACATGACCAGAACCTAGAGATCACGGCGGAGCACTAGAGGACTTACCTTAAATACGGTGGTTTTAAAATTTAATCTGCCATCATTAACGCTAATCTCATTTAACTAAGCACTAATACAAATTAATCATAAATCGTGGATTTAGCGCTAATCTCATTTAATTAGCCTAAATGTGGTTTAATTAATGTAATCCGGATTAACTTTGCAGTCTGATAAATATGACAAAAATGTTGTTTTTGGCGCCAGCTAGCCCTGATAGTGCTAGTTAGCTAAATTTAGGGAGGAAATTGTGGAGCGATCTAGTAGAGGTCATAAATCAACCATTTTTCGACCAAATCAGGAGCAGAAAGAGGCTAAGGTACGATTTTTGAGTGTTTTGAACTCATTGGTGCAGGTTTCAGAAGCAAAAAAGCATTGTAAACACATCATTTTGCAAATTTGGGCATAATATAGAGGCACAAGCCATGGAAGCTAGACCAAGGAGATGTAGCCCAGGAGGGGTGAACTCATTTATCAAATAGTTGTGTTGATGTGTTGTATGGTGATGTACTGTACTTTTATTTGATGGTGTTCAGTCTTTATTTTATGTTAAATTGTTCATAAAAATCACTCATGAGACTCAATAACTTGCAAGAGAACTTGAACCCTTAATCACATGTAAAACATTGGTTTTAAATATTTGAAGGATGAATTAGCATGACATTACTAACATACCTTAATCAGATCGTTTTTTGTATCAGAGATTTAGGTTTTTTGTGCAAGAAGGACCTAATTGTTTGCAAGTTTGTGTCATGTTTACAAGGTTAAAACTCAAAAGAGGATAAGGGATGGTGGTTGAAATCGCAGTTGGCTCAAGAGGAAGAAGGGAAAGGTTGCCAAAGTCTTCAACTCTAGCACATACTCAAGTTGAAGTTGAGTCTTTAGTGAGCATGTCTCATGGAGGAGAACCTACCATCTCAGAATATGAGAGAACATTCAGAAAGACATTTTTTGATACGAGTCAGATGGTAAAGGTACTCTATGAGGAGAGGAATTTAAGGATGCAAGGAGAAAGTTCTAGGCCTCCAAGAGGAGAGGGTTATCCAAGAGGAGGAGGCCATGGAGATGGTAATAAACCACCATCCACTCCACCATCATCCTCACCACCATCTACACCTTCCTCTTCATCATCTTCCATTACCATGACCCTTCCATCTGTTCATACACATACTTCAAGAGGAACTGGTAAATCACCCTTACTTAAACTTGATATTAAATTTGAGCTTCCAATGTATAATGGTGAAGTGAATGCAGAGAAGATGGATAATTGGATTCATCAGTTGGAGTTTTTTTGTAGAATTTAGAACCTTCAAGAGGATGACATAAACATTCAATTGGATTCCTTGAGAATGGAGGGTGCAAAAACTGTATGGTGGGAAGCAAGGACTCAAGATAATATTAAAAAACATGGTAAGATCTCAATGTCTTGGACTAGTTTTATTGCTGCCATTAAAAGGAAATTCTACGCTCTATCTTACATGAAAAATCCATTATGAGTTGGAAAAACTTTAGACAACTGAAAGGTCAAAGTGTGCAAGATTACACTCATGAATTTAGGAGAAGAGCTCTTATGTTACGTGTTGATTTGCATTCTCAAGATACCTTACTTAAGTACATAGGGGGTTTGCATATTTACCTTAAACATACCATCCTCATGTTTAATCCCACTAGTCTAGATGAGGTATGTGTGCAAGCTACACACCTTGAGGCAAGAGGGAAAAATGTACAAGAAGAGGGTAAAAAGAAACCATTTAAGGGTGGTGAAAAAGGAAAGGGTTTCAAGGGAAAACAAAAGAAAAATGAACCAATTAAAAAATAAGGGGATAAAACCACTTGTAACCATTGTTACAAAGAGGGTCATGATGAAGCCCACTATTGGAAGCTTCGTCCAGAATTGAGGTTTAAGAAATTCAACAACAAGGGGCAACAAAATACAACCGCTACCACAGAACAGGATCTTGGATCAGACTCAGGAGATGAGACTAAAAGTGAAATGATGGTCAAAAAGAGAAAATAAGCCATATCAAGTACTATTTCATCAAATTTTCACAGCAATACTCCAAGTGAAGAAACAAGAATAAAGTTGTTTCATGTAAGAGTGATCTCAAAACATACAAAAATTGACACACTATTTGATAGTGGGTCTCAAGAGAAGTTAATATTTGAAGGCTTAGTCAATAAGCTTAATCTTGAAACCTTACCTCATCAAAAGCCATATCCTTTAGGTTGGATAACCAAGGATACAAATTTATAGGTTACAAGAAAATGTATTTTCCGGTTTTCAATTACAGCAAAATTTATTGATGAAGTTGAGTTAGATGTTGTACCGCTTGACATATCAGGAATTGTTTTGGGTAGTCCCTATCTCTATGACAGGAAAGAAGTCTTCTATCACCATGAGAACAAGTACCACTTGTTCAAATATGGAGTGGAATATATTGTGAGAGCTCATCGCAAAAATCTAAACCTCTCTTTAGTTAATGCTGGGAAAATGAAGAGAGTAGTAAATTCAAGCAAAAACTGTGTGCTTCTTATGATCAAACAAAAGAATGATAAGGATTATGAATATTTTGAAGGTTGTGATGATAAATTGAAATTTGATTTGTTTGATGTGGTAAGTCACCATGGCGAGATGTTTCAGGAACCAAAGGGGTTACCTCCCAAGAAGGGAATCCAACATGAGATACAACTGCAGCAGGATGTTCCACTCCCTAACATTGGCATGTATCGCATAATGATAATGGAAAGTGTAGAAATAAAGAAGCAAATCCAAGAATTTTTGAATAAAGGTATCATTCGCCCATCTACCTCATCATGTGGTTCACCGATTGTTTTGGTGCCCAAGAATGATGGAACTTGGCGCATGTTGAGCTGCACTTTTGCCCAAATTTTCACGATATTTATCGCATAAGTATATGATTGTACCTAGTGTTTTTAATCATTTGTTAGTATGAATATTTTGTCAAAGTGT
This sequence comes from Pinus albicaulis, assembly GCA_034641835.2. Lineage (NCBI taxonomy): Eukaryota > Viridiplantae > Streptophyta > Pinopsida > Pinales > Pinaceae > Pinus > Pinus albicaulis. Next base: position 387,882,278 of record CM076573.1, on the reverse strand, counting down.
ACGAAAAAATACCACTTTAGCTACGCATAACTTATAGCCCTAACATCAAATATGGCTGCCAATATCTTCAGATCTGCAGTTAGTTGATCAAGACAAATGCTGCAAAAATATAGATCTATGCATAAAAAGACATTAAGCAGTAAAAATAAGGTTTTGCTCCATGCATCCAATAGAAAAGGAAAGAATAATATGTTTTAAAGAATTTTATATTAAGGGCACTTGGGAGGAAAACAAGAAAGGTGTTTCCAATTCTCCTCAATGGGATGGGTTCTTGAAAGTCCTCAGTACTTTAGATCTAGAATTTCTCTCTCTTGTTGGTGTAGAAAACCCAGACAAACATGGAACTCAAAGGGAGCTCACAAAGAAAATAATGGAAAATATGACAATGATAATGGCTCAAAGTCAAACCAAGAGTATAGATCCAGAGTGATCTAATAGGCAACAAAAGGTGAAGAATGGTAGGAAAAACCCTTCTATTTATAACAAAATATTGGGTCATTTTAGATCTTGGTGCATGATTAAAATAATATTAACCAAATCTAGATCCACCTTTTATGGAATATTTTATTATATTTTTTGGAGGGGAAAAGTATTTGACTTGGGTCAAATCCCTTTATTTGTAAATAATAAATAAATAAATGATTTATTTATTATTTTAAGGAAGTGGTTGAATGATAATTAAATAAATAATGATTTATTTAATTATTTACAAATGATTTAGTCATATTTAACAAGGAATATTATTTAAATAAGATTTAAATAATTATTCCTAGAAAATAATAAGATAAATAAGGATTTATCTAATTAATTTCTTTGTTTTGGGTTAAATATGACCAGGAATAATAATTAAATTATTGTTTAATTAATTATTCCATGAGGAAAATCAAACAAATATAGATTGCTTAACACTTTGAAGTTTCTTTGCTTAGACCATAAACAACCTAATAAATGTGTTTTATTAAGTTATTTTACATAGTGAAAGCAATTTTACTTAGGGTAAAATTGGTCTTACATGTTGTACTTGGGTCCATCTAATTATAAGAGGTTAGATGACCAAAAAATGGTGTAACATCATTTTTTATCCATTATATTATTAATCAGAGGTATTTAGAATTAAATTGTAAATTATTGTTATTGATTAATTTGAATAAGTGTTTGTGTAATAGTATTGTTAATAATAGGTTTTCTTGGTTGCAAGAAGGCTCGGTGCAGGAATACATTTGAGAACAATTCACCAAATGCATAAAAGCAGCAACTGGGTAGTTGAATTGCTGTAGGTGAAAATATCAAATTTGCAGAACATCTAAATTCCAAGACGTTGGGTTGTGTTTAGAGCACCGTGTTTCATATAACCCAGAAACCGGTTAGCAAAATTTGGCTTCCTGAAGGAGTTATCGTCAGGGGAATATTCCACTAAAAACCATTTTTGAACGTGAATGTACTGGGTCTCTATGAATATTGCTACTCTCGTTATGTTTGGGGATTAAAACAAATCTCAGTTTACCCATCATTTTATGAAGAGCACAACTTAAGCGGGCAATCATATCTATTATCTCTATCAAAATCCATTGAAATGGATGACATTTCTTTGCCCGAGGTTGGGCTTTTACAAGCCATAGCACCACGAATTATGAAGAGCAAGACAAAGATAATAATAAGGATTATGGGAAAACAAGATGTCAACCCATCGATAAATCAAACATATGGTTCCTTTTTAAACAATTTATCATTTGTGAAGACATTTGCTGATGGAATATTAGTTCACAAGGATTACATTTGACCTATCGATACAAATTTATATCTACAACCTCCTACAAGTCTTCTAAAAGATGCACACAATGCTGGGTTGGAAATGTATGCTGCTAATTTTTCCAATGATGAATTTGGCATGAACTATAATTATAGCTATGATCGAGTAAGAGAATATCTACAGTTTTTTTACTACAACGATCTTGGAGTTGATGGTGTCCTAATTGATTTCTATGCAACGACAGCTGAGGAAATAGCCTGTTATGCTTTGAGCTACAGGATTAGAAGCGTTCCCTAGGCTGCAACGAGAGTTAATAATTATGCTGTAAATGATGAATACATCCATTTAAATGATGCAGAAAATCGGGAAACTGATGTAAGAAGCTTGTTGGCTTCTAGGATTAGTGAGTTTGAGGATCTCGTGGAATGGTATTTTTCATTGCGAAGTGGGTCAAAACCACCAGCACTTGCAAAGATGTCCATTTGTAGGTTGCGGAGAGAAGCTTTTGTTCCAAGGTCAACTAGAGTCAAAATGAAAATCATAGTTCCAAGATTGGAGCTGCCAGATGTTTGATTCCTCTACTAGCAAGGCATGCGGACCAAATTCCTCCAGAACCTAAGATTTCACCTTCTAGCAACAACAACCCATAAAAAGAGGAATGATTTTCTAAATTGACATTATGTTTCAAAACTAATTCTCATTCAGGAAATTTGTAAAACTAATAATCTTCTATATTTTTCTTGGTTGAAGCCCAAGTTTGTAATTAAAAATGTATATATAACAGTTGCCGGGGTCGATGGATGATATAGAGCGATATGGGGGAGAGTGTGAGAGGGAAATAGAAGTATTTGTAAATGCAGAGGGGCAGTTAATGATTTATCAGCCCATGCAGTGATTTATTTTATTGAAGATTTCATTATCAATTTCTTTCTGAGTATGCAAATATATATGTGTATAGTATATGTATGAGCGGTGGATGCAGGTATTTAATAGCAGAGGAAAGCAATTCAAACAATTGCATTGAACGCATTGATAGAGGCCACATTGGACCTGGGGGTTATACTTTGCAGAGCGCTCGGTACCTATGATATTACACACCAGAGTAATGAACAAAGATTAAAAGGTTGATTCAAGGGATCAGCATTCAGATTTGAGATCAAATACAAATCGTTGAAGGTGTATAGTAAATGTGGCACTAAGCACGATCGTTGAAACGGAGTTTATGCACGTACAACTTCAAGCAGTTGTTAGAGGGAGAGTTGAAGCGATTGTTAAGGATGGAGTTAACGGACTGTGGTGAAGACGATCGTTGAAGGTCGAAATTTCACACACAATAATTAGGTATTGGACAAGGCTATAACATTACATATAGCAAACGATCGGATGCCATCATATTTTATAATTCACAGTTCCCATCTTAATAAATGATTTCTCAGATTGCATTTTCATGTGTTAATGGGATTTTCATGTGTAAGAATAGATTTTAATGCTTTGAGTTTTAATAATGGTTTTCCTTACTTAGTTTCTTTTGAATGTTGCAGGTTTAATATTCATTTGATTTGTTTATGCATCATGGGACTACAACTAGTAATTAGAGCCCTTTTAAATTAGAGTTTCTCTTATTTTTCATAGTTTGAGTGCAGATGTAATTGTGCATGTAGCAGTGATTTAAAGTTTTCATTATTGAGTGGCATGAGTTTGATTTAGTTTTTTTTATTATAAGTTGCATACTTTCAAAGAGTGGTTTGTTTTTGAATAATTTGTTTTACTTTGATTAAAATCTTTAAATAGAAGGTTTCTCATAGGTTATTTGCAATACTATTTTGAATAGGATCTTTTTAAGTGTTATTTTACATGAAGTAAAGCAGTTGTCTTTTAACAATAGTTAGGATTGTAATCTGTTAATTTAAATCTTGAATTTGTTATCAAGAGTAATTTTATTTAGTTTAAGGTTTGAAGTTATTATTAGGGTAATATGTGTGTTCTTTTAGTTATCTCAAGTCTTAGTTTTGTGTGTTAGTTTCAAATTGATGAAAGAAATAAATAGATCACGGTTTTCAAGATATCATAGGAGATTTAAAAAGTAAAATTCGAGTGCGAGAATGATTAAGGATTGTCCTGAATTTTATTATAGTTTGCACTGAACGAAATTGGTTAAGTAGGTTTCCTTTTCAGGATTGCTTGTTTGCTAGCAAATGTGTGTTTCATTTCAGCACCTAGTTTATCATTAATAAGGAAACTCATATACTCTGACCATTAAGCTGAGCCAATACACAGTACAACTCACGTTTATGACTCCCGGATTGATAATTAATATTGAGAGGTTTAATCCAACAATTAAACCGACCAACATTTTGGCGTCATTGCCGGGGAGTTGTATTTTGGCTCAGGTAAAATTTTTCTTACAGAGTTTCAAGGGTGTTACAGGACATCAGAGGGTGGAGAGTGTACGGTAAGATGTGAGTGAAGAGCCACGCATCCACTTTTGTGGGGTTGCTCCAAAGTTTGGCCATATTCCTTATCTCTTCAACTTTTATTTCCTTATCTGTCTTATGTGTAGAAGTAGAAAAAAGCTTTATACATTTAATTTCCAAATTGCCTTGTTTTTAGTAGATTAAATAGCACTTTGATTCGTAATTTTCCTTTCATGCAAGTGTCGTGAGTTATATTTCAGTCAAAATATTTTAAAATTCATTTATCTTCATAATCCAGTCTTCAACGATATATCATTTTTGGGGTACTGTAAGAACCCTTGCATACTAATCCATGTGATGATAGAATGTACCAGTTTGCTAGTTGAAAACAAGAAAATGGTATTTGTGGTGTTAGCCCCCCCATAAATTTTTTGACAAGCAAATAGGGGGCTAAAATGTTGTTGAGCCTTCAAGGAATGCATTTCCCCTGAAAACACATAATCCTTGAAGCCTCCTTTTGCCTTTTTCCTTTGACAAATCCCCTCTACTGATTCCCATTGTAAAGTCTCTCTATTTGTGAAGAAATGCCCAAAGGCCTCCTTTTTCCCTTTGTTTCATCCCTTCTTATTCTCTATTTATTTCCCCCTCGTCTCCCCTTCTATTTCCCTTCTTACCTTTCAAATCCCCCCAAAATACCCTTTAAATTCTTCCCCTACCCTTTGTTGGCCATTTTCCCCCCTTATTCCTCTATCGTTCCCCTTTCTAACCTTTAAAACACATTGAAATGGGCCAAAAACCCACTTTCCGACATTATAACAGGGCTTAGCCCCTTACCACAAGTTCCTTAACCACTTCCCACACATGCCCTTGCACTAGGACCAAGCGCTTAAGTCCAAAGTACCAATCACAATCGGAAGCGACGGGCGGGCGCAATTCCTCTGTCACATCAAAAAGGTCCGATGCGATCGGTTTATAACGTTAAGTCCCGTGATATGTTATACACCGTCGATTTTTTATTCAGATCCGACGGTGGAGCGCTAATCGCAACCCTCGTCCAATCGCAATTTCAAGTCCCAGTGGTGCCACCCCGATTGAAACCTCCCGATTACATCCCGACCGTCCATCCTCCCCGCTGATCCGACGGTCATTGCAAACTCCCTGCCAATCGCAATCACAAGTCATGTCTTCCGATCCCCGATCACATCGTCTCCCGATTCAATCCCGTTCGTCCGTTTCCCCGCCGGTCCGACGGTCATCGCACGCCCACCCCAATCGCAATCGGAACTTTCAATCGCACCCCCTTTCTGTGCAGTGCGATTGCGATCCCCTAATCCGATCTGAGCCGTCCATCCTGCCAGATTCAACGATGCAGATTCATCCCGCTCCCCTTCCGTCGTCCCTCTCTATTTCTCCCTTCGATTTAATGAGAGCCGTTGATCTGGTCCCAGAATCCAACGGTCTAAGTTTAATCGCCCTCCACCCACGCCGGGTCCCACATCCATGGCTCCGCTTCATTGTTTTTCTGCGTTTTTTTTTTGTAATTTGCTCAAGTTTTTATCTTTGGGCTTTTACACTAATAATTGTTTCTTCTGCCACCGTTCCTCTGGCCTCTGATGCATTTCTCCGCCACCACCGCCTGAGTTTTGTAACAGGCTATTTCATTGTGCAGGGGTCACAGAGAGGCCATTCAGCGGCCAAACGAGACAACAGAGACAAATTTGTGGGATTCGAGCCTGTAATTGGAAATTTAAAGTGCTAATCCCGTGATCAATGGATTAAGATTCAACTTGAAGATTAATGAGCGCACCAGCAAGTCATAACTGTGCTACCAAATAGCAGGACGTGTTTCCTCCAGTAGTATGCTTTCCTACAGCAGTTTCCATGCCACCTCGAGCCCATAAGCAGTTAATTGCACTGACAGAGCTTCATTAAAGACTGTCTAGTTAGCAGTAATGGAGGTATGGAGAAGCCCGCAGACTTTAAACCAGTTAACCAGATCCGGAAGGTAGCGCAGAGCTCCAGACAACCGAGAGGATTATAAGGAACATATCAGAGGTCAATTTCGACCTGACAGAGGCTGCCAAATAGCCTACAGAGTACATACAGAGCTGCAGAGCCATTAAGCGGCATGGGTAGGAACTCCTCCACCATTCTGTCTTAATGATTAATTTGTATCTACCCCTGTTATTCTCACTCTCCTATAAGAATTCCCAAGAATGAATTGTAAAGGTTGTTGTTAACTTGCTATTCGACCGCTGCTGTCTGGCCGATTGTTGTAGTTAGAGGGATTCTTTGGACTGTTAGAATAGTCTTGGGAGGAGTTGCAGAGTAGTAGTTTTGTAGTAGGCTGGGAGGAGAAGTCTGGACTGTATTAGCCATTGAGCTTATTATACATGACTGGTTTTGCATCAATTAATCAAAGGACATTTCACAGGATCCCGGTCTATTACTATTGGTGATGTTTTTCCTAACTCTGTTTATTACATTTTCATACTGTTTCATGTTCTTCTGGTAGGCAACAGAAGTATAACATAGGATTCACCCTTGCTAGGTGCCCTATGTTTCCTGCTCTCCCTACCTTTGATGTTTTCTGCTTTATGTGTTATCTAAGAGTGATTTCATGGGGTTTAACCAGTGCAGTGGATGTTATTGCTTGCTGGCTGATGTATGAACTTAGGGGTTTGCTGCTTAGATGTTTCTTTGTCAAATTTATCTTTGTTTTTCCCTTGGAGTTGCTAAAGCAGACCTGGAGTTAAATGACCTCTGGTCCGATCTATAAGCTGCCCCTTTGTCCCTCCATTGAAAGCTTCCTTTGAGTATGTCCAAGCAGGTCTAGAGTTAAATGACCTCTGACCTGATCTATAGACAGAAAATGGGTGGTTTTCCTTCTTTCACCTTCTCTCCTTAATTTTCCATTCCATCATCTATCTAAGAAGATCCTTTAGTATAGATGACTTGCCCTTTGGAAGCCTTGGCTAGTTGTTTCAAGTAATCCTCCTTTCATGACTCCATGGCCCAATGGATGGCACTTTCCTGACCTTTTCCTCTTTGCTAAAGTATCATGTTGTTTTGCTCCTTTCCTCCCAAAAATTTCTCAGCCCATGATCTCATGACCAACCCAGCAACCGACCAACCAAATCATTTAAACCCCCTTGTGCTTCATACCTATCCTAACATCTCATTTGAGCTTCAAAGATATATCTTTCTTTGTTTTATTGGAGAGATCCCTCTCTGGGTCTAGGAGGGCTAGATCCTAGGGCCCAAAAGCGGTTCTGATGTTGTCTCATCTTTTGGTCTTGCCAATCTGGCCAAAACATGGGAACCCCAACATGTGGAATCATTTAATGAGGAGTTTTTATGCTGCTATAGAGATGAACAACTCATCTGATGAAGAATTCACAAGTGTTGAATTTAATATCTTTCTTGAACATAAATTTAACATAATTAAATATTTGATTTCGAAATTGGATGATTTGCAGGAACAAGAGAAGGATGAAGAACCACTGCTTATCCTATGTGCTAACTGTAGAAAGAAACATTGCCTTGGAAAGTGTCCACTTAGCGATCTAAAAGTTTGTGAAATTTGCGAGGATGGTCATGCAACCGAACATTGCCCATCACTGCCACGATTGCGAAAGGTACTCAGGGAATCAAGTAAGGAATCGAATCAACCGCTAGGTATAACTCAAAACCCAACACCATTAGATACTTGTAATAATGATTATTTTCATGAGCAGGTTCCTCAACATGTTTATAATCCTTCAGTGTCATCACAAACTTTTAATCCTCCTCCAATTGAATATCCTACTTCATGGCCACAGTGGCCCTCTCCTTGTCTCTCATCCTCTAGCCAGATATCTCCATGGCCTCAAGAATCATTTGGATCTTTCTCTCTAGGGAAATCTCCCATGCAAATTCAATCATATGAGCACCAAAAACAACCACAATTTCTTTCCAATTCATCATTAAGTTATCCTCCTCCATGGTCCCTCCGTATGTGCAACCTTACCCTAGTCCTAATCCAAACCCTAATCCATACCCTAACCCTAATCCATACCCTAGGCCTAATCCTAATCTAAATCCAAACATTAGTCCAATCATTAACCAAAACCCTAGGCCAAACCGCACCCTAAACCCTATTCTAAACCATTGAGTTGCATAGCAGTTCGAACCACCTATTCTTTCCATTGATTCCCCTATTGAAAAAAATGTTACATCTTCCATGTTGAAAAAGGGAATGAATCTAGAAACTTCCCCCATTACTACAGAGCATTCACCCCAGGAAGATATAATTCAAAGACCACCAGAGGAGCAATCTTTCATTGGAACATGCTCTGAAAATGTTGTGAAAACATAAAACCCTAGAATCTTTCTCAACCATTCTTGTCAATTTGAAAAATAGATATTTGAGCCTGAACTTGAGGGATTTATCTTTTCTCTTTCACCAGATCCTTTTTGCCTCCAAGAAAGTGAATATCAAACTGTGGAAGATTTGCATCAGTTGGAGAATCATAAATATGTGGATTCCATTGAATCCTTGTTTTGAGCAGCCATCAAGTCATCTTATTTCCTCAGTATTCAGAAAATATTGGTACCATATCAATTAAAGAAATTGATTTCTCATGCTTTCGTATGTCTTGAAGTCTATTCTTTAAAACTAAGCGTGAGTATAATCATCATTTTGTTACACATATGGCTTCATTGGAAGTACTCCTATACTTAAAAATGGAGTATTTCGCCTCTTAGGGTAAAGTAGGGTAGGAGAATAAATGAATAAAGTTGTTATAATGCTATTAGGGTTTTTCATTTTAAATCATGGCTATTAAAACTACTTTGATCCACATTAATTGTTAACACGCACATTTGTGATAAATCTTGTTGAGTAAAATTCACTCTAATACCTCATGATTTTGTAAAAGTAACCATGATTAATTGCTCTTATAAGTTGTCGTCTCGGATATGTATTTTCAGTTTCCCTTAGAAGGTACTATTGGAAAAACCCCTATGGTGGACCACTCTTGCAAAGATCATAATGAGCTATTAGGGATAACACTAGAATTCTTAACTTAAAGAATCTTTCAGTCATTGTCTAGGATATCTTTAACAATTCTTTAGGGTAGAGGAATTAGCCATCAATGATTAGTCATTAAAAACTTTTCACACCATCTTGTACTCTTAAGGAGTAGATCTATCTCCTCACTTATTAAGTAACTTTTTCATAATCAGAGCTTACAAAGATTTAGGGAAGGATAGGAGGTCTCGTAATGAGCCAACCTACCATGATCATGAGACCTAACATGCATGACATTACTGCTCCTGGTCACCAAGCCAGAGTAATGTCTTTTAGCCAAAAAGCTAGAAGACAGGAGGTATCATCACGAGCCGACCTATTCATCCATGTTACTTCTTGTGAGTGGCACTACCATCAGCTGGTTACCAAGCCAGGATAGTGACCTTCATCTAAAGAGGCAAATAAGCTAACTCTGAATTTGTATCTAGTAAGTGGGACACTGACATTTCGCTAGGTTAAAAGACATCCCTGTCGAGGTTATGGACACCTGCGGGCAGCAGGGCCATGTCTGTGGTATCAAAGTTAACTGCATACTATGATTTGTTTGGTTATCCTTCTCTTTCCCTAAGACTCATCATTTTTCTTGGACAATGTTTTTAAGACAATTTGAACATGATGCTTTGAGTTCTATCTTTAAAAAGTCAAGAATCTTTGAATGATGTGGTACCCTTAGTGAAGGTAATCCTTTGTACTAGATTAAGAGGAAATTTATTTTTGAATCCGGATGACAACGCAACTTAGAGTGTTCAAATAAAGAGGTTGCTGATTGGTATCATAACTCATTTTGAGTTTCATGGTATTTAGAGTGATGAACTACTTAATGATGATTACTCACAAGGTGTTGGTTGCCGACAATGCATATTGATTGTAGTTGCCTCTAAATATGTGCTGAATGACCTAGGTATGAGATTGTTATAATAGGTGCAGGAATCTTTTGTTATTCCTTTTGAAACTGCAATTTTTCAACAAAATTTGATTTTCATCATAAGAATTTGGGCAGAAATAAAACAGGGAATTCATTTGGGACAAGGTAACAGGCATGTGCAATACTCTTTTTCTATAATGTCTACTTGTTGTACTTGATCCTGTTACATTCCTGCAATTGATACCTTCATTAGAACTGTAACGTGTTTTTGGCTGGCATTGTAATAGTTATGTTGCAGGCTAATGAAGGCATTTCATTATCAGGCATCTCTGTCCTTATTTGCTAAAATCTTTGCTGAAATTTTTTTTCCTACCTTATTTCACTGCCTTAAAGGTTTTTCTTGCACGAGGACATGCAAGAAGTTAAGTGTGGGGGGATGTTGAGCCGCACTTTTTCCGAAATTTTCACAATATTTATCGCATAAGTAGATGATTGTACCTAGTGTTTTTAATCATTGTTTATCCACTATATTATTAATCAGAGGAATTTAGAATTAAATTGTAAATTCTTGTTATTAATTGATTTGAATAAGTCTTTTTGTAATACTATCGTTAATAATAGGTTTTCTTGGTTGTAGAAGGGCTCGGTGCAGGAATACATTTGAGTACAATTCACCAAATGCATAAAAGCAACAGTTGGGTAGTTGAATCGCTGTAGGTGAAAATATCAAATTTGTAGAATATCTAAATTCTGAGACGTGGGTTGTGTTCAGAGCACCGTGTTTCATATAATGCAAAAACCGATTGGCAAAATTCAGCTTCGTGAAGGAGTTATCGTCAGGGGAATATTCCACTAAAAACCATTTTTGAACGTGAATGTATTGGGTATCTATGAATATTTCTACTCTCGTTATGTTTGGGGATTAAAAAAAATCTCAGTTTACCCATCATTTTATGAAGAGCACAACTTAAGCGCGCAATAATAACTATTATCTCTATCAAAATCCATTGAAGTGGACTACATTTCTTCACCCAAGGTTGGGCTTTTACAAGCCATAGCACCACGAATTACGAAGAGTAAGACAAAGATAATACTAAGGATTATGGGAAAACAAGATGTCGACCCATCGATAAATCAAACATATGGTTCCTTTTTAAAAAATTTAACATTTGTGAAGACATTTGCTGATGGAATATTAGTTCACAAGGATTACATTTGGCCTGTCGATACAAATTTATATCTACAACCTCCTACAAGTCTTGTAAAAGATGCACACAATGCTGGGCTGGAAATATATGCTGCTAATTTTGCCAATGATGAATTTGGCATGAGTTATAATTATAGCTATGATCCAGTAAGAGAATATCTATAGTTTGTTTACTACAACGATCTTGGAGTTGATGGTGTCCTAACAAATTTCTGTGCAATGGCAGCTGAGGCAATAGCCTGCTATGCTTTGAGAAACAGGTTTATAAGCATTCCCTAGGCTGCAATGAGAGTTGATAATTATGCTACAATCGATGAATACATCCATTTAAATGATGTAGAAAACTGGGAAACTAATGCAAGAAGCTTGCTGGCTTTTAGGATTAGTGAGTTTGAGGATCTTGTGGACTGGGATTTTTCATTTTGAAGTGGGTCAAAACCACCAACACTTATAAATATGGCCATTTGTAGGTTGTGGAGAGAAGCTTTTGTTCCAAGGTCAACCAGAGTCAAAATGAAAATCGTAGTTCCAAGATTGAACCTGCCAGATGTTTGATTCCTCTACCAGCAAGGCACGTGGACCAAATTCCTCCAAAACCTAAGATTTCACCTTCCAACAACAACAACCCACAAAAAGAGGAACAATCTCCTGAATTGACATTCTGTTTCAAAACCAATTCTCATTTAGGCAATTTGTAAAACTAATAATCTTCTCTATTTTTCTTGGTTGAAGCCCAAGTTTGTAATTAAAAATGTATATATAACAGTTGCCAGGGTCGATGGATGACATTGAGCGATAGGGGAGAGAGTGTGAGAGGGAAAGAGAAGTATTTGTAAATGCAGAGGGGAAGTTAATGATTTTTCAACCCATGCAGTGATTTATTTTATTGAATATTTCATTATCGGTTTCTTTCTGAGTATGAAAATATATATGTGCATAGTATATGTATGAGCTGTGGATGCAGGAATTTAATAGAAAAGGAAAGTAATTCAAACAATTGCATTGAACACATTGATAGAGGCCACATTGGACCTGGGGATTATACTTTGTAGAGCGCTCAGTACCTGTGATATTACACGCCAGTGTAGTGAATAGAGATTAAAAGCTTGATTGAAGGGATCAGCATTTAGCTTTGAGATCGAATACAAATCGTTGAAGGTGTATAGTAAATTTGGCACTAAGCACGATTGTTGAAACAGAGTTTATGCATGTACAACTTGAAGCAGTTGTTAGAGGGAGCGTTGAAGTAGTTGTTAAGGATGGAGTTAACGGACTATGGTGAAGTCGACCATTGAAGGTCGAAATTCCACACACAGTAGTCAGGTATTGGACAAGGCTGTAACGTTACATACAACAAACGACTGGATGCCATCGTATTTTATAATTCACAGTTCCCATCTTAATAAACGATTTTCCGGTTTGTATTCTCATGTGTTAATGGGATTTACATGTTAATGGTCGCATGATGGAGAGATCCGCTGTCTCAGAATGGACTGTGTTGTTTAATGAATCCAGAATTGGGTCCCTTACAAGTGAAATATCGATCCCCATTGATAGCGTTTGTAGAAATTAGACTTCATGCTTGGTTTGTTGGGATTTGATTGCCACTATTTTGACAACCTTGTTATCATATTATGAACCCATATGATCCTATGCTGACATCTTGTATGAGTCAGAGTTTATTCAGGTTTTAATATTGCATATTATAAAGAAGTTGCAAGAATTGTCCATGAAGTAGAAATTCAATTACGCCCTTTTGAAGAGTAAATTCATTCCAAAGAAGAATTTGCCTTTTTGTGGTACTGAATTGGAAGTGTGGGATTGTGATTTTTATTTTCCTACATCAGTCTGTCAATTAGATAGAGGGAAGATGAGATCGATAGGAATAAAATAGGAATGAGAATGTAATTGGTAGCAGAGGTCAAATTTCAGAAATGCAGATCTGGCATTGAATTTTCGAAAATTGTAAGGAGGAAGCAACAACTAGTGTAATTTTTAATTGATATTTAAAATTATGTTTTGATTGTATCCAATAAATTCTAGTTTCAGCAACTATTTTATGTAAGTATTGTAATTTATTTATTTCTCAGCGTTGAGTTAGTTCAGGACTTGCTCCAAGGAGTGGCAAGGATCTGCTGCAACCTGGAGTCGAGTTCCTCATTCTTCATAGATTTAGGAATTGCGCAATTTGTAGAATTATATTTTGTTTTAAATTGTTTTTGAATAGCATCTAATATTTCCTAATTCTGCACTTAGATTATTATTTTGTTTTCCAAGTCTTGAGTTTGATTCAGGAGTAAGAACATATTTTAATGCTTTGAGTTTTAATAATGGTTTGCCTTACTTAGTTTCTTTTGAATGTTGCAGTTTTAATATTCATTTGATTTGTTTATGCATCATGGGACTGCAACTAGTAATTAGAGCCCTTTTTAAATTAGAGTTTCTCTTATTTTTCATAGTTTGAGTGCGGATGTAATTGTGCATGTAGCAGTGATTTAAAGTTTTCATTATTAAGTGGCATGAGTTTGATTTAGTTTTTTATTATTATAAGTTGTATACTTTCGAAGAGTGGTTTGTTTTTGAATAATTTGTTTTAATTTGATTAAAATCTTTAAATAGAAGGTTTCTTATAGGTTATTTGCAATACTATTTTGAATAGGATCTTTTTAAGTGTTATTTTACATGAAGTAAAGTAGTTGTCTTTTAACAATAGTTAGGATTGTAATTTGTTAATTTAAATCTTGAATTTGTTATCAAGAGTAATTTTAGTTAGTTTAATGTTCGAAGTTATTATTAGGGTAATGTGTGTGTTCTTTTAGTTATCTCAAGTCTTAGTTTCGAGTGTTAGTTTCAAATTGATGAAAGAAATAGATAGATCACAGTTTTCAAGATATCATAGGAGATTTAAAAAGTAGAATTCGAGTGCGAGAATTATTGAAGATTGTCTTGAATATCATTATATTTTGCACTGAATGGAATTGGTTAAGTAGGTTTCCTTTTCAGGATTGCTTGTTTGCCAACAAATGTGTGTTTCATTTCAGCACGTAGTTTATCATTAGTAAGGAAAAATCATATACTCTGACCATTAATCTGAGCCAATATGCAGTACAACTCGCGTTTACGACTCCCGAATTGATAATTAATATTGAGAGGTTTAATCCAACAATTAAACCGACCAACAACGCATGTGTGTGGATTTCTGTGCACTAAATAAAATCAGGTAAATAATCATTATCCACTCCCTATAATTGATGATTTGCTTGATCAGTTGAGGTATGTAAAGTATTTCACCAAGTTAGACTTAAGAAGTGGTTATCATCAAGTTAGAACAGTTGAAGAGGACATATGGAAGACCACATTTAAAACTAAACAAGGATTGTTTGAGTGGCTTGCTATGCCTTTTGGTCTTTGCAACGCTCTAGCTACTTTCATGAGAGTTATGAATGATGTATTGAGGCCATTTCTTGATGAGTTTGTCATTGTATACTTGTATGATATTTTGATATTCAACAAATCACGAGATGAACATGTCATGCATGTAAGAAAGGTGCTTGATGTCTTCAGAAAAGAATAGTTGTTTTTGAAGATGTCAAAATGTGAATTTGGTAAAAAATATTTAGGGTATTTGGGACATATTGTTGGAGGAGGTGACCTAAAGATAGACCTCTCTAAGGTTGAGATCATTGTGAATTGACCTATACCCAAGACAGTCATTTAGTTAAAAAAATTTCTAGGAGCAACACAATATTGGAGGAAGTTCATTGCTAATTTGTCTTCTATTGCAGCTTTGTTACATGCATTGACTAGTGTTAATAAGGTCTTCCAGTGGGGATGCAAGCAACAAAAAGAATTTGATTCTTTGAAAGAGAATATCAGTTTATCCCCAATACTAGTACTACCAGACTTGAGACAACCTTTTTAGATTCAGACTGATGCAAGTGACTATGCCATGGGCGCAATCCTCTTACAACATGGTAAGCCCATTTCATCCCATTCATAAATATTCAATGGTGCAGTGATAAATTATCCTACTTATGACAAGGAGCTATATGCATTGATTCAAAGTGTGAATAAGTGGAAACAACATTTGATGGGAAAGGAAACCATCATTCACACCGATCACCAACCATTGCAATACTTGCAATCGCAAACTAAATTGCAGCAGTCAAGGCACTTTCGATGGATGGGTTTATTGTAGCAATTCCACTTGTTCATCAGGTATAAGAAAGGTATATACAACAAGGTTGCTGATATGATTTCTAGGCCTATTATTAATGTAGCTACTTTACTCAAGAATACTTCTATTTTACATGAAAGTTACATTGAACAATATACATTTGATAATGAATTTCAAGATGTTTATGCAAACTTGAGTCAAGGTTGCCAAGTTGAGGAATTGGATTACCATGTACATAATAACTTGTTGTATCATTTTGGAAAGCTTTGTATTCGTTAGGGGGAGAGAGTGAATTTCATAATGGAAGGACACATTTCTCTTATTGTTGCACATTTTGGTTTAAGCAAAACTGTGGCAAATCTTCAGAGGTATTTTTATTGGCCTCATATGCTTGAAAGTGTGTCATGTTTTATTAAAGGTAGTTCATTATGTGCAATCAGTAAGCCTAGTAATAGGAAGTTAGGGTTGTACACACCACTTCCAGTTCCTTCACGTCCATGGGAGAGTATTTCTATGGACTTTGTAGGAGGCCTTCCTTTGTCAAAAAGAGGTCATGATTATTTTTATGTAGTTGTGGATAGGTTCAGCAAAATGTGTATATATATATATTTTTTTCTAAATATGTCTACTCCTATTATTAATACATATCACAGAAATTCATTCGTCATACACCGAAATTGTTGTGTTAGCCAATTCTGACGGGAACTAAACTAGTTCAAAAATTCAAAATAGGGACTGCCCCAAAAGGGGAAATCAGCTCATGAAGTCTGTGCATGTGGAAAAAAAAATGTTGCCCTTAAAGGGAAACCAACGTTAAACATACTTGAATTATGCATCAAAATAGACAGGATAACTAAACCAAAACAAGACCAAAACATGAAGAAGAGACAAGTTGAAACCCGGAGGTTAGTCTGTGGAATTCTTGACATCCAGTGATGGTGGTTGAGTTGGATCTTCCTCTATGCAACACTTGTATTCAAAGACGTCATCCTTGAGCTTGGATATTTAGGCATCCAGCGACAGAGAGGATGTCGAGCGGCCACCTATATCAGAGCTCTTGCCACCATCATCGAAGCTACAACTACCATCAATTTTCAAGGCATCCTCAGCCAGTTTCATTGGCAAAGCCACCATTTTGCGAGGGAGGTTGAGGGAGACAGGGGAGATTGTGGATTTACGCTTCTTGGAGAGAGCACCAGAACTAGAGGGTTCAGCGTAGGCTTCAATAAGATGCATGGACAGGTGAGTGGAGAGGCTAGGGGGGGCAGGACATCAGGCGCCACTAGATTTAAGGATAGGTCAACAATTCTCTTGTCCATCGTATGAATGGATGATCGTGAGGGGAGACCGCGTCCATCACCTCTGCGGTAGCGCATGCGGTGGCGACGGGGCATGACAGAAGCAGAGAAATAAGAATGTGAAGGAGGCGTGGATGGAGGTCCGAAAATGTGACAGAGAGCCGTTCAGCTAGCAGAATGAGGCAGCGTCTTGGCATGAGACCAAAGGGCATAGGAGGCAGAGTCAAAATGGAGAAAGACAGAGAAGCTGAAGGAGAATGTAGAGGATGCAACTCCATGGTCCATAAATGGCTGCGGGAGGTGTGAATGCTCAAAGGGAGGAGTGAATGTGCCAAGGACAACGTAAATACAGAGCAGGCGGTGAGAGGACGTAACATGTCGTTCGAGGGTGGTGGAGTAAGAGATACCCATGCCCCAGGCTTTATTTACAGTGTCATGGCCATGTGCCTACTCGTGGCGAGGACGGCTGCCTAGCGTCGGCTTGCCCAGGTGGGTGCAGGCCAGCTCAAGCATTAACACCCATATTCAGGAAGCAAAATGTGTATATTGATGCCATGTAAAAAGCAAGTTACAGCTGAAAAAACAGCTCATCTTATCTTTCAAAATGTTTGGTTCATTTTGGGTTGCCTACATCTACTGTAAGTGATCGTGATTCTCGATTTGTTGGGAATTTTTGGTCAAGCTTGTGGTCCTTGATGGACACTAAGTTGAAGAAGAGTACAACCTTTCATCCACAAACAGATGGTCAAACCAAGGTGGTCAAAAGAGTAGTCATTCATCTTCTTCGAGGATATTGTGGCAAATATCCTAAGTTGTTGGATGAACAATGGCATTACATTCATCATGCTTACAACCGTGCAAAACACTCCTCTACACAAACATATCCATTTGAGGCAAGTCTTGGATACTTGCCAAAATTTCCATTGAATTTCAATTTTGGAAAAGATGTGGCTATAGATGGGCATAGTGACATAGATAAAGAAAATAAATTCATAGAGAAAATTTAGTTGATCCATCAAAAATTCCAAGATCAACTATAAAAAATGTCAAGGCAAGTATAAAGCGAGACACGAAAAACATCGTGTGGATCATAAGTTTCAAGTTGGTGATGAATTTTGGCTTCACATTAACAAGGGGAGGCTTCAAGGAGAAGGTAAAAAGATGAAACCAATCTGTGATGGTCCTTTCAAAATTCTGGAAAATGTTGGTAACAATTCCTTCGAGCTTGATTTTCCTTCATACATTCAAATTTAATCTGTAGTTAATGTTGAAAATTTAAGATTGTATGAGCCTCCTTTGATTGAAGATCAAGGAGAGAATTTTCAGCTACCATCTATTGAAGACTTTTCTCCATATTTATTTGTTGAGCTTTAGCATGATACCATTCTTGATAGAAGAACAAGGACATCGACAAGAGGAAGTGTCGACTATATTCGAGCGGGGCTCAAAGGAAAAAAATCCTTCAAAAGCCAAATGGATTGAAATTGGGAAGGTGAGGGAATTGTACCCTCACCTGTTCCACAACTGAATATGATATTTTGGGGTCCAAAAGCTTCCAGTGGGGAGGAATGATCAAGTGCTCAGAATTATGCTAAAAAATAAAAGTTCTTAGAATGACTCAAAACTTAAACGACCGCGTAGTGCTCGTCATTCTAAATCTGATGCAACTCGTTTCACACAAAATGAACTCTATATGGCTTCATAAATGTGTTCTTTCTATTTTTATAAACATGCAAAATTTTGTAAAAAATTGTGCAAACAAACCCATTCAGCAGTCCGTACTGCTGACTGGGCATGCCTATGTGGTAGGGTGACAGGGTAGGTCAACCTTGGTCAATTTCTCCTTTGGCTAATGGGATACTGCCAAGTGGCAGTTGTGGATTGGTTCGAATTTAGGGTGAATTGGAAGGTTTTCATTGAGTTATGATGGGGCACTGATGAAGGGACACGTGGCTCAGCATGGGGCCACCACATGTCCTCCTCTCAACGTAGCAAAATATTGTTATAAGCCGAAAGGAGCGGGCACGGGTCGAACGCAAGACCTCTGCCCCGCCAACAACACACGCCACGAGTCCGCCTACCACTTGAATCTTAACATTATAGTACACTGCGTATATTTAAGTTTTATTAACACCGCTGACGGGGGAAGTGGGGACCAGCCCCCAATACACATGACCAGAACCTAGAGACCATGGCAGAGCATCGGAGGGCTTACCTTAAGCGTGGTGGTTTTAAACTTTAATCCGTCATTATTAACACTAATATCATTTAACTAAGCACTAATTTGGATTAACCATAAAGCACAAATTTAGCGCTAATCTCATTTAATTATCCTAAATGTGGTTTAATTAATGTAATCCTAATTAACTTGGCGGTCTGATAAATATGGCAGAAATGCTATTTTTTGCGCCAGCTAGCCCAGATAGTGCCAGTTAGCTAAATTTAGGGATGAAATTGTGGAGCAAACTGGTAGAGGTCATAACTCAATCTGTTTTAGACCAAATCAGGAGCAGAAAGAGGCTAAGGTACCATTTTTGAGTATTCTGAACTCATCGGTGCAAGTTTTAGGAGTAGAAAAGCATTATGAACACATCATTTTTCAAAATTTAGCATAATATAGAGGCCCAAGACATGGAAGCTGGACCAAGGAGATGTAGCCCGGGAGGGTGAACTCCTTTATCAAATCCTTGCGTTGATGTGTTTTATGGTGATGTATTGTACCTTTATTTGTTGTTGTTCAGTCTTTCTTTTATGTTAAATTGTTCATAAAATTAACATAAAAATCACTCATGAGACTCAATAACTTGCAAGAGAACTTGAACCATTAAGCACATATAAAACATTGGTTTTTAAAATCTGAAGGAGGAATTAGCACATACCTTAAGAAGATCACTAGAAGACAAGGATTTGTCTTCAAAAGTTGGAAACGAGAGATCATTAATGAGAAGTTAACTACTTGCCACCTGTTGGTGAGGTGGAGGCAGTTAATAACCACCAAAGAGTGGTAGATGGATAAGATCTTTGTGATATTACCTTTTTTTTCTCATGATTTCTGAGAGAATAATTGGTGATACTGAAGAAAATTAGAAAGTAAAAAATAAAAAATAAAAAAAATAAAAAAATTTGTAGACCTAGTTTCTTAGGGGGATCCAGGAACGACTATGTCAAAGTTAGAAGAAGTCAAATACTTGACCCTTAATTTCCCAAGCAAAATGTTCAATTCGATGATTCCAACTCTTGTATTTCTTAATAGAATTCAAATGGAAATTGTTTATTCCTTTTCTATCTGATTTACTATTTTTTTTGTTAAAAAGAAGAATGGAAAAGAAGAATTAATATGTTTCTAAATTTAAGTAGAGAATATTTCAATGTTTTTCCTTCATATGATGATATTAATTAAAGAAAGAGAAATTATACGACAAAAGGAATAGTATTTATATTAAAGACACAATTCAAACTTGGTAGAGTAGAATAGAGATTATTAATAATGGAATTTCTTGCCTATGTATGTAAGTTGCAAGTGGAGGCCATATGAAAACATATAGGTAACAAAATTGAAACCGTAGCTAAAGAAAATTATTACAGAGAAAGAATCGTAAAGTATAGAGACGACATTCACAAGAGAATGTACAAATATACAGGTTTATTTTATTAACTCGAATAAACCCAAACTACGTCAAACAACATTTTATTTATACACACAGACATATATTTAACCATATTCATGAATAGAATTTCTTAGGAAGAATTTGAAGAAAGCGTGTAGTTGTTTCAAATGTTCTAAAGGAGAGACCAGATAAATACTCGAATTGAATGCATATGTTTAAAAAAATATTAGCCTCAACAAAAAAATCCTCGATGTAGGAACAAGAGGAACTGATTTAAAACCAAAATAAGCAAATTATATAGCTAAATATTGAACTAGACTTTAACAATAGTCAGAAGATTTTCCTTTGTAAAATTCTCTTACGAAATAATGAATATTTCCTTTTAAAATAAATGGTGAAGTTATTAGGATGAAACAATAAACACATATGTAATATGTCAAAGAGATATCTAGAACAAATGATTCAGGTGTACCTATAGGAATCGAAACGGACCAATTACCAGATCCACCTATCACCGCCGGCATAACCATAAAAGGGATAATTGGAGAAGTGTGAGCCGTTATTGACACATTATGAGGTTGATGATTCCCACCAAGAATTTGATCACCGGGTTGTGCTAATTCCATACGAATTGGTACTAAGCATGTGCGCAATACTCCAGCAATGGCACCGAAGATTGAATGTGGAGTCCCTATATCCTTGTGGTTAGTGGGGAACGGCCATCGAACCAAATTTGTCGTAGAATTCTTATTATTTCGTTTCATTTCTTATCAGAGAAGGGTCGGCCTTGGGTGTTTGGTTTATAAAACGATTCTCGTCCTTGCAAATCTAGCTCAGTTGATCGATTATAAGAAGACAGAGGCCAAGGAAAAACGAATCATTCTTTATTTGGTGAAGGATTATTTGATTCCTCACATTGCAGAGAAGAAGATGGCTAAGGAGATGTATGATGCTTTGACAGCGTTCTACCAAAGTGTGAATATATCTGGTAAGGCCTGATAATGACTCCTTGGCTAACGACTCTAAGTAAGTCATAAGTCAGTCAAAAACTAGCTATCCTTAGTAAGTCAGAGTTTCTTAGAAAAAGTAAAATAATTCTATAATACAATATACGTATGTAAATGAGTAGGAATCCTTGTCTTAAAGCAATAATTCCCTTAGTTTGGGAAATCATATTCCCATGAAAGATGACAGAATAATAACTCAAAAGAAAAACTAACAAGAACATACATACATATATATATATATATATATTCACCTTTTCCCAATAAGAGCCAGAGGGTTTGAAGGATTATCCACCTAGGAGAAAGTACAAACCAAGTATTAAAATTTAAGATTCCAAAGAGATACTTCTATTTCCAGTAACGCATTTGCAATAGAGTGCTTTGGAATATTTCAAATAGTGAATACATGTTGTAAGAAGAACAAACAAAAGTGTAAAGGTCACAACTCGGCATTATTTTGTAAAAAAGATGAATATATGAACTGGAAACTCTGTTAAGAGTGGAACAAGAACATTTCCTTGTAGGGTCGTTGAAACTTTTACAAGAAAATGTTAAGCTCCCTCTCCCAATGTGCGATTTCTGGAAACTGATCTACAGTTGTTTCCTTAAATTATGGACACCAACTGCAGTTATTTCCTTAAATTAGGAAATCAACTGAAGTTAATTAATTTCTTTTTGGGAGCTTCTGAAGTGATCCGTTACTCCCATTTCAGTTATCTACCAGGATTTGTGGAACACTTAACGAATAGCCAACAGAAGGTTGATGGAAGCTTGGCTATAAATTCCTCTGTTTGGTCCCCAGGCTCACTAACTTAATCCCCTTTAGCCTTACAACATCTAGTTAGAGTGAGGAGAGCTTGGAAGTGCCTTCATATTTTCTTTGTGTTGGTGTTGAGGACGCAGTGCTGTGTAGTGGCTACGTTAAGGAGGCTTCGTTGCAGAAAAGTGAACATGGAGAAGAACTCTCGAGGCTCTGGCTACTGTGTTATAGTTTTATTAAAGTCTGTTTCGTTTCCTTGAAGAATCTAAAATAAACCATTTGTTGGAGCACTTCTTGGAGCGTTGATCTTTGTGCAGATTTCATCTCTACAAAATTACTTTTTCTACATAGTATAATTCATCAATGGTTGGAGGTATTATTTAATGGGAAATTTTAAGTTTTAAGTTTTAAGTTTTGATTCCTTTTAAGTATTTATTCCGCATTTTGAATCATTATTTTTGCTAAAATTTGGTTTCAGAGCAAGGTTTTATCTCTGCCTTGGTGATTATAGACATATTTTGAGAATTTTCTGAATTAAATTATTTGGAAATATGTCTAATTTTTTTCTCAATTTTATGATTATAATATTTATTTAGTGCAATTTGAATAATTGTTGTGAAATCTAATTTGCATGAATTAATTATTACTGCTCTAGTTAAAATATGCTATTTTGGATGAGTAAACGAGACCCATCGTTAAAAGTTATGCATGAATATTATAATTTTATTTATGCAAATTATCATTATTCTCATGTCAAGTTTTTTTTTTTTTTTTTTAATGTAAATAGTGTCTAATGATCCATATAATTTTAATTGATTAAGAGAATAGCCACAACATCTCTAATTAAATAAAATTATATATATTATGATTGATTATGATCACATAAAGAGTATTTAGACATTAATTGTAACTAATTATACTAAATATAATAAATTTTATCCCACAGGAATTTTTGTTATATTTATGTAATTAATTAGGATAAAATATTCATAACTTACCCATAGGAATTATGAATTAATAGTTTTATCATAAAGTTCAAAACTAAGATAGAATTTATAACAAATTATAATCATAATATACCCTTAGAACTGTTAGGAATCTGTAATCAGCAAGATTGGCAAAGTCCAATCACAGAAACAACATTATTTCAACCACTTTGGGATTCTAGGATCTAGCCCTCCTGAATCCGGAGAGGGATCTCTCCAATAAGTGCAAAGATGGATTTGTCTTTGAAGTTTATGGTAATGATATTAGGCTAGTTATGAAGGCCGAGGGTTTTGTTTTTTTTTGGATGGTTGAGCATGACTATTATTTGAGGTGGAAAGTTCCAGATGCAAAGAGTTTCAAAGGTGTGAAGTTGCAAGCAAATAGAACAAGCTTTGGCCAGAAAGAAAGATAATTGCAGGTTTTAGTCCATTGTGCTATGGAGTCATAATAGGGTTTAATTGAAACAACAAGAGGCAAGAGTGGTCCATGGGGCAAGTCATCTATGTCTAAGGATCTCTTTAAAGTTTGATTTATGGAATGAAATGAAACAATAAGAAGGGGAATTAAACAGATGAAGAACAAAGAGCAGCCCAGGATTTGGTAAGTAATTTGAAACTAGCTAGCCTTTGACAAACACTTAAGAAAGACATAAAAGCAATCCAAGATCTGGTAAGTACTTCGAAACTAGCTACCCTTTGATACACTTTCGATAGAAAACATATAAAAACAAAGGGAAACTTGAAGGAAATTGTTGGAGTAGAAACTAGCGGGTCGGGCTCACCACAAATCCTCTCCTAGCTCTGCTTTACTTGATTACTTTCAAGACAAACACAAAGATAACACAGAATGGCCTAAGATCTGGTAAGTACTTCGAAACTAGCCAGCTTTCAACACATTCCAAGGGAAACTTTCAGACAGTCTTTGGGGATAAAACTAGGACCAAGGCACACCATACCTTCCTTAGTTCATCTCTACTTAACATGAAATGAAAATAACATTCAAGAATAACAATTAGCTAAGACAATAGGACGAGGGAATGCCATCATTCCTATGCCTAGACTGAATTAAATCATTCCTAAATAATACAAATTTGGAAGAAAACATTCAGATAAAGATTTTCAGTCAGAGAAGGGTACTGATATACAGTAGGTCCTAACTCTATGCATGCTGTTTTTCATAAGAGAAGATGAACACAGTGAAAACAGAAACAAAATAAAAAGTTACAATGAGGAAAACATCACCGTCGACATAGACCAGGATCCCATAAATCAGCTTGTATTGATGCTTCAAACCAGTGACAGCTTTAAGTCCAATGCTTTAGTTTTGCAATCATCTACAATTCCCAGACTAACTTATCTATCACAAGCAGAGCTTCAAGAGCCAGTGAACACTATTTACAATTAGAAGTTTTAGCTCAAGTATATTTCAAAGTTCAACCACCAACCTTTTCTCATCTTCTCCAGTAGTATTTATAGAAGAATGAGGAGGTGGGATCTGATAAAAGATCTCTTGGGTCAATTAATACAAACTTAATGGCTTCTCGGCCTTTGTGGGGCTCAATGGAGAAGTTTACAAATTTGTCGGTCTGTATTAATGTTTTTCATTTAGGATTAAGCTCGATGGGAGCTCTTATTGACTTTTGAGGCTCTGTGTTATGTTAAAGTAACTCTGCTGATATTTTGTCATTAAGTTTATGTGCAGAATTAACTCTCTGGCTACGCTAAGGCAAATATTTGATTTTGATCAATAACTTCGGCCTCTGTTTGAATTCTTTGAGGCACAGGTGGCACTGTGGTAGCTGGGAGGAATCAATTTGCCTCAGATGTGGCAGTGGAGGCCTTTCTGTCTGATAAAACACTTATGATTTTCGTTTAGCTATGTCTTAATTGGGAGGATTAGGCTTTTGATAATCAATCTTAGCCGTAATCCCCCACAGATCTATCTTCAATCTTCCATTCTGGTGTGTTTTGTCTTCGACACTGATACTCTTTGATTTTGATTCAGTTACTGTGTTCTGTTGGTGTGCAGTGTTGCGCAGTGCTCATGAGGCATCAATGCCTTTGAATCATTGACAAGACGTGGAATATTAACCCATGGGTGGCTTCCTTTTAATGAATCGAAGGCGTGAGAATTGAACCCCAGCCTTCGACGCTTTTTCTAGTATAATGGAAAAAACCATATAATCACCCTTTATCAAATGATATACCCTGGACTTCAAAACCTTTGATAAAACCAAGCTTCATAAACCATTTCAGGTCACAAAAGGAGCCCGTTGACGTCAGGGTGTTTGTGACCTGAAATTTTTATGAAATTCGCCATATAAAGCTCCCCAGGTCTATTTTGGGGCCTACTGACGTTAGCTCAAATGTGACACGAAATCTGTATTAAATCCGCCTTATAAAGCTTATCGAGTCCGGATTTCATGACTATGCGAGCAACCAAACAAGACCCACTCTAATCAGTTGCTGCCGCGTGTGCGCTGATGTGTACGATGACTAGGAGTTGGGGACCATAGGGGCGATTGATTGTGGGCCATAGGTCATGCCATACCTTAGTTTATCCCCAGAGCTTCTTTTGAGTGTGATCACCATTCGATGAGCCAGCCTCAGATCGAACGGTGTATGCCAATATCGAACTGAGCCCACGGTCGACATTTAATGCCCGGGGAGGGCGGTATCTCCAAACCGCTTAAGGTCATGTGTCAGCTCCTACCATGTGTCGCGCTCGAATTGGAAATACAGCTTACCCCACGAAGGCGGTGCAATCAAAACTGCCGTGGTTTTGTACAGTGATTGACCGTAGGCTAAACCGGGGTTAACACCCTACTTCTTATTTGCTTTGGTTCGTTAAACTCCAGGTTCAAACCTCAGACTCTTTAATATGACGGAAAATCATTCAAACACTTGCAAAATACAAAACTTATATTATAAAATCTTGTGTTATTTGGTTTACTGCTTCAGAGGGTGTGGGGAGGAGCGTGGCCGTTGGATTGCGCGATCGGGCCATCGCAATCAGAGGTGGGGAAAAAACATTAAAAATGCTCCCAAAGGCAAACTCTGATGCGGTAAGCAATCGATGGATCTAGCGCCTGGTTCCAACACCAGGGCATATGATGGGGAAGTGGTTTAGGACTTAGCCCAAAGGGGCTTAAGTCTTCAACATAAAACGATATTTTTTTATGAAATTTTCAATGTTTTTCAATGGTTTTGGGGGTTTTGGTATAGTTTAAAAATGAGTTTTAAACTATGTAAAAAATGATTTTTATGAATGGGAGAAGGGGAAACATGAAAATAGAGGAGTTTTATGGAGGAAAAGGGGAGCGAAATGGAGGTTAGTTTCTTAATGGAGGAGGGGGAAAAAAAGGGATTTTGCAGTAGTCTTTTCTCATGAAATTAGCAGAATTCCAGTGTGTAAAATGGGCACAATAGTGGAGATTTGGACAGAGGCATAAGGCCTTAAAGAGTCTTCAACAGATAACAATTTTTAGCAATAAAAATTGTTTCTTGAAGGCTCCAAAAATGATTTAGCCAGCATTTGATATAAAATTTTTTATAGTTGGCTAACAGTGGCTCCACTTGGGGATGGTGCCTTCTTGAAGGTATCGAGAACTTTAGACTTGCATTCTCTGGGAGGCTCATTAGTGCCTCATCCATTGGGCTGCCTTTCTTTGCTTGGATAATCTTCTTTTGTTCTGAAATCAGGTTAGCAGCCATAAAAACAATGGATCTTTCATCAACAAGCTTTCTACCTACCCAATCCTACAGATCTAACATTTTTTCTTCTTTAGAGTGCACTTGGATTGGCAAACTCTTTTACACCATTTTATTATTTTGAAAGCAGGAAATCTAATCTATTTCTACTCCTTATTTCTCCATGGACTCAGATTAAACAGTTGAGCCCATATGATTCTCTACCTAATATACTATCTGTTGGGATTAAACTGTCCAACAGATTTTATTCTCTAAATTCTACAACAAAAATTCAAAAGAATACAAGTCAGGATTGAACAGTCTAACTTGATGCTGATCTATGGCATAAAAAACAAGCTGCACATAGATATTATTTTGTAGAAAATTAAAAGAAAATGGAAGGCTTAGGATATGAAATTTCAAAGCATTTCCTTCATGTCTTTTGCAGCTTTGTTTTTTATTCTTTCTTGAGCTGTTCTTTGCTTTGCCAATTGGTTCAGATTTTGAGCATGTATGAACCTTTGATTTCTATCCTAATCTACCTATTGATAAGCCAAGATTAAACAGTTTGGCAAATCGAATTCACTATCCTATCAGCAGAAAATTTAAAATTAATTAGTCAATATTAGGCTGTTTGACTAACTAGGAGTGTGTTTTTTAGGAGTGGCATTTGAGCTTGCACACTTTCAGATTTTTTTCTCTTTTTTGGTATGGGGCTGTACCTTTCTTGTTTTTACAATCTGCCCTCTTTTCTTTCTTTCTTTGTTTTTGTATTTTGTATTTTTATAACTTTGAATGCAATGATGGGTGAAGTATTTATAATGAGAAAAAAGATAAAAAGGCTTTTAGAACATAACATGGATCAAGAGAAGTAATGCTTAAGCATCCTGCCATTGACAGGACCCCCAAACAATTCTGCTCCATTCAAATTTTGCAAGAAATAGGCATTATTACCAGCAGCTGAATGGATAGAGTAAGGGCCAAGCCATAAGTTGTCAAATTTTCCATGCTTGCCCTTGTCTTCCCTCCTTGAGTCCCACTTCAAAACTTTGTCCCCAATATTGAAATTGCTGGCCTTTCTTCTGTCAAAAAGCTTTTCAATGCTGTTCTGCTTCTGCAATGCTTTGTTATAAACCTCCTCTCTATTTTGCTGAAGATGAATGGTCTGATTTATTCTTCTAATCATGTCATTATCTTTGGTTTGCAACTCTTGAATCAAATTCATCACCGGTACACCAAGGCTAGTTGGAAAAATTGCATCAGTACCATACACGAGTTGGAAAGGTGACATAACAATAGATTTCTTCAAAGTCAATCTGTCAGCCCAAAGTGCATGAACTAGCTTTGTGTGCCAAGACTTTTTTTTTCCTACAACAGTTTCTTGATTATGTTCACTAAACTCTTATTTGAGGATTCTGCAATTCCATTACCTTGAGGGTAATAGGTCGTGGAATGCCCCAATGTTATCTGATATCTATGACAGAATTCAACCATCTTCTTTGATCCAAATGCTGTTGCATTATCAGTGATGATCTTCGTAGGACAGCCAAATCTGGAGAGAATGTTAGTCTCCATGAATTTTATAATAACAGAATCATTGGCCTGCCTACAAGGTATGGCTTCTATCCACTTAGTGAAATAGTCTGTGGCAGTGAGAATCCAACTATGCTGAGCAGAAGATGGTGGATAGATTTCTCCTATGAAGTCAAGTCCCCACTGTTGAAAAGGAGCTTCAACAGTGATTGGATGCAGAGGTAGGGGTAGCAGTTTTCTTTTACCTTCAAAAAGTTGACATTTATGACAGGCAATGATTATCTTGTGGATATCAGGAAAGAGAGTAGGCCAATAGAAACCAGCCCTCAAAAACATTTAAGCAATACACCACTTGCATTTTTCCAATAAAGACATCTATCTATAATGCAATAGTTTACAGCTTTTAACTTTAGGAACCTTGCCTTTGTTTTTTTCAAACCAGGAGGTGTATTTAAATTAAGCAAAACATACAAAATATCAGCATACCAAGAGGAATTCATAAAATGGTCTTCAACAATGGGAGTTGAGATTTCCTCTTGATCATCCAAAGCATTAATCATATTAATATTAAGAACTTCAAAATTGGATTCAACCATCAATCTAGCTAGAACTTGGCCTTTGATGAGTTTAGTGGGTTTTATTTCCAAATCATATTCACGAATTACAGAAATCCACTTACCTCTCTTACCATCTGGGTCCTGTGTTAGAATGTCTTTCAAAACTGAATTTGGGACAAAGGCAATGATGTGTGAGTGAAGGATGTATACTCTGAAGTCTTTCAAAGCCTTAACCAAAGCAAAGGCTTGCTTCTCCATAATGTTATACTTCAGAGGGGCATCCCTCAATGCCTTGCTAAAGAATGCAACAGGCTGCTCTTGTTCTTGAGGATTTTTCTGTAAAAGGACAACAGCTATGGTATTGTCTGATGCAAACAAAAAAATATAAAAATATTTTGAAAAATTAGGACTTATTAGAACTGGTGTTTTGGTTAATGCTTTCTTTACCAACTCAAAAGACTTCTTTTCTTCCAAGGTCCATTTTACCCCTTGCACCTTCTTCAACATGTTTGTTATATTCCTAAGGAGCTCAGCCAAGTTGGGTATGAACCTTCTCAAAAAGTTAATCTTTCCAATGAAAGATTGCAACTCCTTGATATTTTGAGGATGAGAGATTTGCAATATGGCCTCAATTCTTTTGGGATCTATCTTAGTACCCTCTTCTGAAATGATGTGCCAAAGAAGTTTACCTTCTTGGAGCCCAAATAGTGTTTTCTTAGGGTTTAAAGATATCCCAAACTTCCTGCATCTCCCGAACACTGTTCTTAAATGTGCTAAGTGCTCTTCATCTATCTTTGAAAACACAATAACATCATCAAGGTATATAATGATGAAGTAGCCTAGCTCTTCGGAGAAAGCTATGTCCATGGCTCTCTGAAAAGTTGCTCCAGAATTCATTAGACCAAAGGGCATTTTCACATACATGAAAGTGCCCCATGGTGTAGTAAAGGTTGTCTTTAATTGATCAGCAGGGTGAACTAAGATCTGATTGTACTTTGAGTAGCCATCAAGCAAAGAAATTCTTCTAGACCCTACCACCCTTTGTAAAATATGATCCATCTTGGGTAAGGGGTAGTTGTCTTTTAATGAAGCTTTGTTTAAATCTCTAAAGTCTATACAAAGCCTGATCTCTCCAGTTTTCTTCCTAACTAACACCAGATTAGACACCCACTCAGAATATCTAATAGGGACAATAATACCAGCTTCATACATTTTCCTGATTTCCTTCTCAACCAGAGGCAGCTGAACAAGGTTTATTCTGCGCAGTTTCTGTTTGAATGGTTTTTGGTTTTCTTTGAGAGGAATTTTGTGCTGTATTATTTCAGTGTCATAGGATTTAAGATCTTTGTAACTCCACGCAAAAACATCAGAAACTTTTTTAAACAGCTCTATGTATTTGAGTTTAATGTGAGCTGGTAAAGTTTAGACAGTTTAATCATTTTCGGTTTTTTCTCACTGCCTATATTTCACTCCTCCACTTCAGCCTCTACAGGTTCCAGTTTTGGCTTCTTGGCCACATCATTAAAATCGAACAACTCTTCTAAAGGGGCCAGATCCTCAGGCAAACTCTGATCTTTAGAGTGCAGCGTTTCTAACTCCTCTGTTTCTAACTCTGCATTCAATTCCATTTTTTTTTTAAATTTGCTATTTAGAAGATCAATATTGACAAGCTCAGGAGATGGCTCTTCTTCACCAAGAAAATTTTCTTCACTGCAGTCTGTTTCATAATCTGAGCCCGAACTGTGTAGTTCGAATTCATTTCCGAACTGCATGAAATCTTCTATTTGTTTGTCTCCGTCAAACACCTGCCAATACTTTTCATTGTCAGGAATGGCTGGTCTGAGCTTTATCTGAGTTGTGCAGTCTTTGGTGTCATATGGCGTTAAGCATGTTCTAGCTACAAAGGCTAAGTTGTGGGCAGCAATATTTCTTTTTCTTGGGACAAAAATCAGTTTGGACTCCTCGAACGTTTTTAAAAGGTCCATGACATCGTTTCTGTAGGCCCTAAGTCTGGGATGATTTGCGTTATACTCCCCATTGACTTTCCTAATGACTAACTCTGAATCCCCATATACATTGATTCTTTTGGCTCCTAACTTCTTCAACAATCGTAAGCCTAAGAGAAGGGATTCATATTCTGCTATGTTATTTGAACACTGAAAATTTAATTTACAGGAAATACTTTATGTATGGTTGTTTTCAGTGTTGCAAATCCAGACACCTGCACCAGCATTAGTTCTAGTGCATGACCCGTCAAAATACATACTCCACAAAGGACTATTCTCGAGTTTATCATTTAGGTAACTATGCTCTTCAATAAGTGTGCTATCGAATTACTCTTGGAAGTCAGCACACTATTGAACTTGTTTTAACTCCTCGGATTTTTTGCTATGTTGAGGGTGGTTTTCTTGATTGTCAAGGTTTAAGAGCAATGGACGCATGGCTTGTAGCTCAAGACCTGTGCTTTTTTTGCTAGAGTTTACAGGTTCAGCAAACTCTTCTGACACTCCTACGTTATCTTCTTCCTCCTCTCTATCTGTCATTAAATCAGACAAGGTCACTTCTTCACTAAAAGTTTCATCATTGAAAAGGATAAATGAATCCAGGTCTGTGTCTACAGAATACAGGGGAGAGTTCTGTGGTCTGTCTTGGCTTGTAACTATGTATTTCATATGGGACTCCCTGTAAAGTCTTCTAGTCTGATTAAAAACAGGGATAGTCGCATAGGTCATGTCCATTTTCATGCCACAACAATATCCATTACTAAGCATTTGGCTGGAATCTGGGCTAAGTTAACGCAGAGGTCTTTGATTAATCCTAAACATTTTACTTTTCTTGAGTCAAAGGAGTAAAGGTCTTTGTAAGGTCTAGTGATTTCAAGGCCTAGGCTCTCCATCACAGCTTTAGGCGTTAAATTATGAGAAGCCCCAGAATCATGCATAGCGTTGTGAAAAATTTTGTCATGAACGTTTAAACTCACATAAAAGGGAGGAACAGGTCCCTCTTGATACATACCTTCAATATTTGGACCAAAAATAAGCTCTGGCTGGTCATCATTAAGATTGACTGTGTAATTATTCTCTTCAATGTTTAAAGCCTTCAAAATTTGGGTCCTATATACATTCTGGGCAGCTAACTCAGTCAAGGGAACAGAGATTTTGATTTTTGAAATTTCCTGCTCTAGGCTGAAAGGAATTTGGTGCTTTGAAGAACTTGTCTCAGCCTTATTAGCTGTCACTCTATCAGCAAAGTCTATTTGCTGATTTCTCCTATTTACATTTGACGAAATTGTTTTAATAGGAGTACTAGCTGAAGTGTTCGTACTGCTTAGGTCTGCACTCTGTTTTTCATTGTTTTGAGTGCCTTTCTCTTTACCATTATCAGAATTCACAGCTACTATTTTATCCTTTTGTCTGACAAATTTAGGCTTGGTTGCAGTGCTGTTTTGTGAAGATTTGTCAAAGGTTTTGTTGTTGGGGGTTTGTTGACTGTTTTTGCTTCTAAGGTCATATTCTCTTTGAGACTCTATGATGACATTTTCTATGTCTTGATAATAATTTTCATCATCATCTCTTTTGTCATCATAAGGTGTGTATAGACCTTGTTTTCTATCATAATGAATCTCAAAGTCATCATTATCTACCCCTAGCATGTTGATATCATCTTCCTCTGTTATTTCATCTGCTTCCTCAACCTCACTTACATAGTTTTGATGAAAGGGAGGAGTGATCTGTTGATCATCTTCCCTAGGTTTGTTTGGAGGTTGGTTTCTTCTAAAATTCTGATTCTGGTTCTGGTTTCTATTTTGAGGAGTAGTTTGGTTTTGACTGGCTTGTGCTCTCTCAAGGATGCTCATTTTCTTCATCATCTCCTCCATCATTCTCTCCATCTTTGAGTTGGAAGTAGAGGGTGTATTTTCTTCTCTAAAGGATACTCTCTTCTCATTTTTCATTCTTGCTCTCTTCTCCAGCAAGTTGACTTCCACAACAAGAGCACCTTTTTGCATCTCTTCAAGAGTTGCAGGATCTCTCTCTCTCAACTGATAGGCCATCTTATGGTCAAACCCTTCGGGAAACTTGTTTAAAGCTGAGCCTTGTGGAGGCTTTAGATCTGGGGAAAGTGCATTATATACACTGTTGAATCTGGTACAATAAGCTTGTACATTTTCCCCCATGCTTCTATGGAGGTTCTTGTAATCATAAAGGACTTGGAGAGGATTCTTCTTTACTTCCCATTTGTTTAAGAATGTCTGATGGAAGGCTTGGAGATCATTGATACTATGGGGGGTTAAGCCTTTAAACCATTTTCTTACTTCTCCCCCTAGACTCTGAGAAAAAAATCTAAGCTTGACAAAATCATCATCAATTTCATTTCTGTCAAAGTAGTCATTCATCTTATCCACATGTTGTGATGCATTTGTAGCATTACTAGCATCATACAATGGAATTTTGGACTGATAGACCTGTGGAATATTGACTAATGGTACAGGAAGGACTAAGGGAGCATACCATGCTGCCATGATATGTGGTGGGGTTGGATTCACAAGAGGTGGATTAACAAGAGGGAAATTGGGTTGAAGTGGAGTGGTTTGCACAGTGAATGTAGGGTGAGCAGAAGTGGATGGACCAAAAGTGATAGCTAAGCTGATCTTGGATGAGAGACACCTAAGTTGTGAAGGAAATGTAAATCAGGAGGTGTTGTTTCTCTGCTACTAGGATGTTCACTTGTTTTAGGAGATGAAAGTGAAGACTCAGAATCTAACTGATCTAAATCATCAAGAGACCTAGTTCTAAAGGGATTTACTAAGTCAACTTGTGATTGTTGTAGAGCTGAAAGATTTTCAGGAATTGAATTAGCTCTCAAGGGTGATATGAAAACAGTTGATAATTTAATCCTAGGAGACTTCCTAAGGATACTTTCTGGGTTATCAACTATCTCAGGTGGCTTAGGGTCAGGATAGGCTCTAGTGTGAATCTTTCTAGGAGCCACTATGCTGTGCTTGTTTCAGACCCAGATAAACAAGAAAATTTCAACCAGATATGATCATCTTTGAAAGGTCAACTAATCTGTTTACACAAATTTTTAATCCTACAATCCTCTAACTGAGTTTGAATGATATTATAATGATACGGGTTCTTCCCAGTGGAGTCTTAAGGTTTTTTGAGGATTGTGGAGTCGCCAAGTGGAAGTTTTTAGCTCTTTTTCAGAGGTAAAAGGTTTTATGATCCACTACCATGTTTATTGGATACCAATCTGAAATATTTTTGGGTTTTCTGAGTTATTTTTCAGTTGTGTGGTTTCTAAGAATGTCCTAAATTTGTTTCACAACTTAGCTATGGTAATGAGACAAAGACATTCTACTCTTATGGCTAAGCCAAATGATTTTTCAAGATTTAGATAAAGCCTCATGAGAACCCTAGAGTTTGCTTAGTTTGTCACTGATTCAAACAAGTTTCATCATTGATTACCATTTCTTGGTAGTGCTTGAAAAGGCTACTTTTACTCACAAGGTTTTATTAATTTTTTAAGGGAACCTAAGAGGAAAATTTGACTCGGTCCCCAACGGAGTCGCCAGAAATGTTAGGAATCTGTAATCAGCAATATTGGTAAAGTCCAATCACAGAAACAACATTATTTCAACCACTTTGGGATTCTAGGATCTAGCCCTCCTGAATCTAGAGAGGGATCTCTCCAATAAGCGCAAAGACGGATTTGTCTTTGAAGTTTATGGTAATGATATTAGGCTAGTTATGAAGGCCGAGGGTTTTTTTTTGTTTTTGGATGGTTGAGCATGACTATTATTTGAGGTGGAAAGTTCCAGATGCAAAGAGTTTCAAAGGTGTGAAGTTGCAAGCAAATAGAACAAGCTTTGGCTAAAAAGATAGATAATTGCAGGTTTTAGTCCATTGGGCTATGGAGTCATAACAGGGTTTAATTGAAACAACAAGAGGCAAGAGTGGTCCATGGGGAAAGTCATCTATGTCTAAGGATCTCTTTAAAGTTTGATTTAAGGAATGAAATGAAACAATAAGAAGGGGAATTAAACAGATGAAGAACAAAGAGCAACCCAGGATTTGGTAAGTACTTTGAAACTAGCCAGCGTTTGACAAACACTTAAGAAAGACATAAAAGCAATCCAAGATCTGGTAAGTACTTCGAAACTAGCCAGCCTTTGATATGCTTTCGATAGAAAACATATAAAAACAAAGGGAAACTTGAAGGCAACTGTAGGAGTAGAAACTAGCGGGCCGAGCTCACCACAAATCCTCTCCTAGCTCTGCTTTACTTGGTTACTTTCAAGACAAACACAAAGTTAACACAGAATGGCCTAAGATATGGTAAGTACTTCCAAACTAGCCAGATTTCAACACATTCCAAGGGAAACTTTCAAATAGTCTTTGGGGATAAAACTAGGACTAGGGCACACCATACCTTCCTTAGTTCATCTCTACTTAAGATGAAATGAAAATAACATTCAAGAATAACAATTAGCTAAGACAATAGGACGAGGGAATGCCAACATTCCTATGCTTATACTGAATTAAATCATTCCTAAATAATAGAAATTTGGAAGAAAACATTCAGATAAAGATTTTCAGTCAGAGAAGGGTACTGATATACAATAGGTCCTAATCTTTGCATGTTTTTATTCATAAGAGAAGATGAACATAGTGAAAATAGAAACAAAATAACAAGTTACAATGAGAAAAACAACACTGTCGACATAGACCAAGATCCCATAAATCAGCTTGTATTGATGCTCCAAACCAGTTACAGCTTTAAGTCCAATACTTTAGTTTTGCAATCATCTAGACTACCCAGACTAACTTATCTATCACAAGCAAAGCTTAAATATCTAGTGAACACTATTTACAATCAGAAGTTTCAGCTCAAGTATATTTCAAAGTTCAGCCACCAACCTTTTCTCATCTTCTCCAGTAGTATTTATAGAATAATGAGGAGGTGGGATCTGATAAAAGATCTCCTGGGTCAATTAATACAGACTTAATGGCTTCTCGGCCTTTGTGGGGCTCAATGGAGAAGTTTACAAATGTTTTGGTCTGTATTAATTTTTTTCATTTAGGATTAAGCTCGATGGGAGCTCTTATTGACTTTTGAGGCTCTGTGTTATGTTAAAGTAACTCTGCTGATATTTTGTCATTAAGTTTATGTGCAGAATTAACTCTCTGGCTATGCTAAGGAAAATATCTGATTTTGATCAATAACTTCGGCCTCTATTTGAATGCTTTGAGGCACAGGTGGCATTGTGGTAGTTGGGAGGAATCAATTTGCCTCAGATGTGGCGGTGGAGGCCTTTCTGTCTGATAAAACACTTATGATTTTCATTTAAATGTGTCTTAATTGGAAGGATTAGGCTTTTGATAATCAATCTTAGCCGTAATCCCCCACAGATCTGTCTTCAATCTTCCATTCTGGTGCGTTTTGTCTTCGACACTGATACTCTTTGATTTTGATTCAGTTACTGTGTTTTGTTGGTGTGCAGTGCTGCGCATGGCTCGTGAGGCATTAATTCCTTTGAATCATTGATGAGACGTGGAATATTAACCCATGGATGGCTTTCTTTTAATGAATCGAAGTCATGAGAATTAAACCCCAGCCTTCAGTGCTTTTTTCTAGTATAATGGAAAAAACCATATAATCACCCTTTATCAAATGATGTACCCCGGACTTCAAAACTTTCGATAAAACCAAGCTGCATCCATTTCGGGTCACAAAAGGAGCCTGCTGATGTCAGGGTGTTTGTGACCCGAAATTTTTATGAAATCCGCCATATAAAACTCCGCAGGTCCGTTTTGGGGCCTGCTAACGTCAGCTCAAATGTGACCCGAATTCTGTATTAAATCCGCCTTATAAAGCTTATCGGGTTTGGATTTCACGACTATGCGAGCACCCAAACAAGATCCGCTCCAATCAGTTGCTGCCACGTGTGCGCTGATGTGTACGCTGACTAGGCGTTGGGGACCACAGGGGCGATTGATTGTGGGCCATGGGTCACGCCATACCTTAGTTTATCCCCCGAGCTTCTTTTGAGTGTGATCACCGTTCGATGAGCCAGCCTTAGATCGGATGGCATACGCCAATATCGTGCTGAGCCCACGATCGACATTTAACGCGCGGTGAGGGTGGTATCTCCAAACCGCTTAAGGCCACGTGTCAGCTCCTAGCATGTTTCGCGCTCGAATTGGAAATACAGCTCACCCCACAAAGGCGGTGCGATAAAAGCTACTCCGGTTTTGTACAGTGATTGACCGTAGGCTAAACCGGTGTTAACACCCTACTTCTTATTTTCTTCGGTCCGTTAAACTCCAGGTTCAAACCTCAAACTCTTTAATATGAAGGAAAATCATTCAAACACCTGCACAATACAAAACTTATGTTATAAAATCCTGCGTTATTTGGTTTACTGCTTCAGAGGGTGTGGGGAGGAGCGTGGCGCATTGGATTGCGCAATTGCGCGATCGGGCCATCTTTTCTCATGAAATTAGCAGAATTCCAGAGTGTAAAATGGGCACATCAGTGGAGATTTGGACAGAGGCATAAGGCCTTCAAGAGTCTTCAAGAGATAACATTTTTTAGCAATAAAACTTATTTCTTGAAGGCTCCAAAAATGATTTAGCCAGCATTTGATATAACAAATTTTATAGCTGGCTAACAAGAACTATGAATTAAGTGAATAATTTGATAAATTCTACCATAAAGAATAAATGAATTTGCTTGAAATAAAAATCTATTCCACAGACAATTTTTATGTCATTAGATTCATTTTTAAGTGTGATTTACATTGGTAAAGCATGAAATTTTATTTAGGCCTCAATTTTAACATAAACATGTGATCTTTAATTTTATGTAGTTGTACAACCTGCAAATTTCTCTGAGATTCATACTGATATCCTTGAACGTAAGGGAGATAACTATAAGGTCTGGAAGGAGAGAGTTCTCCTTAATTTGGGGTGGATGGACATAGACTATGCTATTAGGAAAGATGAACCACCAGCACTCAATAATACCAGCACTACAGCAGACATCAAGCTTTATGAACAATGGGAACGATCTAATCACCTAAGCATGATGTTCATTAAGACAAAAATTTCAGCTGGTATTCGTGGTTCTGTTGAACAGCATGAAAAGGTCCAGTACTTGCTGAAAGCCATTGATGATCAATTCATCACTTCAGAAAAGGCACTAGCAAGCACCCTAATCATGAAGTTCTCATCCCTAAGGCTCACTAGTGTGAAAGGTGTGCGTGAGCACATCATGCAAATGAGGGACACTATGGCTCAATTGAAGAAACTCGAGGTTGAAATATTGGAGTCTTTCCTGGTGCACTACATCCTGAACACCCTTCTGCACCAATATGGACCCTTCAAAATCTCATACAACACACATAAGGATAAATGGTTAATTAATGAACTCATGACCATGTGTGTTCAAGAGGAAGAGAGACTGGTGATGGAATGGGAGAAAGTGCAATGATGACAATGCGAGGAAAGGTAAAATCTCTAGCCAACTGGAAAGGGAAAGGTAAAGTACCTCCCCAGGCCGATATCAAGAAGGATTCCAAGTGTTTCTTTTGTAAAAAGAAGGGACACATGAAGAAGGAATGCGCCAAATTTCAGAAATGGCTTGTGGACAAAGGTAATCTAATCTCGTTTGTTTGTTATGAATCTAATATGGTTAATGTCAATATTAACACTTGGTGGATTGATTCTGGATCAACAATTCACATTTCAAATTCCTTGCAGGGTTTTCAAAACCTAAGGAAGCCAGTGGGAAGTGAGCAAAACATCTTATCAGGAAACAAGATAAGCTTGCATGTGGAAGCTATAGGAACATGCTATTTAATTTTAAGTAGTGGCTTTGTTTTAGAATTAGAAAAGACCTTTTATGTTCTATGTTTTTCTAGAAACTTGATTTTAGTTTCAAGGCTAGTACCTTTTGGATATTCCTTTAACTTTTCGGAAACATCCTTCAATTTATTTTATAAATATGATTGTGTTGGGAATGGTATTTTTTCTAATGGTCTACTGCATTTATTTACAAAACAATGTCACTTATGATTCAATGCATGTTCACACTCATGCATTAAAAGAATTAAAAGATTGATAAATGAAGGGGTACTTAATACTCTGGATTTTACTGATTTTGAGACTTGTTTGGACTGCATAAAGGGAAAGCAGACCAACAAGTCAAAGAAAGGTGCCAATAGAAGTTCGGACATATTAGAGATCATACATACTGATATATGTAGTCCAGACTTTCTCTCTTGTATCTAAGAAATATTCCTTGCGCGTTATTATGGCATTAGTAGCCCATTTTGACTTGGAGTTGCACCAAATGGATGTGAAAACGGAATTTCTCAATGGAGATCTAGAGGAGGAGGTTTACATGAAACAACTTGAGGGATTCTCCTCTAGTGATGGTGAGCAATTGGTTTGCAAGCTCAAGAAATCATTATACGGATTAAAAAAAGCATCCCGCCAATGGATTTGAAATTTCATAATGTATTTTCTTCTTTTGGTTTTGTAGAAAACATTATGGATGAATGTATATACCTGAGAGTCAGTGGGCGTAAAATATATTTTCTTGTTTTATGTGTGGTTGACATTTTGCTAGCAACCAATGATAAGGTTTTGCTGCATAAGGTGAAACAATTCCTCTCTAAAAATTTCGATATGAAGGATACGGGTGAGGCATATTATGTCATCGGCATTAAGATCCATAGAGACAGATTTCGAGGCATCTTGGGTCTGTCTCAGGAAACCTATATTAATAAAATTTTAGAGAGATTTCGGATGAAGGATTGTTCACCAAGTGTTGCTCCCATTGTGAAGGGTCATAGGTTCAGTTTGAACCAATGCCCGAAGAACGACTTTGAAAGGGAACAAATGAAGAACATTCCATATGCTTCTGCTGTCGGAAGCTTAATGTATGCTCAAGTCTGCACAAGACCTGACATTGCATTTGTTGTGGGAATGTTGGGACGATATCAGAGTAATCCAGGTTTAGACCACTGGAGAGCTGCAAAGAAAGTAATGAGGTACCTTCAAGGAACCAAAGACGACATGCTTATGTACAGACGGACGGACAATTTGGAAGTGATTGGCTACTCAGATTCTGACTTTGCTGGATGTGTTGATTCACGCAAATCAACATCAGGATACATTTTTATGATGGCCGGTGGAGCTGTATCATGGAGGAGTGCCAAGCAGACCTTGATTGCCACTTCTACTATGGAAGCCGAGTTCGTCTCCTATTTTGAGGCTACTTTAGATGGTGTATGGCTTAAGAATTTCATTTCTGGGCTTAGAATTATGGATTCTATCTCTAAGCCATTGAGAATATATTGTGACAATTCAGCTGCTGTTTTTATGGCTAAGAACAACAAGAGTGGGAGTCGAAATAAACACAACGACATTAAGTATTTAGCTATAAGGGAACGTGTTAAAGAAAAGAAAGTGGTCATTGAGCACATTAGCACTGAGTTGATGATCGCTGATCCTTTGACTAAGGGCATGCCACCGTTTAAATTCAAGGATCATGTAATGAATATGGGACTTGGTTCCATTATGTAGATTCTCATTGTATGAACAATGTTATTTTTAATGAAATTCCTAATTATTGTGATGTTTTTCTCATATTTATGTGCACTTTAATTTGATTTGAGAAAATACATCTGTGTAGGACCAAGAATAAACATGGGGTTTATTCATTCAGTAATTGTTGCCACATAAATTTTAATAAGAATAAATACATAGTAATACATGGAAGATAATACTCATCATTAGAGGACTTATCGTCATGATTCATGTATCTATTACTTAATACAGATTATCAATGGGTTTTTAGATGAGACATTAAGAGTGAAAGTATGGACCAACTGGGAGAATGTTACGCTCCCTCTCCCAACGTGTGATTTCCGGAACCGACATGTAGTTGTTTCCTTAAATTATGTTCAACCGCGCTATTTCCTTAAATTAGGAGTGTAATCAATCGAAGTTAATTAAGCTTCTTTTGGGAGTTTCTCAAAGTGATCCGTTACTCCCATTTTAGTTATCTAGTGTTTTACTCCCATTACAGCTATCTACCATGATTTGGTGAACACTTAAACTAATACTAAATAAGTCGATAGCTTGGCCATAAATTCTTCGTTTGGTCCCCAATCCACTAACTTAATCCTTCATCCTTACACCATGTAGTTAGAGTGAGGAGAGCTTGGAAGTGCCTTCGCATTTTCTTTTCGTGTCAATGAGGACACATTGTCGTGGTAGCTGCCACGTTAAGGAGGCTTGCTGCGTAAAAGTGAACGGGAGAAGAACTCTCAAGGCTTTGGTTGTCATAAGAGTAGTTTTATTAA
Organism: Pinus albicaulis; assembly: GCA_034641835.2. NCBI lineage: Eukaryota > Viridiplantae > Streptophyta > Pinopsida > Pinales > Pinaceae > Pinus > Pinus albicaulis. The sequence goes on along the minus strand of CM076573.1, from coordinate 387,840,982 downwards.
AGTCTGTTTACTTCCTTGAAGAATCAGTAATAAACCATTCGTTGGAGCACTTCTTGGAGCGTTGATCTTTGTGCAGATTTCATCTCTACAAAAATACTTTTTCTACATAGTATAATTCATCAATGGCTGGAGGTATTATTTAATGGGCAATTTTAAGTTTTAAGTTTTAATTTTTGATTCCTTTTAAGTATTTATTCCGCATTTTGAATCGTTATTTTTGCTAACATTTGGTATCAGAGCAAGGTTTTATCTTTGCCTTGGTGATTATAAACATATTTTGAGAATTTTCTGAATTAAATTATTTGGAAATGTCTATTTTTTTTCTCAATTTTATGATTATAATATTTATTTAGTGCAATTTGAATAATTGTTGTGAAATTTAATTTGCATGAATTAATTATTACTGCTCTAGTAAAAATATGCTATTTTGGATGAGTAAACGAGACCCATCGTTAAAAGTTATGCATGAATATTGTAATTTTATTTATGCAAATTATCATTATTCTCATGTCAAGTTAATTTTATTTTTTTTATGTAAATAATCTCTAGTGATCCATATAATTTTAATTGATTAAGAGAATAGCCACAACATCTCTAATTAAATAAAATTACATATATTATGATTGATTAGGATCACATAAAGAGAATTTAGACATTAATTGTAATTAATTATACTAAATATAATAAATTTTATCCCACAGGAATTTTTGTTATATTTATGCAATTAATTAGGATAAAATATTCATAATTTACCCACAAGAATTATGAATTAATAGTTTTATCATAAAGTTCAAAACTAAGATAGAATTTATAACAAATTATAATCATAATATACTCTTAGAACTATGAATTAAGTGAATAATTTGATAAATTCTATCATAAAGAATAAATGAATATGCTTGAAATAAAAATTTAGTCCATAGACAATTTTTATGTCATTAGATTCATTTTTAAGTGTGATTTACATTGGTAAAGCATGAAATTTTGTTTAGGCCTCAATTTTAACATACACATGTGATCTTTAATTTTATGCAGTTGTACATCCTGCAAATTTCTTTGAGATTCGTATTGATATCCCTGAACTTAAGGGAGATAACTATAAGGTCTGGCAGGAGAGAGTTCTCCTTCATTTGGGGTGGATGGACATAGACTATGTTATTAGGAAAGATGAACCATCGGCACTCAATAATACCAGCACTGCCGCCGACATCACACTTTATGAACGATGGGAACAATCTAATCGCCTAAGCATGATGTTCACTAAGACTAAAATTTCAGCTGGTATTCGTGGTTCCGTTGAACAGCATGAAAAGGTCTGAGACTTGCTGAAAGCCATTGATGATCAATTCATCACTTCAAACAAGGCACTAGCAAGCACCCTAATCATGAATTTCTCATCCCTAAGACTCACCAGTGTGAAAGGTGTGCGCGAGCATATCATGCAAATGACGGACACTGTGGCTCAATTGAAGAAGCTCGAGGTTGAAATATCGAAGTCTTTCCTGGTGCACTATATCCTGAACACCCTTCTGCACCAATATGAACCCTTAAAAATCTCATACAACACACATAAGGATAAATGGTCAATTAATGAACTCATGACCATGTGTGTTCAAGAGGAAGAGAGACTGGTGATGGAAATGGGAGAAAGTGCAATGATGACAAGGCGAGGAAAGGGAAAATCTCAAGCCAATCATAAAGGGAAAGGTAAAGTGCCTCCCCAAGCCGATATCAAAAAGGATTCCAAGTGTTTCTTCTATAAAAAGAAGGGACACATGAAGAAGGAATGCGCCAAATTTCAGAAATGGCTTGTGGACAAATGTAATACAATCTTGTTTGTTTGTTATGAATCTAATATGGTTAATGTCAATATTAACACTTGGTGGATTGATTCTGGATCAAAAATTCACATTTTGAATTCCTTGCAGGGTTTTCAAAACCTAAGGAAGCCAGTGGGAAGTGAGCAAAACATCTTATCACGAAAAAAGATGGGCTCGCATGTGGAAGCTATAGGAACATGCTATTTAACTTTAAGTAGTGGGTTTGTTTTAGAATTAGAAAAGACCTTTTATGTTCTAAGTTTTTCTAGAAACTTGATTTCAGTTTCAAGGCTTGTACCTTTTGGATATTCCTTTAACTTTTCGGAAACATCCTTCAATTTATTTTATAAATATGATTGTGTTGGGAATGGTATTTTTTCTGATGGTCTTTACTGCATTTATTTACAAAACAATGTCACTTATGATTCAATTCATGTTCACACTGGCACTAAAAGATGTGTTATTAATGAAAATTCCTCTAAATTATGGCACTGAAGACTAGGTCATATCTTTATAGAAAGAATTAAAATATTGATAAATGAAGGGGTGCTTAATACTCTGGATTTTACTAATTTTGAGACTTGTGTGGAATTCATAAAGGGAAAGCAGACCAACAAGTCAAAGAAAGGTGCCAATAGAAGTTCGGACATATTAGAGATCATACATACTGATATATTTAGAGGAATTAGAAAGGAATGTGATCTTTAATTTTATGTAGTTGTACAACCTGCAAATTTATCTGAGATTCATACTGATATCCTTGAACGTAAGGGAGATAACTATAAGGTCTGGAAGGAGAGAGTTCTCCTTAATTTGGGGTGGATGGACATAGAATATGCTATTAGGAAAGATAAACCACCAGCACTCAATAATACCAGCACTGCAGCAGACATCAAGCTTTATGAACAATGGGAAAGAAAGGTGCCAATAGAAGTTCGAACATATTAGAGATCATACATACTGATATATGTAGTCCAGACTTTCTCTCTTGTATCTAAGAAAGATTCCTTGCGCGTTATTATGGCATTAGTAGACCATTTTGACTTGGAGTTGCACCAAATGGATGTGAAAACGACATTTCTCAATGGAGATCTAGAGGAGGAGGTTTACATGAAACAACTTGAAGGATTCTCCTCTAGTGATGGTGAGCAATTGGTTTGCAAGCTCAAGAAATCATTATACGGATTAAAAAAATCATCCCGCCAATGGATTTGAAATTTCATAATGTATTTTCTTCTTTTGGTTTTGTAGAAAACATTATGGATGAATGTATATACCTGAGAGTCAGTGGGCGTAAAATATATTTTCTTGTTTTATGTGTGGTTGACATTTTGCTAGCAACCAATGATAAGGTTTTGCTGCATAAGGTGAAACAATTCCTCTCTAAAAATTTCGATATGAAGGATACGGGTGAGGCATATTATGTCATCGGCATTAAGATCCATAGAGACAGATTTCGAGGCATCTTGGGTCTGTCTCAGGAAACCTATATTAATAAAATTTTAGAGAGATTTCGGATGAGGGATTATTCACCAAGTGTCGCTCCCATTGTGAAAAATGATAGGTTCAATTTGAACCAATGCCCGAAGAATGAATTTGAAAGGGAACAAATGAAGAACATTCCATATGCTTCTACTGTCGGAAGCCTGATGTATGATCAAGTCTGCACAAGTCCTGGAATTGCATTTGTTGTGGGAATGTTGGGACGATATCAGAGTGATCCAGGTTTAGACCACTGGAAAGTTGCAAAGAAAGTAATGAGGTACCTTCAAGGAACCAAAAACTACATGCTTATGTATAGACGGATGGACAATTTGGAAGTAATTGGCTACTCAGATTCTGACTTTGCTGGATGTGTTGATTCACGCAAATCGACATCAGGATACATTTTTATGATGGCTGGTAGAGTTGTATCATGGAGGAGTGCCAAGCAAACCTTGATTGCCACTTCCACTATGGAAGCCGAGTTCATCTCCTATTTTGAGGCTAGTTTACAAGGTGTATGGCTTAAGAGTCTCATTTCTGGGCTTAGAATTATGGATTCTATTTATAAGCCATTGAGAATGTATTGCGACAATTCAGCTGCTGTTTTTATGGCTAAGAACAACAAAAGTGGGAGTCGAAATAAACACATTGACATTAAGTATTTAGCTATAAGGGAACGTGTTAAAGAAAAGAAAGTGGTCATTGAGCACGTTAGCACTGAGTTGATGATCGCTGATCCTTTGACTAAGGGCATGCCACCGTTTAAGTTCAAGGATCATGTAATGAATATGGGACTTGGTTCCATTATGTAGTTTCTCATTGTATGAACAATGTTATCTTAATGAAATTCTTAATTATTGTGATGTTTTTCTCATATTTATGTGCACCTTAATTTGATTTGAGAGAATTCATCTATGTAGGACCAAGAATGAGCATAGGGTTTATTCTTTAAGAAATTGTTGCCACATAAATTTTAATAGAAATAAATACATAGTAATACATGGAAGATAATTCTCGTCATTAGAGGACTTATCGCCATGATTCATGTATCTATTACTTAATACAGATTTTCAATGGGTTTTAAGATGAGACATTAAGATTGGAAGTATGGACCAAGTGGGAGAATGTTAAGCTCCCTCTCCCAACGTGTGATTTCTGGAAACTGACATGTAGTTGTTTCCTTAAATTATGGAAACCAACTGCAGTTATTTCCTTAAATTAGGAAATCAATTGAAGTTAATTAATTTCTTTTTGGGAGTTTCTAAAGTGATCCGTTACTCCCATTTAAGTTATCTAGTGCTTTACTCCCATTACAGTTATCTACCATGATTTGTGGAACACTTAACGAATAGCCAACAGAAGCTTGATGGAAGCTTGGCTATAAATTCTTCTGTTTGGTCCCCAAGCCCACTAACTTAATCCCCTTCATCCTTACACCATGTAGTTAGAGTGAGGAGAGCTTGGAAGTGTCTTCAGATTTTCTTTGTGTTGGTGTTGAGGACACATTTCTGTGTAGCGGCTACGTTAAGGAGGCTTCGTTGCAAAAAAGTGAACATGGAGAAGAACTCTAGAACTCTGGTTGCTGCGTTATAGTTTTATTAAAGTCTGTTTCGTTTCCTTGAAGAATTTGCAATAAACCATTCATTGGAGCACTTCTTGGAGCGTTGATCTTTGTGCAGATTTCATCTCTACAAAAATACTTTTTCTACATAGTATAATTCATCAATGGCTGGAGGTATTATTTAATGGGCAATTTTAAGTTTTAAGTTTTAAGTTTTAATTTTTGATTCCTTTTAAGTATTTATTCCGCATTTTGAATCGTTATTTTTGCTAACATTTGGTATCAGAGCAAGGTTTTATCTTTGCCTTGGTGATTATAAACATATTTTGAGAATTTTCTGAATTAAATTATTTGGAAATATGTCTATTTTTTTTCTCAATTTTATGATTATAATATTTATTTAGTGCAATTTGAATAATTGTTGTGCAATTTAATTTGCATGAATTAATTATTACTTCTCTAGTAAAAATATGCTATTTTGGATGAGTAAACGAGACCCATCATTAAACGTTATGCATGAATATTGTAATTTTATTTATGCAAATTATCAGTATTCTCATGTCAAGTTAATTTTATTTTATTTTATTTTTATGTAAATAATCTCTAGTGATCCATATAATTTTAATTGATTAAGAGAATAGCCACAACATCTCTAATTAAATAAAATTACATATTATGATTGATTAGGATCACATAAAGAGAATTTAGATATTAATTGTAATTAATTATACTAAATATAATAAATTTTATCCCACAGGAATTTTTGTTATATTTATGCAATTAATTAGGATAAAATATTCATAATTTACCCACAGGAATTATGAATTAATAGTTTTATCATAAAGTTCAAAACTAAGATAGAATTTATAACAAATTATAATCATAATATACTCTTAGAACTATGAATTAAGTGAATAATTTGATAAATTCTATCATAAAGAATAAATGAATATGCTTGAAATAAAAATTTAGTCCATAGACAATTTTTATGTCATTAGATTCATTTTTAAGCGTGATTTACATTGGTAAAGCATGAAATTTTGTTTAGGCCTCAATTTTAACATAAACATGTGATCTTTAATTTTATGCAGTTGTACAACCTGCAAATTTCTCTGAGATTCGTATTGATATCCCTAAACTTAAGGGAGATAACTATAAGGTCTGGAAGGAGAGAGTTCTCCTTCATTTGGGGTGGATGGATATAGACTATGTTATTAGGAAAGATGAACCACCGGCACTCAATAATACTAGCACTGCAGCCGACATCACACTTTATGAACGATGGGAACGATCTAATCGCCTAAGCATGATGTTCATTAAGACTAAAATTTCAGCTGGTATTCGTGGTTCCGTTGAACAACATGAAAAGGTCTGAGACTTGCTGAAATCCATTGATGATCAATTCATCACTTCAAACAAGGCACTAGCAAGCACCCTAATCATGAATTTCTCATCCCTAAGGCTCACCAGTGTGAAAGGTGTGCGCGAGCATATCATGCAAATGACGGACACTGTGGCTCAATTGAAGAAGCTCGAGGTTGAAATATCGAAGTCTTTCCTGGTGCACTATATCCTGAACACCCTTCTGCACCAATATGAACCGTTAAAAATCTCATACAACACACATAAGGATAAATGGTCAATTAATGAACTCATGACCATGTGTGTTCAAGAGGAAGAGAGACTGGTGATGGAAATGGGAGAAAGTGCAATGATGACAACGCGAGGAAAGGGAAAAGCTCAAGGCAATCATAAAGGGAAAGGTAAAGTACCTCCCCAAGCCAATATCAAGAAGGATTCCAAGTGTTTCTTTTGTAAAAAGAAGGGACACATGAAGAAGGAATGCGCCAAATTTCAGAAATGGCTTGCAGACAAATGTAATCCAATCTTGTTTGTTTGTTATGAATCTAATATGGTTAATGTCAATATTAACACTTGGTGGATTGATTCTGGATCAACAATTCACATTTTGAATTCCTTGCAGGGTTTTCAAAACCTAAGGAAGCCAGTGGGAAGTGAGCAAAACATCTTATCACGAAACAAGATGGGCTCGCATGTGGAAGCTATAGGAACATGCTATTTAACTTTAAGTAGTGGGTTTGTTTTAGAATTAGAAAATACCTTTTATGTTCTAAGTTTTTCTAGAAACTTGATTTCAGTTTCAAGGCTTGTACCTTTTGGATATTCCTTTAACTTTTCGGAAACATCCTTCAATCTATTTTATAAATATGATTGTGTTGGGAATGGTATTTTTTCTAATGGTCTTTATTGCATTTATTTACAAAACAATGTCACTTATGATTCAATGCATGTTCACACTGGCACTAAAAGATGTGTTATTAATGAAAATTCCTCTAAATTATGGCACCGAAGACTAGGTCATATCTTCATAGAAAGAATTAAAAGATTGATAAATGAAGGGGTGCTTAATACTCTGGATTTTACTGATTTTGAGACTTGTGTGGAATGCATAAAGGGAAAGCAGACCAAAAAGTCAAAGAAAGGTGCCAATAGAAGTTCGGACATATTAGAGATCATACATACTACATCTCTTTTATATATGATTACTCACGATATATGTATCTCTACATGCTTCATAAAAAGAGTGAAGCCATTAGATTCCTTTAAGATATTTAAGGCTGAAGTAGAGAATCATTGCGGCAAGCAAATTAAGATCGTGAGATCAGATAGAGGTGGAGAATATTATGGTAGATACACAGAAGATGGACAAGCACCTGGGCCATTCGCAAAATTTCTTCAAGAGCATGGGATTGTTGCCTAATACACCATGCCTGGTTCACCCGACCAGAATGGTGTAGCAGAAAGAAGAAACCGAACGTTATTGGACATGGTACAAGGTATGCTTAGCAGCTCCAATCTTCCTAAATCCTTATGGAATGAAGCACTTCAGACAGCAGTGTATTTATTAAACCGATTTCCAACCAAGGCTGTTCCTAAAACGCCATTTGAATTATGGAAAGGTTGTAAACCAAGTTTGCGACATATGCACGTTTGGGGATGCCCGTCTGAAGTGAGAACATATAATCCAAAAGGGAAGAAGCTGGACCCAGGGACCATTGGTGGGTATTTCATTGGATATGCTGAAAGGCCTAAAGGTTACAGATTTTACTGTCCATCTCACAGCACTAGGATTGTGGAATCAAGAAATGCAAAGTTTCTTGAAATGACTTGATTAGTGGGAGCGATCAAACTAGGAACATAGTTTCTGAGAAGGATCATTCAGAATATCAACCTTCCACCTCAAATGATAGATTGGGTATTGTTCACAACACCCCTCAAGTACAAACTAGTGTTGAACAACCAATTGTTGAAGTTCCACAAGCTGTTGACGACATTCCAGTAGATCAAATAGTTCAAGAATTGCCAAGAATTTTTGAACAACAAGTTGAACCACATACTTCTCAGGAATATGGTGGTACAACATTAAGAAGATCTACCAGACCAAAGAGATCAGCAATACCTGATGATTATATTGTGTATCTGCAAGAATCCGACTACAACATTGGAGGCGAAAATGATCCCGAGTCTTTTTCACAAGCCATGATTTGCAAAGAATCAGAATTATGGTACGATGCCATGAAGGAAGAGATGAATTCTATGAAGAGTAACGAATTCTAGGATCTTGTTGAGTTGCCTAATGGTGCAAAATCCATTGGATGTAAATGGGTCTTTAAGACAAAGAAAGACTCATTGGGAAACATTGAGAGATACAAGGCAAGACTCATTGCAAAGGGATTCACTCAGAAAGAAGGAATTGATTACATAGAGACTTTCTCTCCTGTATCTAAGAAAGATTCCTTGCACGTTATTATGGCATTAGTAGCCCATTTTGACTTGGAGTTGCACCAAATGGATGTGAAAACGACATTTCTCAATGGAGATGTGAAAACGACATTTCCCGCTTAAACATAGAACAATCCAAAAGTATATTGCTAGTACATATAGCTCGAGTTAATATTTGAATGATACCACATCAAAATGAAAACTTTGAAACCAAAACATTATATGTGTATCCAATTACAATAATTCCAAGTCAATAAACTTTTTTGAGGAGGATGTATATATGTATAATACTAAGGAAAAAACTAAGGGAATTCATTTTATAAATGTCGAAAGAGAAATTGATAATAAACCAAGAAAACAATGTACCACATGCATCATTCAAATAATAAAGTAAACACATAAATAATCATAGGGTTGTTGTTCGAAAAAGAAGGTATCTCTTTATTAAGATAATGTATTATCTTAAATGTGGTATAGTGGAAGAGATAAGAACTAAGCATTATGGTTTGAATTTGTATATGAATTTATATCATTTGGGTCATGAAACTAAAATAGTTATAACTCTCATGAAGATATTGTACAAAAGAAATAAAACATTGAAAGATGGAAAAATAATCTAATGAACAAACTTTTCTGGGATCACAAAGCGGTAATGCAGAACATGACACTAAATTAGGAATGGTTGGGGTGCAAAACATGACACTAAATTAGGAATGGTTGGGGTAATGCTGAACATGACACTAAATTAGGAATGGTTCGGGGTGGAACTAGTAATGCAGAAAGACAAGATTATGAGCTATTGCAAGTGATAAGGAGTTTAAATACATATCTGGATGATATTAAGGAAAATCAGAAAATGTTCATTAAATCTAGACAAGAACAAGAGGAAATCAATGGATACATGTTAAGGAAATTGGAGAATGATAAATTCAATAAAAAGACTCATAGGAAAAGATCTAGGAGTAAATCTATTAGCACCATAAGCAAAAACAACTCAATAACTTACAATGACACCCAAAAAAATGAGTCTAGTGATCAGGAAGAACAAAAATAAAATATTAGCACTTCTTTCCCATGAAAAGGATACCATCCTCCCAATTACAAGGAGGGTTTAAGAAAATCAAACCTCCCAATTTTGATGGTGACTATGAAGAAGTAGCAGAGGCCTGGCTCCTCAATATGTCTAAATATTTTGAAGTATACAATTATCCAAGTAATCTTAAGGTAAGGTTGGATACCTACCAGTTGAATGGTAAAGAAGATTTATGGTGGGAGGAAAATAAAGTTGTTGAAGGAATCAAAAGTAAGAGTTTAACTTGGAAGTTTCTCAAGAAGGAATTTAAGAAGAAACAATTAACTGAGAGGTATTTTAATGAAAAATCTAGGGAATATCATGAGCTGAAGCTGATACAACTTACCATGGATGCGTTTGTTAACAAATTCATGAGTTTATTAAGATATTTTCCCTACTTGAAAGAGGAGAAGGAAAAAATCCAAATATTTGTGAGTGTCTACCTTTCTCTTATAAAGAAAGAATTAAGTTTGATCAACCAAAAAAAAAAAAGATGAAACCATTAGAAAAATTAAACTATGTTTTAATCATAGAAAGAAAAAGGGGGGAATTATAAAGGATGGGTGACAAATAAATGTGATAAATTCAACATCAAGAGAAAGGGGTTTTAAAAGCCCACTTTTACGAAAAGTGTGCAAGCAGGGAACTACAATGGAAATTTTAGTCAGCAGAAAAGTGTTTGGTAGAAAGGAGGATTTGTTACAGGAAATATAAATTTTAGTGAGTTAGTTAAACCACCCATTAAATATTGAGGGTATGGTGAAAACCACATGTAGAGATATTTTCCACAAAATCCATTAAAGAAGAAGTTAACATTAAATAATTTTCAAGAATCATCCACTATAAATGATGTTTCCTATAACATATCCAAAATCGGCATTGAATTGGATGGTGTTATCACTCAGAGAAAACCTTGGCCGTGGGGGAAAAACTCTAAGGTAACCTCTAACTGCTTTGGGATTGAAGATGGCCCCTCAATCCAGACGGGTATATCTCCTCAAACTCAACTACCTTAGGTCACAACAGCAAAAGGTATGGTAAACGCTCTATGGCTAGATTAATGTAATATTTGTTGATGTTGGTTGGAGTATGGGAAAAAGGAAACACCATTAGGTGATGGAGTCACAATGAAATTAATGAAATATTCAAACTATACAGGGACAACCTATCACATAGGCATGGTAGTCTATCATTGGTAGACTTCACAATTTATAGATATGAAAGAAGAAAATGTAACATTCAAGTCTTAAAATAGAGCATCTCAGTTTGAATTTTGCATGAGCCTATCGTACTGAATACATTGATATCCAACATCAAAGATGTAAAGTATGAACCATTATTTCTATATCAGTGACATCCCATTCAAATACATAAGAGAACACATAATGGAGAGATTTAAATATTAACAACACTAGGAAAAATTATCTGGATTTATTAAGGAACGCAATAAAATATAGGAATAAACATAAACACAGAGATGTAACGAAATAACAATCCATTTTATTAATATCAAAGAACTAAAATATGCTTACAGACAAAATGGAAATAAACTAGCTTGGGCGATGGTAGCTTATCTCTGAGAAGTGATGTGGTAGCTACATGTCTATGAATTGTGTTAAAATGAGGCTCGAGGGCCTATTTATTATTGAGAAACAATGAAAAACCTTAAACATACAAAAACCTAACCCAGGAGATGAAGCGCCAAAACTTTGGGGCCTACTTGGGTAAATTGGTACATCAACTTCCCAAGGACGTAAGTTTGGCACACAATATCGGTTTGACGCGCACAATACATTGTTAGAAGGACCTGTTCGAGGACTATAACTTATGATGTGAGCAACATGAATAAAATTCCATGTTGCTCCCGATTTTCCCAAAAAACGTCGTTTAGGGCCTCAAAATGGCTCTGGAAGTTCAAGACCCAAAAAATTTCTAAAAATAGTAAACTGTGGTACAATTAAAGAAATTGAAAGAAAAAATGGTGGGTCCCCAAATAGAATAGGCGTGTGGCCACCAATATCCACCTCGATTATTCCTCCCCCCTTAGGAAGCAATGGTCCCCATTGCGTTGAGTTCCTCCATGAGATGAGGAAACTTCTATTGAACTTGGTCCCTGGTGAACCACTTGCCTTGGTGTAGGAGTTGGCCAGCTTTGACAACCCGATATAGTTGGATCTTCTGCTGGCAAGTGTTCTTGATTTGCATGTCCATGATACGATCTGTCGTGGCATGTTCCATGCAATATGGGTTTAATTCTATTGGTTTGATTTGTTCTACAATGTCAGAGGTGTCCAGTAGAGGTAAGAAGTAGGGCCGAAGTTGGTCCACATTGAACACTAGTTGTCAGCCAAGCAATGTGGGAATGTTGAGCTTAAATGTATTGTCCCCTGACACCTTGGTGATATTTTATGGATCATATCGGAGCAAGAAGAGCTTGCAGTGGGGCCTAGCAAGGTGCTCCTTTTTCAAATGTTGCCAAACTGTGTCACCCACCTAAAACTTGTGTGGCACCCAATTTTAATCATGGCACTGCTTGTATTTTGCATTGCATTTCTCCAAGATGTCATGCACCTGCTTGCGGATGTCCTAGATGCATTCAATAAATTTGGTATATTTATCAGCCTCAGACAGTACACGTGCAGATTCTGTCTGTGTGGTCGCATGAGGTATGGTAACTTCAAGCAGCGGCGTGCCTGGGATCAGATCAATGGAGTGCTTGACATGACAGCGTAGAGGAACCTCTATGGGTGAGGATAAATTTTCCTTGTATACCTCCACGAATTTTTCCATCTGTTGCTATCGTGCAGGGAGCCCTGTTTGGAGGATTTGGCCACAATTTTCTTCTTGCTCTATGGGGGAATTGTAATGAAAATAAATTTCCTAGTTTGGGAAATAATCTTGTTACATTTCTTTGCAGGAATCAAAGAGATAGTAGGAGGAGTTACTACTTTCGGTATCCTATACAACTTATTTCCCAAAGTAATAATAACATAACGAGGCCTAGACTCATACACAGCATGTCGCCTCCACAAGTATGCTTGGCCTAATACATCAGACATGTCAAGAGGAGAAACATCTCACAGTACCTCATCCGTGAATGGCTTGATGTTGTACAAAAGGTGGCACTACTAGCGGACGCGGAGATCTCTTCCTTGGTGAAGCCACCCAATGTTAGATAGCTGCGAGTGTGTTGTGGTCAGTAGTCCGAGCCGCTTCATGACCTCTATTGAAATGAGGTTATTTTTTCTTCTGCTATTGACAAGAAATTATAGTGGAAAACCCTTCACCCACATCTAGGAATGGAAGAGGTGCTCCCCCTCCTTTAGATCCTCGAGCTCCTCCTTCTGGAGCTTGGTGGTGGAAATGGTGACACTAGGTTTCACATCAATTATTTTCTTCCCTTTGGCATTGCCCTTTTCTAGTTTTGACTCAGAATAAAAATTTGCATCTGATTCAGTTGCCTTCAGTTTGGCCACTGGCCACTGTTTGGCCCAACAGTCACTTGTACTATGAGTGGAGTTGTTGTGAAATTCACACCACTTCCTTGTGTACTTCTTTGGCTTTTTGGTGGTGTTCTTAGTAATCGCGCTTTCGCTTTTTCCCCTTTTTTTGCAGCTCCGGGGCGCCTTTCCCTGGCTTCAGATTCGTGGATCTAAAGTCTCGCTTATTCTGCTTAAATTTCTACTCGATATTGGCAGCATATAGATATGCCACACCAAGCAAGGTAATGTCGAGGAACTCCATTTCCTCCTGAATATATTTTTGCAAACAATTACGGTACTTTAGCACAAAATGTCTCTCTGAATCTTTAATACCCAATTTTGTCTGCAGGGTATGGAACAAATTCATCAGCTCATGCACATCTTGATCCCTTTGATGTCGCAGCGTGGTCCAATGGATGTACTTGTCCTCATAGCTCCCCATAGGGTAATATTGTTCCTTGATGCCATCTCGGAACAAATTCATAGTGGGTGTGATCGAGAACAGAGAGGGTTCCCTCTCGTCATTTTTCTCATAGTAGGTTTCCCACCAGTCTTTAGCATGGGGGGCAGCTTTGAGGAGTGAAAAATTAATCTTTTCTCGGTCGAAGAAATCGTGAACTGAGAAATACCCTTCCAGAAAATTCAACCATCTATGTATGATGTCTGAATATATCATGGCTTTCAATACACTAATTTCGAAGTTGATCTATACCTTGAAAGGAGTGGCACCTCCTGATTGGAAGTTGGATGTAGATGCATCATCAGTGGGCAACCGTTGAAGAATCTAGGAAAAGTTATCCATCATCACGTTCCTTTGTTTATCGAGGGCCTCCTCGAGCAATATTTTGATAAGATCTCATGTTCCCTCATCTTTCATTTCTTCCACTACGGTAGGTCGTCAGGGTTTGCGAGGCTAATCTTGTAAGGTTTCAACCAGATCGAGCTTGAACTCCTTATATCCTGAACTCATTGGGGACATGCAAAGAAAAACAGAGAAAGAGAAGACCACTCTAATACCACTGATCCAAATTTATGAAGGAATGCAATAAAATACATGAATAAGCATAAACACAGAGATGCAGCGGAAATAACAATCCATTTTATTAATATCGAATAACTGAAATATGCTTACAAACATAATGGAAATAAACTAGCTTGGGCGATGGTAGCTTATCTCTGAGAAGAGATATGGTAGCTACATGCCTCTGAACTATGTTACAATGAGGCTTGATGGCCTATTTATTATTTAGAAACAATGGAAAACCCTAAACAACCAAAAACCAAACCCTAGGAGATGAAGTGCCAAAACTATGGGCCCCATTTGGGTAAATTGGTACACCAGCTTCCCGCAGACGTAACTTTGGCATAAAATCTATGTTTGACGCGAAAAATACCTTGTTAGAAAAGATCTATCTAAGGACTACAACTTATCATGTGGGTAACATTAAAGAAACTTCCATGCATCTCCCGGTTTTCCCAAAAAATGTGGTTTAGGGTCTCAAAACGGCTCTGGAAGTTCAGGACCCGAAAAACTGCTAAAAATAGTAAATTGTACTATAATTAAGGAAACTAAAAAAATGAAAGAAACAATGGTGGTGCCCCAAGTGGAATAGGAAAGTGGCCACCAATATCCACCTAGATCATTCCTCCCCCTTAGGAAAAAATGGTCACCATTGCGTTGAGTTCCTCCATGTGATTAGGAAGCTTTTGTTGAACTTGGTCCCTAGTGAACCACTTGCCTTGGTCTAGGAGTTGCCAGATTTGATAACCCGGTATAGTTGGATGTTCTGTTGGCGATTGTTCTTGATTTGCATGTACATGATATGATCCATGGTGGCTTGTTCCATGCAGACTGGGTTTAACTCTATTGGTGTGATTTATTCTGCAATGTCAGAGGTGTCCAGTAGAGGTGGCAAGTAGGGTCGAAGGCCGTCCACATTGAACAATCGTCCACATTGAACACTAGTTATCGGCCAAGGAGTGGGGGAATTATGATCTTAAATGAATTTTCCCCTACCACCTTGGTGATGTTGTATGGCCCATATTAGAGTGGGTGAAGCTTGCGGTGGGGACTAACAAGGCGCTCCTTTTGCAAATGTGGCCAAACCGTGTCACCCTCCTGGAACTTATGTGGCACCCGATGTTTATCATGGCATTGTTTGTACTTCTCATTGGATTTCTCCAAGATTTCGTGGACCTGCTGGCAGATGTGCTAGATGCATCCAATAAATATGGTTGCTTTATCAACCTCAGACAGTACACGTGTGGGTTATGTCTATGTGGTTGCATGAGGTATGGTAACATCAGGCAGCGACGCGCTTGGGATCAGATCAATGGAGTGCTTAACGTGACAGTGTAGAGGAACCTCTGTGGGTGAGGATAAAATGTCCTTATATTCCTCCATGAATTTTTCCATCTGCTGCTTCCGTGCAGGGAAACCCTATTTAGAGGTTGTGGCCATAAATTTTCTTCTTTCCCTGTGGGCTAATTGTAATGAAAATAAATTTCCTGGTTTGAGAAATAATATTAGTGTGTTGCTTTGCAGGAATCAAAGACATGGTGTGAGGCAGTAGTACATCCATTATCCCGTACAACTTATTTCCCAAAGTAATAATAACAGAATGAGGACTAGACTCATACACAACATGTCACCTCCACAAGTATGGTTGGCCTAATAATACATCAGACATGTCAAGATGAGAAACATCACACAATACCTCATCAGTGAATGGCTCAACAAAATACGGAAGGCGACACTACTTGCAGACATGAATATCTCTTCCTTGGTGAAGCCACCCAAGGGTATACAACTGTGGGTGTGTTGTGGTTGGTAGGTTGAGCCACTTCACGACCTCTTCTGAAATGAGGTTATTTTGGCTTCCACTATCGATAAGAAATTGCAGTGGAGAACCATTCACCCACATGTGGGAATGGAAGAGGTGCTCCCCTTCCACTCACTCCTCTCGCTCCTCCCTCTAGAGCATGGTGGTGTCAACAGTGGCACTGGGTTCTGCATCAATGATTTTCTTCCCTTTGTCATTTCCCTTGTCTGTTTCTGACTTGGAATTAGAACATGCATCTGATTCAGATGCCTTCAGTTCCACCACCAACGAGTGTTTGGACCGACACTCACTTATGTTGTTAGTGGAGCTGTTATGTAATTTGCACCACTTCCTTGTGTCCTTCTTTGGCTTAGTGGTGTTGTTCTAAGTCACCCCGTTTTGGATTTTTCCCTTTTTCTGTAGTTCGGGGGAGTCTTTCCCTGGCTTCGAATTTGTGGATCCAAAGTCTCGCTTCTTCTGCTTAAATTTCTGCTTGATCTTAGCAGCATATCGATATGCCACGCCAAATGAGGTAATGTCGAGGAACTCCATTTCCTCCTGAATATATCTATGAAAATAGCTACGATACTTGAGCACCAAATGTCTCTCTGAATCTTTAATACCCGACTTTGTGTGCAGGGCATGGAACAATTTTCCAGCTCGTGCACATCTTGATCCCTTTGTTGTCGCATCATGGTACATTGGATGTACTTGTCCTCATAGCTCCCCACGGGGTAATATTGTTCCTTGATTCCATCTCAAAACGAATTCCAAGTGGGTGCATCCGAGAATAGAGAGGGTTCCCTCTTGTCATTTTTCTCACAGTAGGTTTCCCACCAACCTTTGACATGGGGGGCAGCTTTGAGGAGTGAAAAATTAATCTTTTCTTGGTCGGAGAAATCATGGACTGAGAAATACCCTTCCAGCAAATTCAACCATCTATCTATGGCATCTGGATCTATTGGGCCTTCAAATACAAGAATTTTGAAGTTGATCTGTACCTTGAAAGGAGTGGCACCTCTCGAGTGGCTGCTAGATATAGATGCGTCATCGGTGGACAGCCGTTGAAGGATCTGGGCAAAGTTATCCATCATCGCATTCCTCTATTTCTTAAGGGCCTCCTCGAGAAATATTTTTATAGGATCTCTTGATCCCTCATATTTAATTTCTTCCACCATTTGAGGTCATCATGGTTTGTGAGGCTAATCTTGCAAGGGTTCAATGAGATCGAGCCTGAACTCCTTATACCCTGACCTTGTTGGCGACATGCAAAAGAAAAACAAAGAAAGAGAAGACCGCCTTGATACCATTGATATGGATTTATGCAGGACGCAATAAAATACAAGAATAAACATAAACATAGATATTCATCGGAAATAACAATCGATTTTATTAATATCACAAAACTAAAATATGCTTACATACATAATGGAAATAAACTAGCTTGGGTGATGGTAGCTTATCACTGAGAAGAGATTTGGCGGCTACATGCCTCTGAACTATGTTACAATGAGGCTCAAGGGCTTATTTATTATTAAGAAACAATTGAAAACCATAAACATCCAAAAACCTAACCGTTGGAGATGAAGCGCCAACTTCCTGGGGAGGTAACTTTGCCATACAATCTTCGTTTTACACACACAATACCTTGTTCGAAAGATCTATCATAGGAATACAAATTTTCATGTGATATAAATATCATAGGATCATCCATGTAACACATATTTCATTAAAAATGGAATTTTTTTATTACAAAGACATCAATATAATTGAGTATTTTGGTTATCTTGAATTCCATATCCACAATTTAATTTCAAATTTAATGAAATATGTCATTGTTGCTCCCTCCAGTATCTAGTATCCCATACAACTTATTTCTCAAAGTAATAATAACATAACAAGGCCTAGACTCATACACAGCATGTCGCCTCCACAAGTATGGTTGGCCTAATAATACATTAGACAAGTCAAGAGGAGCAACATCACACATTACCTCATCCGTGAATGGCTTGATGCTATACGAAAGGCGACACTGCTGGTAGACGTGGAGATCTCTTCCTTGGTGAAGCCACCCAATGGTATACAATTGCGGGTATGCTATGGTTGGTAGTCCGAGCCACTTCACGACCTTTACTGAAATGAGGTTCTTTTGGCTTCCTATCGACAAGAAATTGCGGTGGAGAACCCTTCACCCACATATGGGAATGGAAGAGGAACTCCCCCTCCTCTGGCTCCTCAAGATCATCCCTCTAGAGTTTGGTGGTGGAAATGGTGGCACTGGGTTCCGCGTCAATGATTTTCTTCCCTTCATCATTGTCCCTTTCTGGTTATGACTTTGAATCAGAACATGCATCTGATTTGGACGCCTTCAGTTCGGCCACCGGCGACTATTTGGCCCGACACTCGCTTCTGTTATGAGTGGAGCTGTTATAAAATTCACACCACTTACCCGTGTCCTTCTTTGGCTTTGTGGTGTTGTTCTGAGTCACCCTTCTTTGGCTTTGCCCCTTTTTCTTTGGTTCAGGGGTGCCTTTCCCTAGCTTCAGATTCGTGGATCCAAAGTCTTGCTCCTTTAGCCTAAATTTTTGCTTGATCTTGGCAGCATGTCGATATGCCACGCCAAGCGAGGTAATGTTGAGGAACTCCATTTCCTCCTTAATATATCTTTGCCAACATCTGCGTACTTGAGCACCAAGTTAATCTTTGAATATATAATACCCAACTTTGTGCACAGGGTATCGAACAAATTCATCAGCGCATGCACATCTTGATCCCTTTGATGTCGTAGGGTAATATTTTTCATTGATTCCATCTCAAAACTAATTCCAAGTGGGTGCAGCCGAGAACATAGAGGGTTCCCTCTCGTACTTTTTCTCACAATAGGTTTCCAACTAGTATTTGACAAGGGGGGCTGTGCAAAAGTAATATTTTCTTCATCAAAGAAATCATCGACTAAGAAATACCCTTCCAGAAAATTCAACCATCTATCTATGGTGCCTATATCTATCTTGCCTTCAAATACAAGAATGTCTAATTTGATCTGTACCTTGAAAGGAGTGGCACCTCCCAAGTGGTTGTTGGATGTAGATGTGCCACCAGTGGGCAACCGTTGCAGGATCTGGGAAAAGTTATCCATCATTGCATTCCTTTGTTTCCCGAGGGCCTCCTCGAGAAATATTTTTATAGGATCTCCTACTCTCTCATCTTTATTTTCTTCCTCCATGGGAGGTTGTTGGGGTTTACAATGATGATCTTGCAAGGGTTCAACCAGATTGAGCCTGAACTCCTTATACCATGACCTCGTTGGGGACATGGAAAGAAAAACAGGGAAAGAGTAGACCGCTCTGATACCACTGATCCAGATTTATGCAGGAATGAAATAAAATAGAGAAATAGATATAAACACAAAGATTCAATGGAAATAAAAATCCATTTTATTAATATCAAAGAACTAAAATATGCTTACAAACAAAATGGAAATAAACTAGCTCGGGGGATCATAGCTTATCTCTAAGAAGAGATGTGGTGGCTACATGCCTCTGAACTATGTTACAATGAGGCTCAAGGGCCTATTTATTATTGAGAAATAATGGAAAACCCTAAACATTAAAAAACCTAACCCTAGGAGATGAAGCGCCAAAAATATGGGGCCCGTTTAGGTAAATTGGTACATCAACTTCTTAGGGACTTAACTTGGGCATACGATCTATGTTTGACACGCTAAATACCTCATTAGAAAGATCTATCTGAGGGATAAAAATTTTGATGTGAGAAACATCGAAGTAACTTCTATTTTTCTCCCATTTTTCCCAAAAAAATTCGTTTAGGGCCTCAAAACGACTCTGGAAGTTCAGGACCTGAAAAAATGCTAAAAATATTAAATTCTTCTACAATTAAGGAAACTGAAAAACTGACAGAAAAAATGGTGGGGCCCTAAGTGGAATAGGCTGGTGGCCATCAATATCTACCTGTATCATTCCTCCCCCCTTAGAGAAAAATGGTCCCCACTGCGTTGATTTCCTCCATGAGATGAGGAAAATTCTGCTGAACTTGGTCCTTGGTGAACCACTTACCTTGGTGCAGGCGTTGGCTAGCTTTGACAACCCGATATAGTTGGATCTTTTGTTGGCGAGTGTTCTTGATTTTCATGTCCATGATACGATCTATGGTGGCCTGTTCCATGAAGTCTAGTTGTAACTCTGTTGGTGTGAGTTGTTCTGCAATGTCATAGGTGTCCACTAGAGGTGGGAAGTAGGGTCAAAGGCAGTCCACATTGAACGCTTGTTGTCGGCCAAGGAATGGGGGAATATTGAGATTAAATGCATTGTCCCCTACTGCCTTGGTGATGTTGTATTTCCCATATCGAAGCAGGTGAATCTTGTAGTGGGGCCTAACAAGGTGCTCATTTTTCAAATGTGACCAAATTGTGTCGCCCACCTGTAACTTGTGTGGCACCTAATGTTGATCATGACATTGCTTGTACTTTGTATTGGATTTCTCCAAGATGTCGTGGACCTGCTGGCGGATGTGTTGGATGCATTCAATAAATATGGTTGCTTTATACACCTAATATAGTACATGTGTGGATTATGTCTATGTGGTCGCATGAGGTATAGTAACATCAAGCAATGGTGCGCCTAGGATTATATCAATGGAGTGCTTGACCTAACAGTATAGAGGAACCTATGTGGGTGAGGATAAAATTTCTTAGTATTCCTCCATGATTTTTTCCCTCTACTACTTTTGTGCAAGGGAGCCCTGATTGGAGACTATGGACACAATTTTCTTCTTGTCCTCTGGGAAAATTCTAATGAAAATAAATTTCCTGTTTTGGGAAATAATCTTACTATGTTTCTTTACAGGAATCAAAGAGATGGCAGGAGGTGGTACTACCTCCGGTATCACATACAACTTATTTCCAAAAGTAATAATAATAGAATGAGGCCTAGAATCATACACAACATGTCACCTCCACAAGTATGGTCGGCCTAAGAATACATCAGATATGTCAAGAGGAGCAACATCACACAATACCTCATCCATGAATGGCTTGTTGCTATACGAAAGGCAACACTACTGGCGGATGTGGACATCTCTTCCTTGGTGAAGCCACCCAATGGTATACGGTTGTGGGTGTACTATGGTATGTAGGCCAAGCTGCTTCATGACCTCTATTGAAAGAGGCTCTTTGGCTTCTGCTATCGACAAGAAATATCAGTGGAGAACACTTCACCCACATCTGGGAATGGAAGAGGCGCTCCCCCTCCTATGGCTCCTCCCTCTAGATTTTTGTGGTGGAAATGGTGGCACTGGGTTCCACATCAATGATTTTCTTCCCTTTGTCATTTCCCTTGTCTGGTTCTGACTCATAATCAGAGCATGCATTTGATTTAGATGCCTTCAATTCGACCATCAACGACTATTTGGCCCGACACTCACTTGTGTTGTATGTGGAGCTGTTATGAAATTCACAACACTTCCCTGTGTCCTTCTTTGGATTTGTGGTGTTTTTCTGAGTCAACCCACTTTCATTTTTCCCCTTGTTTTATGGTTCAGGGGCACGTTTCCCTAGCTTTGGATTCGTGGATCCAAAGTCTCGCTTCTTCTGCTTAAATTTCTGCTTGATCTAGGCAGCATATCGATATGCCATGCTAAGCGAGTTAATGTCGAGGAACTCCATTTCCTCCTAAATATATTTGTGCAAAAAATTATGGTACTTGAGCACCAAATGTCTCTCTGAATGTTTAATGCCCAACTTTGTGCACAGGGTATCAAACAAATTCGTTAACAAGTGCACATCTTGATCCCTTTGTTGTCACAACGTGGTCCATTGGATGTACTTGCACTCATAGCTCCCCACGGGGTAATATTTTTCCTTGATTCCATATTATACTGAATTCCAAGTGGGTGCAGCCAAGAAAAAAGAGGATTCCCTCTCGTCCTTTTTCTCACAGTAGGTTTCCCACCAGTATTTGACATGGACGGCAACTTTGAGGAGTGCAAAAGTAATATTTTCTTGGTCGGAGAAATCATGGACCGAGAAATACCCTTCCAGCAAATTCAACCATCTATCTATAGCATCTGCATCTATCTGGCCTTCAAATACAATAATTTCAAAGTTGATTTGTATCTTGAAAGGAGTGGCACCTCCCAAGTGGCTGTTGGATGTAGATGCACCGCCAGTGGGCAGTCGTTGAAGGATCTAGGAAAAGTTATCCATCATCGCGTTCCTCTGTTTCTCGAGGGCCTCCTCGAGCAATATTTTGATAGGATATCCTGCTCCCTCATCTTTCTTTTCTTTTAGCATGGGAGGCCATCAGGGTTTGCAAGGATTGAACTAGATCAAGCATGAACTCCTTATACCCTCACCTCGTTGGGGACATGCAAATAAAAACAGAGAAAGAGTAGACCGCTCTGATACCACTGATCCAGATTTTATGAAGAAACACTATAAAATATAGGAATAAACATAAACACAGAGGTGCAATGGAAATAAGAATCCATTTTATTAATATCAAAGAATTCAAATATGCTTACATACATAATGGAAATAAAATATCTCGGGCGATGGTAGCTTATCTCTAAGAAGAGATGTGGCGGGTACATGCCTCTGAATTGTGTTACAATGAGGCTCGAGGGCCTATTTATTATTGAGAAACAATGTAAAAACCTAAACATCCAAAAACCTAACCCTAGGAGATGAAGCACCAAAACTACGGCCCCCGTTTGTGTAAATTGGTACATCAAATTCCCGAGGACGTAACTTTGGCATATGATATATGTTTGACGTGCACAATACCTTGTTAGAAATATCTATCCGAGGAATACAACTTTTGATGTGAGAAACATCAAAGGAACTTCCGTGTTGCTCCCGGGTTTCCCAAAAAACATCATTTAGGGCCTCAAAACGACTCCAGAATTTCAGGACCCAAAAAACGACTGAAAATAGTAAACTGTGTTGCAATTAAGGAAACTGAAAAACTAAAAGAGACAATGGTGGGGCCCCAAATGGAATAGGCGGGTGGCCACCAATATCCACTGGATAATTCCTCCCCCCTTAGGATGCAATGGTCCCTGTTACACAGTAATTTGTCACCATCCCTACCATTCCCCGTCTCGCATATTGGAGGACTCATCCCGTGACTTGTGAGCAATGTCATGCCTTGAAATCACTTTCATTGCACTCCTCTAAATATGAGCTTCATTTGCCCTGAAGACATCTCCTTGCAAAAAACCATAAAAATGGCTCTTTTTCCATTGGCGCGGTTCCATAGTTCAGCCCCCGCGCCAAGGTAAAAATCCTCCAAAGAGGGCGCGCCAATTGGCACTCTGTCATAGATTCGTACCCGCGCCACCCATTTTAAGAGTTGTTTTAAAAAAATAAATGGCGGAAGTTTCTTCCTAACAAATTAATGGATTGCTATCTATCTTGATTTGGGTGGTTTAGCTACGGATTTCCATAGAGAGGAAGTGGTTTGCCACCTCTCATGGAACCTTCCTTGATGATAGGGCCAATCCCATAATTATAGGGATCCCAACTCCCCTTCCTCCATCTATAAAAGCTTGCTCATTCTCCATTGCAAGCTAGTAGTCCTAATTCTGAAATTCCATAATCTTGAATCTCCTAGTGCCCAAGAGCCTTATGCTGCAAGAGTCCTCATTCCCTCCTTAAGGCCAAATCCAAGCAAGGAGACTATCGTAGAGAGGCTTGTCCCACTTCAGACAGGCTGTGCGAGACGTGTTCGACTGGAGACCCCTTCCGAAGGAGACTGCGACGTCAGAACTTTGGTTGTAACCTCTTTCGATTGATTTGTAATGAATGACTACTGTTATGGTTCCACTCTAGTCTTTGTTGATGATTATGATGAGTTATATCTTTTCTGACTGATATATAGTTGTGTATTTCTGGATTCTCTGCTTGTATTAATTTTTTTCTTTGCCCGTGCAGGTGTCTATTCGCGGAGATCGCGAGGATCGTGACTTGCCAGGGTGAAGGAACGAGAGCGCACCACCTCTTCTTCGAATCGTAGCGTTGGACTCCAGGTAGGCCTCCATCATTGGTCTATTTATTCATAATTAGGAATTTGCGCTGCAGCGTTTGTGATTGTTGCTAGACCCGTTCTAGGCTAGTAGGGATCACCTCTGTCCGCAGAGGGGATTTACCTCTTCAACAATTTGGTGACTCCGCTGGAGATCGTTAGTTTGTTGTTGTTTGTTTTATGAGCTATAGACGGAGCCTGAAGCGAGCCAGATAGCCTTTGAAATGCTTTTGCTCAGCAATTTCGGAGTAGATCAAAGCTGCTTCAGTCAATCTCCGGTTTAGTTCGTAAATCGAACTGTTGGAGCATTGTCTTGCTTTTCGATTGTTTCTTAATTCCGCTTGCTTGGTTAACCTTTTGGGTCGGATTCTTGGTTTGTTTTTTCCTCTTGGATTGCCTGGATATCATTGGTCTGGCTTTGGTCTGCTTATTTTTCATTTTTGTATAGCAAACTTGACTGGCGCAGTTTTTCGCGTAACAGTCACGCCACCTGGCGCTAGTTGTCTTTGTATCACCCGCGCCAATCCTAAAAAGGCGCTAGTTTCAGCCTGACAGTCGCGCCAGGCCTGTAGACTACTAGGGTTTTCTTGTTTGTAAGCTTTCTGAGCCTGATCTCTGAATTTGGTTGCATATTTTGGACTGCTTGAATGTGTTGGAGTCTTGTTTGATTGGTTTTTGCCTTTTATCCTTTGGTTGTTCGCCATTTTCTATCGATTTTGTTTCAGAGCCCTAGGGCATCTAGTGGCTTTGTTGTGTCGAGCCCTCCATAGGAGTTTTGGTGTCTTGTTTGTCCAGTCAACTTTCTGATTGCTTCTTTGCATTCTTTTAGTGATTGTTGACCGTTTTATTGTGATTTTTGAGTGATTGCTCCTTTCTTCATTCGAATTTCGTTTGGTCTTGCTTTGGGCCCGGATCACACGGTCCATTGAAGTCTTTGAGAGTTTTCTTGCTTTTGAAGGACTTTTGGTCGATTTGAGATTTGTTTTTGTTTTTCATTGAGTGAGATTGGTTTGTTTTGCTCTTTCATCATCATTTCTCAAATTGTTTCCTCATTGTTTTCATTTTTTTAGTGCATTGTGTTATCAAACATTGAAAATATATAATAAAAAAAATCTCTTTTGCTTTTAGTTAGTGAATGAAATTGAAATCTTTTCGGTGCCATTAGCAATTAGTGACTTTAAAAGAAAAGTTTTTGATTCTCACTAGCTGCATTAGAGGCTTTGTTGATTGTCTTTTGGTCATTTCATTTTGTGTGAAAAGTTCTCGAACTCTCTCATAGATAGCTGTTCATCGAATGAAATGGTATACTGTGGCATGTAGATTACATTTAGGAGTCTTTTGAAACATTATATACGGTAAGGCCTGAAAACTGAAAACGTAATTGAAGATCAACTTTAAAATCTACTCAATTTACACTAAGGTAGCATTGAAATATAACGAAACACATTTAGAGGTCTAGGCTAGAGACGTGTTCCGGTGTCTTAAAACCTAGTAGCTGTCGTTCGCCTTTTGGTTTTAGACAGCGCTAGCACGGACTTGTGCTCCTCGTACCGTCGAGTATATAAAGGGAGACCCCACTAGGTTTCAATCCTTTATCCATAGGAAGCCGAGTCTGCCACCCTATACTCGTGATACACCGGACACAACATTCGGGGAGATTGCCTGCACGTACGGAAAGTCCCTGGTTGATTTCTCTTTCATTATTGAAACCAAGGTGTATATTGCAGTTCACGGATATTTGGTACACCCTTTTGCCTAGTATTCCTGAGTAGTCATTTGATCTTTTCTGACTCCATAAATTTGAAAGGATCACCAAGCGCTTGTCCTTTCACGCTTGTGTCAAATCTGAAAGAGATAGAGTCACCTTTTATCCGTTTCTCGACTCTTAAAACATGAAACAGTGAAGTTTCCATTTTTCAATGTGGTAAAAATAAATCACCCGCGATCACACACCCTGTTAAATTCTGCTTGTGGCCGTTTGATTGTGTGTCTTGACTCTTTTTCAGCCCGTGTGTGTGTTTGATCTCTTTCTCTTTTCATCACTACCACAGTGGCGAAACCTTCGGTTTCGTCTACTGGTATTTCGTACATGGACGATTCGTCTGAGGTTTCACAATCCTCTCCTGAATCACAGCAGCCCGTTGTTTCCGAGTTTTCTGACGGGGGACCGGTTCTTGCTGAGCAACCCTTTGGAGGACCAGTTGAGTTCAATTGGCCCTTTTCCGACCCTTGGTCTGAAATAAGATTAGGGGCTGAGTTCCTTTCTCTTACCTCAGGGTCGCCTTTTTCGGCTGCTGTCTTTCCTCCTAGTCCTCGCCGTCTGTTACAAGATCTAGCGGTAGGCTCCAACATGAGTTCATCCAGTGAGGAAATCCCTATGTCCGGTGACGATTACCAGCTGTTCCCTCGACAATTATTTCCAGAAGACAACCCTCCATCATCTGATATGTCCTCGCCTATTCCCTCATTACCTGCCGGTTATAGATCTTTGGGTCAGATCATTGCTGCCGCTGCCTCTATGGGGATATCCCCCCCCCCCGCTTCGAGGCCTCCTCAGACTCCTGTTACCTCTGTACCCGCCTGGCCCACAGTTTGTGTAGCTTTGTCTGCACCTGCTATTTCTACAAGGGCTTCCCTTACCGAGGATGTTTATGTAGCATCCGCTATACCGGAGAACATTTCTCTGGAGGAGTACCGGTTGTCTTTACAACAGCCGAAATCCGGAGCTGGATCTTCTTTTCACGACCTCTACCATTCATATTTTTCGCACTATGCTCAGGATGGTACACCTGTTTATGCTTTTCTGAATCAATACGATGAGCACGGGGATATGTTGCGATTACCCGCTCAAGAGGCTTATCTCCATGCACAAGGTTTACCTCATAACTAGGCTGGACAAACCCATAACCCGCAAGGGCAACCTTACCAAGGCCAACCTTTCGGCCCACCTGGTTATCCTTACAACCCACAGGGTCAACCCTTGCCAGGTTACCCTGCGGGCCAGCAAGGGCCATCGTACGGTTCGCAAGGACAATACTACAACCCTGCTGGTCAACCTTCACAGCCTCTACCGGGGTACCAACCAAGACCAGTTTACGGTGCTGGGGGGCAGGTCCAGCCATCTCAACCTATGCAACCACAATATCCTGTTGTGTCTAACGTTTCATATCAGCAAGGGCCATCTTATGGTCCCGTTCCAGGTCCAACCGGTTACCAAGCATCACCTGGCTCATTTCCTCCACCAGGCCAACCGGTCTATCCGGTACAATCTGGTGCTCCTTTACAGCCAGGACCACCTGCGCAACCGGCACATCCTGTTCATTTGGGTCAACCTGTTAACCCAGGGCAGCCCGTTCAGCTAGGTTAGCCTGTTCAACCAGGCCAGCCTGCTCATCCTATTAACCCTGCTCAGCAGCTGATTCATTCGACGCCGCAGCCAAATCAACAGTCGCGCCCTAGTTACCAGGCTCTGCAGGGCTCCACTTATCAGCAGCCTACCCATCCTCAGGGCGGTTATCATCCTTATGGTCAATCTCAACCTAACTATAACCAGCCCCAAGGGTCTCAATATTATCCTCATCAACCTGGTCATACCTATACTCAGCAGCCCAATCCAAATGCTGCTTACGGAAGGCCAACATATAATCAGGGTCCCCACCCAGGTTATCAGGCCCCGTACAGTGGTTACCAACATCCAAATCAGACTGGCTATGCCCCCTACAATCAGAATCCTATAGGATAGAATCCATGGGGGCATGGATATTCCCAACCAACTTGGAGTATGGGTACCAGATCATATCAAGGGCCTAGCATGACGGTTAATCCACCATTGCCGTTCCTGGCCACCTTGGAGTTACCGGATGTTTCAAAGTTGACCAATGATCCGATTTTTCATAATCCTTATTGGCCTCCGGTTCCTACCAAGATACCAGGTGATTGCCCGAAATTTGAGGGTAAAGCCGGGGAGGATCCCCAAGCGCATGTTATGACTTACCATCTCTGGTGCTCGTCTAATTCTTGGGCTGACGATTCGATTCGTCTGCGCCTCTTCCAGCGAACTTTGACTGGGGCTACTGCTAAGTGGTACATTGAGTTGCCCCGTGGCATCTTCCAAGATTTTAACTCTTTAGCCATGGCCTTCCTCACTCATTTTCAGTTACCGGTTCGCTATGAAGCCGGGACGCATCTCCTGACTTCATTGAAGCAGGACAAGGCCACTCATATCTCGGATCACATTCACGAGTGGCGGAGGCATCGTAGGCTGATCAAGTTTCACATACCTGATCAGATACTAACTCACTGGTTTAACACCTCCTTCGTCAATCAAATCGCTCAAGATATTGCAATGGGAGCATGTATCAGAGAGGAACAAGCCATCGCGCGTGCCCAATATCTGGATCTTGTATATTCTCAGTCTGGCACGCTGTACGATATCTTGCCTGAAGCTCCACAGCCTGGAACCTCTAAAGCTCCACCCACCCCTGCGGTAGATGGTGTTATTGGTTCTGTCTCTTAGAATTCGAAGAAATCTTCGAATGGGAAGAAAAAGTCAAATTCATCCAATAATTCTGCTTCCCCCAACCCTCCCGATTCTGGAAAAACTGCAGAGGTTAACGCCATTCAGGCCAATCCTACGGACAAAGCCTCTAAGGGGAAAAAGAAGGGCAAAGGTAAATCTAAATCCGACGCCCCAAAGCCAGAATCCAAACCTCGTAATGAGGACAGTTCTCAATGAAAACCGAAGTACCCCTGTCTTATCTGTGAAGGAGATCATTACACGAAGGATTGTCCCCGACGATCCGAAGTCACTCAACTCCTGAAAGGCTCTAAAGGGACTACGACTATTCTCAAAGAACCGTTCCCATCCCAACAGACCCAGATGGTTGAGCAGCCCTCACCATATGCACCATTTGGGTCTCAAGTTTTCATGATGAATGGCACCGCACCGATCTCCGTTGCTACGCGGTCGAAGGATTATGGTAAAGAGAAGGTGGATGGTCCCCCTCCTCTGCCTGTCTCCTGTCATTTAGAAATCGAGAAGCCTATGGCCGAACCTGTTGCAAAGCCACCTCCCAAAGGTGTTCTGAGAAGGTCTTCCTTTAATCCAAATGCCCGTGCCGCCCAACATTACAGCATTGTTGAGGATTTGGCACAGGCGCCTTCTGCCATGTCTGCGTTGGAAGTCCTTCAAAGTTGCCCATCGCAACGGAAGGCTTTATTATCTGCGATCAGTGGGATCGACCCCACTGATTCAAATCTTCTCACCTTCGACTTTGAGAACTTTACTCCTCGACTTCCACATCAAATTGCTTTGGTTATTCAAGTCAGGATTAACGGTCTTAATATTCATAGGGTCGTCATGGATGAAGGTGCGTCCACTTGTGTCATGTCGTCTGCCTGCTAGAAGGCCATAGGATCTCCGGCTTTAACATCATCACCCAATGCTCTAGAAGCATTTGACGGTCGAGAATCCAAACCCCTGGGTGTTCTCGAAAGTTTAGCGATCACATTAAAAGGGAAGACAGTGAACGTTGAGGTAGAAGTAGTTGATGCAAAACTCAACTACAATATACTTCTTGGCCGCAGTTGGACTCACGCCATGATGTGCGTACCGTCCACCCTCTTCCAACTTCTCAAGTTTCCTCACGAGGGCAAGATTGTTACTGTGGACCAGTTGTCCTTCTTCACCTCTTCTTCCGAGAACAACGTACCATACGTGGACCAGATTCCCAATCCCCCTAAGAGTGTAGGACCAGGTCTTTTTAAGGACCCCCTCCTCATGGGTATCTTTCCCGCACCGCCATCGAACACCATTCAAGTAAACATGATCTCTAAGGCCAACGACCCTTGGGTCATCCCTTCACCTGAACAGGTGCCTTATCTGGGGGAATCAATGCCTCTTACTCCAGTAGAGATTAGCTACTGTGAAATCGTTGCTGCATCTGATCCTCCTCCCCCTCAGCATGCTCCTTTGAGCGTGGCTCTAGACACTTATTTTCAATCCCCCTGGCTGGGCGAGGCTGACTCGCTAGATCCTCTTAAAGAGACCTTTCCCTCTGATGAGGCCATTGTCGAAACGATGTCTCTTGAGGATCTGCCCTGGGGTGATGGACATCATCGTTCCTCTTTTATGCTTGACCTCGGGACAATGTCTGATTTTCTGGAGCGCTTTGGATCTTAGGTTCCTACCCCTCCTCTTTAAACACCCATTTTGACGCACGAGATATTTTCGGAAGGCAACCTGAGTAATATCACTCAAACCATCCCGATCAACATCTCTGTTAAACCAGGGATTGTTGAGAATGTACACGTGGGAGTGACTTGTTCTCCCGATGAGATACAAGTCTATACTAAAATCTTCAAAGAATTCAGGGATGTGTTCGCCTGGTCTTACGAGGAAATGCCTGGGATTGATCCCAGTATCGTGGTGCACGAGATTCCAACCTACCCTGGTGCGAAACCCGTGCGCCAACGTTTACGCCCAGTGCATCCTCGCAAAGCCGCTGCAATCAAAGCAGAAGTTGAAAAACTTCTGAACGCGGGCTTTATTTATCCCATACCCCTCACAGAATGGGTTTCGAATATCGTCCCTGTCGATAAAAAACAGGGTACTATTAGGGTTTGTGTTGATTATCGCGATATCAATCGTGCCTATCCCAAGGATAATTATCCCACTCCATTCATAGACCAGATTATCGATGAATGTGTTGGGAGTGAGATTTACTCCTTAATGGACGGCTTCTCCGGCTATAACCAGATAAATATTGCATCGGAGGATCAGCACAAAACAACATTCATCTGTCCGTGGGGTACATTCGCTTACACAAAGCTCCCGTTCGGCTTGAAGAACACTAGGGCCACGTTTCAACGTGCCATGTCTTATGCATTTTAGGACATACGTCACATCGTTCAGCCTTATCTGGACGATTTTCCGGCTCATTCAACTCGACGAGCAGACCATCCTCAACACCTCCGTCAGATCTTTCTTTGCTGCAGACGCTACAACATTCGAATTAACCCCCATAAGTGCATCTTTTGCGTAGATTCTAGTCGTCTTCTGGGATTCATAGTCTCTAAAGACGGAATTCACATTGACCCTTTAAAGGTTGAGGCCATTATTAATCTCCCATCTCCCACTTCGCTACATCAACTATAGAGTCTGCAGGGAAAAGCAAATTTCCTTCGACGCTTTATCTCGAACTACGCTGAGGTGGCTAAAGGATTTACGCGCCTATTAAAGTAGAGTGTTCCCTTCCATTAGGAAGAGATCACGCAACAATCCTTCGAGAAGCTAATGACGTTACTTGTTAACGCTCCTTTACTTAGTCCTCCGGACTACCACTGAGATTTCACTTTGTATCTTGCCGCAGCGTTTAGCACCATTGCTATGGTTCTGGTGCAGGATGATGACAATGGTGATGAACATGTTATTTATTACCTGTCGCGAAACCTCCTCGACACAGAAACACGATATGCTCATGTCGAGAAGCTAGCATTAGCCGCCGTACATGCTGTACAATGCTTTCGCCATTACATCCTGCTGCGCACGATTACCGTGGTTTCAGACTGTAACCCCATGACGTATATTCTCTCTCGACAATTACTGGGGGGCAAGTAATCCAAATGGATAGTTATCCTGCAGGAGTTTGACTTAGAGTTCACCACTGCTAAGTCAACTAAATCATTGGTTTTCGCGGATCTTATATGTTCTCTCCCTACAGACTCCACTCCTTCCCATTCTGAAGACCATATACCGGATGAAACTCTTTTCCTCATCAGCACTCGTGACCCTTGGTACGGCGATATAATTGTGTATCTTCAGACCTCCACATTCTGGTCTAACTTGACTAAAGATGCCCGACATCGAATTCGGCATCAGTCTCAGCCCTACCGTATCGTAGGAGATACCTTATACCGTGTTGGAGTAGATTCGGTGCTCCGCCGGTGCCTTACCTTGGAAGAGGCTGAGAGGGTCCTCAATGACTGCCACAGTGGCGCCTGTGGTGGACATATGTCCGGATATGCTACTGCTCAAAAGATTTTGCAAGCAGGATACTTCTGGCCCTCAATCTTTAAGGATTGTATTCTTGCGGTCTGAAAATGTCATGAGTGCCAGGTGTTCCAGCGCAAGATGCGTGCGCCGCCCTTACCACTGCATCTTGTGATTACCGTTGGCCCTTTTGCAAAATGGGGCATAGACTTTATGACGTGTAACCCTCATTCGGCTGGGGGGCATGCGTATATTATCGTCGCTGTCGACTACTTCACCAAGTGGGGGAAGCGATGCCTACACTAGCAGCCGACGGTAAAACAGCTGCTCAATTTATATTCAACCACATCATTTCATGTTTCGGAGTCCCTCAGGCCATCGTTACTGATCACGGTACCCATTTCCGAGATTATATGATGGCCGAGCTGACATCAAGGCTGGGCTTACGTCACGATAGCTCAATGCCGTATTACCCTCAGGAAAACGGCCAGGTTGAAGCAGTGAACAAAGTTTTGGTTACTATGCTTCAACGAACAGTTGGGATTCATAAATCCAATTGGCGCCTCCAACTGTTCTCAGCTTTATGAGCCTACCGAACATCTGCTAAGAGTGCAACCGGATTCACACCATTTCAACTGGTGTATGGTCTGGAAGCTACTCTTCCGATTGAATGCGAGATTCCTTCTCTCAAAATAGCTGTAGAACTTCTACCCGACACTTCTGCCGAAGAAGAGCGTCTTCTGTATCTGGAACGGTTAGATGAAACCCGCCGCTTAGCTGCTGTGGTTATTGAAGCACAGAAAAAGCGGGTCAAAGCTCACTTCGATCAATCTGTTTCTCCGCGTTCCTTTGAAGAAGGGGACCTCGTCCTTCTGTATGATCAAGCGCACGATAAGCTTGGGGCTGGGAAGTTTCAACCCATGTGGCACGGGCCTTATATAGTCAAACGAGTGTTATAGAATGGGGCCTATGAGCTTATAGATTACAAAGGAGTCCCGCTGGCACAGCCCAGAAATGGGCTGTATCTGAAAAAATACTACGCTTAAAGTCATTTTTTGTGTGGTGTGTGTACATAGGTGTGTATATTCATTTTTGTGCATGTGTGGTGTGGTGTGCCATGTAAAAATTTTTCTGCTGATCGGGTCTTCCTGATTGTGCAGATGTCCATCAATCCATTTGTTGGCTTCGCGGATGGTGCCTCCCGCAGTACCAGGAATCTGTCTTCGGCAGCCTGGGTAATCTATGATCCTGCTGGTGAATTGATGAACCTACAAGGTGTGTGTCTGGGATGTTCTACAAACAACATCGCGGAATATAGTGCTGTGTTAGAATTATTAACTGAGGCTGTAAACCTTGGTATCTGTGAGTTACTTGTGTATCTAGACTCACAGCTTGTATATCTCAACTTAATGGTCACTATTCAGTTAGAAGTCCACCCATTATACATCTGTATCTGTGTATTTGTTTGCTGGAAAGAAATTTTTACTATATTACATATTAGCATATACCCCGGCACATGAATGCACTAACAGATGCAGTAGCTAATTTGGTTTTAGATAGACATTTGCGCAATATGTAAAAAACATCATCATAAGTGTAAAGGAACATCCATCCAGAAATAGATATGTATATATATATATCGAAAAGTTTACATAGCGTGTGTCGCATAAAATCAAAAAATATACATGTTCTTCTTTATACATCCAGAGACGACATGTCTCTCAAAAAATATGCATGAAATAAACCCTAGGAGTCTAATCTGCGTGGTGCTCGTGATAACAAGTCACCGTGCGCACTAGACGTCTCAGTAGGCGGTGGATGAGACTAGGCACTCCCACTGTATGCCTCTGATATGGTAGTGGAACATCCGCCAGCCGGGCATAATCTGGAATCCCTCGAGTGATCCCCTCGAGGTTCTGGACTAATTCCCCTCCTTCTGCGCCCTCCGGCTGAGGGTCAGCTGCAAGCTGGGTTCTCCGCGCAATGGGAGACATACCCGCTGGTCTCTCTGGGCCAACATATGCATACATATATGACTGCTGTCAGAACGAACATGTATTAACAAAAAAAATCATAAAAACATGAAAAATAAAAAAGAGTCTTACCCAGCTCCTCATCCCACTCCTCTCCCTCCGGCAGTGGGAGATCTGGATCACCAGTGAAATCGGTCCCTGTGTATGGCCAGTCTTCGACTACGATCAACTGACGCCGTAGCCACCCAAAAAACTCTGACCTCCAGGGCATCTGTTGGCCACCCCCTGATCTGGGCATCAGTGCTGCCCAGCGAGCCATTCTCGGCTCTTGTGGTATTGGCTCAACTACTACGGCCCCTTGGCCCTGGAAGATTGGTAACCGTTCCAGAATGAACGATACCAGGATTGAACTGTAACCGAACTGTTTCAGCTTGCCTTGCTTGCATTTTGTGAGCTGCCTTTTTATGTTTATAGTCACTGCTGTGGCCCAGTCATATAGGAGTGGAGTCATGCACTCAGAGGCTAGCAGGAGTTGGGCCTTTGTGGCCTCGTGTGGTGCTTGCGATCCTGCAACCCACGTGATGGTATGAAGCACTACTCTCAGTGCCAAATTTGGAATAGATTGGATATCTACTTTTCCGCTTCCTATTCCCAGTCGTGCCCCTCGGCACACTCGTGCCATCACTTGTTCCATCTTCTCGCCAGATGGTCTGCTCCCAGTCCGTATGGGCACTGGACCTCTGCGAGACAATCCGGTTATGAAATATACATCAGATACATCCAACTCCAGTACTTGATCTCGCAACCGAAATACTTGGTCCTGTTCATCCCAAATACTTATGAGATACTATAAGAGTTTGGGCTGAGCCCGTAGACAGGGTGTCATAAAGAACTTCTTGAGCCCGCAATTCCTGAGGGCACGCATGCAAGTTTCATTTTCCATCGCCTATTCATCTTCCTCCCTATGCTCTCGTTCTTTCCATTCAATAACCATTTTTTTCAATTTCCTGCATCCACAGGGTTAAGAACACTTGTTTAGGTCTCTAGTATGGTCAAAAATTCATTCAAAACAAGTATAAATTCAAAATTTTAGCCGGAAAACTAGGTTCCTCCGTTGGCGCGACTGTTTTTCGGACAGTCGCGCCAGTTGGCGCGAGCCCTTTACATAAAAGAGCCCATTGGCGCGGGTCCGTGCCCGATACCAGCGCCAATGAGCGCGGCCCTAAATTTTGCAAAAGTACCTACAGAGAATTGAAATGAGATGGGAAACGATTCAAAAATGGATTGAAATGAAGCACAGGGAGGTGCCTCTTACCTAGAGCTGACGGAATTCTGAATGGTCTCCCGGATCTGTCACAATCGCCGTCGGAAGTTCGTACACTAAATGGACCACTGCTGCTTTTCACCAAGGTAAATAGTGAAAGTAATTTTGTTTTTTACCATTTTGACATATTTATAACTTTTTGAGCTCTATTTAGGTTTAAAAAGTAATTTTTTATCAATATTTCATATATTTTTATCGAAAATGGATTTTACGCTTGCTTGGTATGTGCAGCAACAGGTTTTTTATGCGACTTACACGGCGAAACAAGTTGTATTTTATACTTTTTCGGAATCGGTAAATACACGAAAAAGTCAATTTGGAGTCATCTTTCAGCTCTTTTCTGACTCTCTAAACATGAAAAGATTGCCGAGGCCGTTGTCGTTTCGATCTCGTTAAAGCGGCTGCGAAACGACATCTACCCAGTATACGTTTACCCCTTTTTTGGGCTGGGATGGATTATTTATGAAAAAGGAATACCCTAGCCTATCGCGACTAGGAGGTTTTCTCGGATATTTTTTTCTACCTTTTCGGGTCCGAGGAACTATTAACGAAAAGGGACACCCCTGGAGTTTACTTTTATGCTGTCTTTTCAAACTCTCTAAACATGAAAAGACGCCGAGTTCTTCCTTTGTCAGACTCGTTAAACCCTGATGACATCGGACTCAATCGGAATGACGTTACTCGAGTCACTCCTTCCTAGGGCTCGTAATATGTACTAGGATGGGCTTATACACAAGCATATGCTATCCCCTTCAAGCTTGTCAACAAAAATAATTGGGGTACTCGCCAGAAATGGTGGGGAAAATGGAACCATGATTATAGTCATGTCGGCAGAATGTCGCTCTTGAACATGGCACTTGTCTAAACTTGTGTCGGGTTGGGGACATCTCATCTCATTTTCACTTTCCTCCATGGGTTTGGGTAATCCTTTTTGACCTCTCATCTGCTCTTTGCCTTGTCACCATGACCTCTGATCTGTTGATGTCAAATACTGCCAAACTCACTGTCGTGCCGTTACATGTTCAAGAGAAGTTGACCTCTGCAAAACTACAACCTCCCTCTGATTCTCATTTGGTCCTGATTCACAAAAAACATTATGTTCCTCTGTCTCGTGTCGATGATGTGGGAAACACTATGGCCCACCTTCGATCAAGGTCACTTCCTATCGACTTCAGCTCATTATCCAGGAAGCTGATCTAGAGACTCCTTTTGGTACCTTGGAGCCTGCATGCCTCAATGGCAGGTTCTTCGCACTCGACGAGAGGTTTTCATCATTGGCCTCCGATCGAGTGATTTTGCGGGTGTTCGACGCCAGCTCATTGATTCGCATACCTTAGATTGTACCTGTAGTACCTTGAGGGCCATTGTCATTATTTGTGGTTCCTCTCGCGTCTGTTAACAGCTTTCATCATTGGCTGGTAATCAGACGATGTTCTTGCATGTTCGACTTCAACTCACACATTCACATGCTTGGACTTGTACTCTGTTCGGGTCGAGATGGAGCGCAAGACCCTGGATTGTGTCTGTTGTACTCCAGGCTGCGATTTTATGGATTATTATTACATGAATCACTGACTGGATGGCTGCGACCATACTTGAGTCTATTCATCGATCCTCTCTGGATGGCTGCGTCCATACCTTGGATCTACATTATTGTAATCTCTGTTATGGATGGCTACGCCCATACCACATATATGTATCATGTACTTGAGATATCAGTTGTACTTCTTCATGCAGGTCTTCCGACGGCGGAGTTCCTAGCTCAACATGTTCTCGTAAAGCATTTCACCCCTCTCTATCTCTCGGGCCTCATACTTTAGGGGGCATCTGTTACACAGTAATTTGTCACCATCCCTACCATTCCCCGTCTCGCATATTGGAGAACTCATCCCGTGACCTGTGAGCAATTTCATGCCTTGAAATCACTTTCATTGCTCTCCTCTGAATATGAGCTTCATTTGCCCTGAAGACATCTCCTTGCAAAAAACCATAAAAATGGCTCTTTTTCCATTGGCGCGATTCCATAGTTCAGCCCTCGCACCAAGGGGAAAATCCTCCAAAGAGGGTGCGCCAATTGGTGCTCTGTCATAGAGCCGTACCCGCACCAACCATTTTAAGAGTTGTTTTTTAAAAATAAATGGCGGAAGTTTCGTCCTAACAAATTACTGGATTGCTATCTATCTTGAGTTGGGTGGTTTGGCTACGGATTTCCATAGAGAGGAAGTGGTTTTCCACCTCTCATGGAGCCTTCCTTGATGATAGGGCCAATCCCATAATTATAGGGATCCCAACTCCCCTTCCTCCATCTATAAAAGCTTGCTCATTCTCCATTGCAAGCTAGTAGTCCTAATTCTGAAATTCCATAATCTTGAATCTCCAAGTGCCCAAGAGCCTTATGCTGCAAGAGTCCTCATTCTCTCCTTAAGGCCAAATCCAAGCGAGGAGACTATCGTAGAGAGGCTTGTCCCACTTCAAATAGGCTGTGCGAGACGTGTTCGACTGGCGACCCCTTCCGAAGGAGACTGCGACGTCAAAACTTTGGTTGTAACCTCTTTCGATTGATTTGTAATGAATGACTACTGTTATGGTTCCACTCTAGTCTTTGTTGATGATTATGATGAGTTATATCTTTTCTGACTGATATATAGTTGTGTATTTCTGGATTCTCTGCTTGTATTCGTTTTTTTCTTTGCGCGTGCAGGTGTCTATTCGCGGAGATCGCGAGGATCGAGACTTGCCACGTTGAAGGAATGAGAGCGCACCACCTCTTCTTCGAATCGTAGCATTGGACTCCAGGTAGGCCTCCATCGTTGGTCTATTTATTCACAATTAGGAACTTGCGCTGTAGCGTTTGTGATTGTTGCTAGACCCGTTCTGGGCTAGTAGGGATCGCCTCTATCCGCAAAGGGGATTTACCTCTTCAACAGTCCCCATTACGTTGAGTTCCTCCATGAGATGAGGAAACTTCTGATGAATTGGGTCCCTAGTGAACCACTTGCCTTGGTGCAGGAGTTGGCCAGCTTTGACAACCTGATACAGTTAAATCTTCTGCTGGAGAGTGTTCTAGATTTGCATGTCCATAATAGAATCTGTGGTGGCCTATTCCATGCATTATGGGTTTAACTATGTTTGTGTGAGTTTTTTTACAATGTCAGGGGTGTCCAACAGAGGTGGGAAGTAGGGCCAAAGGTGGTCCACATTGAACACTAGTTGTCGTCCAAGGAATGGAGGAATGTTGAACTTAAATGAATTGTCCCCTACTACCTTGGTGATGTTGTATGGCCCATATCGGAGCGGGCGAAGCTTGCGGTGGGGCCTTGCGAGGTCCTCATTTTGAAAATGTGGCCAAACTATGTCACCCACCTAGAACTTGTGTCGCACCCGAAGTTCATCATGACGCTGCTTGCACTTCGCATTGGATTTCTACAAGATGTCGTGGACCTGCTGGCAGAAATTTTGGATGCATTAAATAAATCTGGTTGCTTTATCAGCCTTAGATAGTACACGTGTGGATTTTGTCTATGTGGTCGCATGAGGTATGGTAAGATCAGGTAGTGGCATGCCTGGGATCAGATCAATGGAGTGCTTGACCTGATATTGTAGAGGAACCTCCGTGGGTGAGGATAAACTGTCCTTATATTCCTCCACGACTTTTTCCATCTGCTGATGTTGTGCAGGGGAGCTCTGTTTGGAGGCTATGGCTGCAATTTTCTTCTTGCCCTGTGGGTGAATTGTAATGAAATAAATTTCCTGGTTTGGGAAATAATCTTACTGCGTTGCTTTGCAGGAATTAAAGAGATGGAAGGAGGTGGTACTACCTCCGATATCCTATACAACTTATTTTCCAAAGTAATAATAATAGAACAGGACCTAGACTCATACAAAACATGTCACCTCCACAAGTATGGTTGGCCTAATAATACATCTGACATGTCAAGAGGAGCAACATCACACAGTACCTCATCCGTGAATGGCTTGATGTTATATGGAATGTGGCACTACTGGCGGATGTAGAGATCGCTTCCTTGGTGAAGCCACCCAATGGTATATGGTTGCGGGTGTGTTGTGGTCGATAGGCCAAGCTTCTTCATGACCTCTTTTGAAATGAGGTTCTTTTTTCTTCTGCTATCGACAAGAAATTATAGTGGAGAACCCTTCACCCACATCTAGGAATGGAAGAGGTGTTCCCCCTCCTATGGCTCCTCAAGCTCCTCCCTATGGAGCTTGGTGGTAGCAACGGTGGCACTGGGTTTCGCATTAATGATTTTCTTCCCTTTGTCATTGCCCTTGTCAGGTTCTGACTCAGAATCAAAACATGCATTTAATTTAGATGCCTCTAGTTCGGCCACTAGCGACTATTTGGTTCGACACTCGCTTGTGTTGTAAGTGGAGCTGTTATGAAATTCACACCACTTCCATGTGTCCTTATTTAGCTTTCTCGTATTGTTCGGAGTCGCCCCGCTTTCACTTTTCCCCTTTGTCTATAGTTCAGGGGTGCCTTTCCTTGTCTTCAGATTCATGGATCCAAAGTATCGCTTCTTCTTCTTAAATTTCTGCTCGATCTTGGAAGCATATCAATATGCTACGCCAAGCGAGGTCATGTCGAGGAACTCCATTTCCTCCTAAATATATATGTGAAAACAACTGTGGTAATTGAGTAGAAAATGTCTCTCTCAATCTTTAATACCCAACTTTGTGTGCAGGGTATGGAACAAATTCATCAACTCGTGCACATCTTGATCCCTTTGCTGTCACAATGTGGTCCATTGGATGTACTTGTCCTCATAGCTCCCCACAGGGTAATATTATTCCTTGATGCCATATCAGAACTAATTCTAGGTGGGTGTGACCAAGAAGAGAGAGGGTTCCATCTCGTCCATTTGCTCACAGTAGGTTTCCCACCAGTCGTTGACATGGGAGGCAGCTTTGAAGAGTGAAAAATTAATCTTTTCTCATCCTTCCGGGAAATACCCTTCCGGGAAATTAAACCATCTATCTATAGCATCTGCATCTGTCTGGCATTCAAATACGAGAATGTAGTAGTTGATATGTACCTTGAAAGGAATGGCACCTCTTGAGTAGCTATTGGATGTGGATGCGCTGTTGGTGGGCAGCCGTTGAAGGATCTGGGAAAAATTTATCCATCATCGTGTTCCTTTGTTTCTCGAGGGCCTCCTTGAGCAATATTTTTATAGGATCTCCTACTCCCTCATCTTTCTTTTCTTTCGCCATGGGAGGTCGTCAGGGTTTGTGAGGCTGATCTTGCAAGGGTTCAACTAGATTGAGCCCAAACTCCTTATTACCCTGACCTCGTTGGGCACATGCACATAAAAATAGAGAGAGAGCATAATGCTTTGATACCACTGATCCAGATTTATGCAGGAACACAATAAAATATAGGAATAAACATAAACACAGAACTGAAATACGCTTACAGACAGAATGGAAATAAACTAGCTGGGGCGATGGTATCTTGTCTCTGAGAAGAGATTTGGCGGATACATGCCTCTAAACTATGTTACAATGAGGCTCGAGGGCTTATTTATTATTGGGAAACAATGGAAAACCCTAAACATCAAAAAACCTGACCCTAGGAGAGGAAGCGCCAAAACTATGCACCCCATTTGGGTAAATTGGTACATCAACTTCCTGAGGACGTAAATTTTACATACGATCTCTGTTTTACACACACAATACCTCGTTAGAAATATATATCAGATTAATACAACTTTAAATATGAGTAAGAACAAAGGAACTTTAATGTTGCTCCCGGTTTTCCCAAAAAACGTAGTTTAGGGCCTCAAAATGGCACCAGAAATTTAGGACCCGAAAAACTGCAAAAAATAGTAAATTGTTCTACAATTAAAAAAATTGAAAAAGTAAAAGAAAAAATGGTGGGACCCCAAATGGAATAGGCGGGTGGCCACCAATATCCACCTAGATAAAAAAATGACTGCAATCATAAGCACATGAATCTATGGAAAAAAATTCACATTTCCTTGCTTTAAATATTTTTCATTAAATTATGGAAAA
Organism: Pinus albicaulis; assembly: GCA_034641835.2. Classification (NCBI taxonomy): domain Eukaryota; kingdom Viridiplantae; phylum Streptophyta; class Pinopsida; order Pinales; family Pinaceae; genus Pinus; species Pinus albicaulis. The sequence continues at coordinate 387,799,577 of CM076573.1, read as the reverse complement.
ATGGTACACAACACACAAGGATTTTCTCTCTCAAAATATGAACCCTTGTTCATTACAAAGACCTTGTCTTTATAGAAAATTTACAAACTATTGCCAAATTTTTATTAAGGATTTAATTAACAACTTTTAAAATAAAGAGTGCATATATTATACAACCGAATACAATACATTATTATTACCATCTGCTTAATATAGTATATGTTATGAAATTTCTCCTTTTTGGACTATCTCATCTACAAGTTTCTCTTGATCATTAAAAAAAAAAACAGTTTTTCCTAACACTAGCCAATCCACTGATATTCTTTCAAATTTGGATAAGAAACAGGATCTTTGGCGGGCTCGTTGTCAACACTCCATAATAATCAACACAAAATTGCACTGACATTGAAATTGCCAGCGCTCATCAAAATTCTAGCAGTGAAAATCACTATAAGGCTAGTTATCAACATCTAGTCAAAACCTCATCAGAACAGTTGGTGATCAAAACTTTACTCTTAAAAAGACTAGATGAGTGTGTTAGCTGCTTCCAATAGTATATCAACATTAGTCTTTCTCTGCTTCTTATTTTTTTGGGCATCTATAGCAACTTTTTTCCTTGAAATTTTGGTATTTTTAAGTCTCTTTTAACTTGGAGGCTCTTCCCTATTTATAATTAGGTATTTTTGAGGATTAATGTCTATGTAAATAACCTCTTTCACAAACTCAAGTTTTTGTTTCAGCTTAATATTCAATTTGATTTTGTTCCATGATCTTGTGTGTGGCCTCCTTCTATCTCTGTAAATTTTGGCTAAGGTGGGTTCTTTTTTAGGTTATGTCTACTTTGTCTCAGGTTCTGTTGTGGTTCCTGTGTTTTGGCAAGTTTGGAAATACCAAAAGACAAGACAACATCAAACCACTTTGCGATCTCAGGATCTAGCCCTTCTAGATCCAGAGAGGGATCTCTCTATAATGGTAAAGAATTATATATCTTTAAAGTTCAATTTCTAGGTATTAGGCTAGTTATAGGGAACAAGGGTTGTTTTTTTGCTTTTGTTTGTTTGTTTTGTTGGAAACATGAAAGAAGGGTTCAATGTGAGGTAAAGGAATGAGCAAAGAAGGATGTTTTGGAAATGAGGAGATAATTCAAAGAAAACACAAATCCATTGGGCAATGGGGTCATAAAAGGGTTTACTTGCAATTCAATATCCAAGGCTTTCAAATGGGCTAGTCATCTAAATCAGCAGATCTCTTAAGATGACAGTATGGGATGAAATGATAGGAAATGAAGGTGAATGACAAGGAAACCTCCAAGGTGACCACTTAGGAGAAAATCTAGGGATAGGGCATGCCTTAACCGTCTATGATCAAACTCCTAATGAGGCTACCTCTTCAGACAATAGGAAACATTTAAGATTTGACACAAAGTGAAGCCTAAGATCAGAGAAAGACTTTTAACCTTCTCTGCTTTTGACATGCACCTTAAGGGATCTTAGAAAGGCTAACTGTTAGAAAGAACCCTAGTGAGACAAAACTAACTCTAATCTCCTAGTTTCCCAATTCTTTCAGATAAAACCCAACAAGAACATCTAAAAACAAATTTTGAATTCATACATCAGCAAGCATTAGAAGAACAACAAATATACTAGTTAAATTGTCTTGAATTTGTTCTTAGATTACACAATTAGTAGAAAAATCAAAGAGGCAAGAAACATTAGGGTACTTTATAGTAGTATATCCTAAGCTAGATTACTAATTTTTATCAGAGAAATGAAATATGATTGCATAACAGAGAGAAAACAATAAAAGATAGAACACATCACCACTGATTTAGATCAGGATCCAATGAACATGCTTGTCATATTAAAGAACAACACCAGTCATATACATCATTGTCCAACAGCTTGATATCAACTAGAAATCATCTCCCAGCCTATTTTACAACTAATACACATAGAACTCTATCTCAAAGAAAACGGCCTACAATCCACGGTTAACCAACCAACAACCTTTACAATGTATTTCTTTTTAGTTCTTATAGCTAAAACAGTGGCAGTAGAGGTAGATAGAACTTTAAATGGCTCATTAAAACAGAGGGAGAAGTGTTCTACAGCCCATTCTATCTTAATATCACTGGATTGACTTTTAGTACCCTTTGGATGGATTAGAGATCTTCGACTGACTGATAATAACTCTAGGTATGTCTCTTGAAGTAATTTCTGGTTGTTTGTAATTTGTTTGTACTTTGGGACGTGAAAGGATGAAAATCTGATATTTAGGTCTTCCGTACTTTGTAGCTAATGCTCTGGCAATCTTAGGACTTCTGTCAGGGTGATGATCTTCTCAGAAGCTTGATGAGGAATAAAAAATACTGAGGGAACTTGTCCTTTCTTGGGAAAGAACATTCTGCTGATGTGAAAACGTTGATATGGCTTGTTTCATGTGCTTTAGGCCTTATTAGGCCTCCTTGATCATCTCGGGTCTACATTTGTGTCCTTTCCCCTTTTAAACACTGGGTTAAGCATTTATTTTCAATAATAGGCCTTTAATCCCTTTAATCTGTCACTGATACACTTTGAACTGCTGCTGACCTGTTTCATGAATAAACAAGCTACACAGGCGCCGGAGGGTTTATTTCAGAGTTTAATAACCATGATCTTCAATAAAACATGCTTTACACCTGCAAAACACAAAAAACCTTTTATGAAATCCTGCGCGAGGCTTAAAACTGCTTCAGAATGGCTTTGGAAGAGGCAGAGGAGTGATTGCAGGGGAATATGCCTGGTGGGGGAGGTTACATGGTGCAACACCATGAAACCGGGGTTTAAACATGAATCAGCGTGAAAAAAGACTTTTAGTGTTAAAACATAAAAGCTTATGACTTGGGCGAATACAAAGGAAAAAGGCGAAAATGAAAGACCATGGGCCATATTTGATGGTGGGACTGGGAGGGCGGAGGAAGATCGAACGTGGACTATCGGATCTGTTGTAGCCGCTACAACACCACCCAAAATTTTGGGTATATTTAAAATTTCGGGTTCCCCCTTTGCTCGCCTAGGCGTTGAAATCTTTCACTTGACCTACAGTCATGTGACATCCCACCGACCTACCCCAACCCCTCATGAGCTTTCTCACCATCATAATCAGATGCTGTTGCTGCAATCACGCCATATGTAGGAAGGATCATCTAGCGTACGCTCGAACATTCTTACCGCAGTCGCGCCATGTGTAATGAGATTGCCATGCATACGTTTGAATAGAAACCTTTTATGTGTGGATGATTAAAGACCCTCTCACCATGGGTCATTAATCATGTTGACTGAATGTGTATTTTAAACTCTTTAATCTCATATGTTTTATCTAGGGGAACCGTTCGCAAAGAATAACTGTGAACTAATTAATGTTATATTGTTTATACAGGCCCATCCCACGACTGATCAACTCATCAATGATTGTCATGGCACCAAGAGAAAGCCTCTTGCATTTGAAGAGATTAGTGTTCAGGAATTCAAAAAATAAACTTTTGGAACCTGGGCTTGTCGACCATGCTGTGATTTCAAACGAACCTCTAGCTAAATTTATGTTCAAAATCCACCAAATGATTCTGCCCAGAATGAAAGCAATGATGTAGAGATATATGTCAGATGGACCTCCTCTGAGGGTGGCAGCCAACATAAGTGTTCCTTTAATATCGGAAGTGTTGAGTCCTTTGAGCAGAAGTTGGAAGATGCACAAGAAGCGTTGGGTATTGGTCCTCATGATTCTGTTCCGGTGACATATGTTTCAGAAATGGTCTGGTACCAAGAGTTGTTGAGATATGCACCTATATTATTGATTCCAGGGTCTCTTATTTACTTTGGGTGAAGAATGCAAAGTGGCTTTGGTGTAAGGGAATCTAGAGGTAAGGGTGGCTGTGGACTCTTTAACATCAGCGAAATTGTGTGAAAACATTATAAGGAGCGCACATTCGATGGACCAAAATTATATTGCATATTTAAACCAAGGCGCAAGACCGTGTGGTTTTCGAAACATATAAAATGGTGAGTTAAGACTATATGGAAAAATTACAAATGAGTTTAATATTCCCATGGCGGATATGGTCTTCAAAGTCATGTTTAAAGCATGAAGCAGGATGTTGTAACAAACCCATAGTGACATGTTATATGACCATGGCACGTTGCATGGGCACAAATATTCGATAATTTTGAGCAAATATATACATGTGGTGATCCAAAGTCTTGGTGCGAATTGCAATACTCCTCAAACCATCTAAGGTTAATGGAACGATAAGGTTACAAAAGGGCGCCGAGCAGACATGTATGGTGATCATGCTTATACTATGGCATTTGGAGCATATGTTTAACAGTCAAAGTTATGTTTAAAGCATGGTTGGAGTGTATGACCAACCCGTAGAGCCGCGTTATAATAACTTTTTTGTGTTGCTAATGGGTGCAAACAGTTTGATCCTGCAGTTCGAATCCACGGCATTGTGACATTCATGATCAAAGAGAAGGCATTACGAATGAGTTTTCGATAGCTGTTTTCAACTTACGTGAAATTTTTGGAACATATATATAATATTCCATGGTCTAAAAACACGTTTACGTTGCATGGAACTGAACATGCAATGTTGACGTTGCATGGAGCCAACGTGAATGTTTATATGTATACACACAGCGGTTGACTTTTCGACTAAGGCATGAAGCGCCGTGCTATAGTGATAGTGGCATATTATAATTAACAATCTGTAACCACGTTCAAAGCACGGAGCAATAGGGTATGTTGACAGCAAGGAGGAGTCTTCCACGTGGCTATCTCAAAATTTATGTGGCAACATCACAAAAGAACTGAGCTTTTCGTGTAAGTATGTGGAGATATCAACATTAAAATGGAAAGCGAATATATTATGTGTTACAACTGAAACCGGCGCCATAAAGCATGATGCGTTTGACAGTGAAGGAGCTATTTTAAAGGAGCAGATAACAGCCGACTTCTGTAGCCCCAACGGCGATATTCCGGGAGAGAATTGCTCTTTGAACCTGCTGCGCTGATCACATTTAGTAACAGTCCATTATCACTGGATCAGTGTTTCGGTGGAGGCGGCAGTGTTTGCCATTACCAGCGTGGATTGAGCTGCGGCAGCGTGGAAAGGGGCATGCAATTCCATCCTGAATGCATGCACACGGATTCATTTGTATTGGTTTTGTCATTACAGTAAGATACCGGTCCGTCAGGGAAGAGTGAAGCGTTCCATCGAACTAACGCAGGAATAGATGTGGAGTATTGTTTCCAGAGCGACAAATCCCTCCATTACAGTAGATGTTCTATTACATGATAAAAGCTCCGTTTTCAAAATTACATCAAAATCTCTTACTCGAGGAGGCCTGGCATTCAGTGTTAAATCATTATGCTCCTATCCTAGCCTGTTCGATGTTTTCTGAGCCTGCCATGTCGTCCAACACAACCTCCATGACCTGTAAGTCTGAAGTACCTTAACTGCATCTCCAAGGCGCCAGCAAAGTTACGAATACAGCCCATGTATGCTAAAGGTCAGCGCTGGGCTACATGCAGAGTGGGAAAAGTTACACGTAATTTGCAGGCCTTACCAGCAGCCCAAGAAATTATTTCTAATGAAGGCGTTCCCTCAAAGTGAATTTCTGTGCATGGCTAATCTCTGCAAGTTATGGCTATGCTTGGGTTCTCCGCAATCTCATCCCAAGAGTATCGTGAGAGCATCTCAAGAATTGGAAAATGTATCGTTAGTACATATCGTAATGGATGTCACGAAGGACATAAGGAGCATGTTGCCCAGGCCTACACTTCCCATAAATTTAGTTTGCATGTCGAACTTAGTCTACAACCATACTAATATGCATCTGCAGTAGTTGGAGAGGCGCAGAGAAAGCTTACCCTAGCCATTTTCTCTGATGATTCCGTAGTTGACCACACAGGGGTCTAAGTTATTATTCTCATGCTTACAAGTGATTAAAATGCCTTTAGCATTATTATTATCCCATCAAGTAGACTTGTGACCTGTGTTATTTTATTTTATTGCAAGAAGAACCCCCCTGTTTGCACATAAGAGCCAGGGTTTTCCCCAGCGAACATGGGGACATTTTCAGAACAAGTAGATGCTGGCGAAACTCCAAAGAACTCGCAGATCTAGCAAGGTCGCAGGTCGCATTGTTTACCAAGGTCGCGAGGTCGCAAAGCCCAAGAGGTCGCAAGTCCCAGATCTTGCGAGGTCGCAGGTCGTGTGTCTTTGATTTTTTCGCCTTTTGCGACCCCGCGACCCAGCGACCTAGTCGCAAGGTCGCAGGGTCGCACCTCTTCGGTTTTTCCACCTTTTACGACCCCGCGACCCAGCGACCTAGTCGCAAGGTCGCAGGGTCGCACCTCTTCGGTTTTTTTTACCTTTTGCGACCCCACGACCCAGCGACCTAGTCGCAAGGTCGCAGGGTCGCACCTCTTCGGTTTTTCCACCTTTTGCGACCCCGCGACCCAGCGACCTAGTCGCAAGGTCGTAGGGTCGCACCTCTTCGGTTTTTTCACCTTTTGCGACCCCGCAACCCAGTGACCTAGTCGCAAGGTCGCGAGGTCGCATATTGGCCATTTTCTTACAACTTGCGACCCCGCGACCCAGTCAGGTCGCAGGTCGCAACAACAGCTCAGGTCACAGGTCGCAAAAAAGACTGGGTCGCAAGGCAGCCCAATGGTCAGGAAGATGAAAGGTCAAGGAAGCCCAAAGGGTAGGTTTTGTTTTATAAATACTCCTACAGGAGCTTGTAATAGGGCCTTTTTCTTTTGGAGACTCAAGAGCTACATAGCATTGTATTGAAAGATTATACTCTTGTTCATATGAATACATATACTTGTTAAAACCCCTTTGTCGGATGATGTGTTTTGCTGTGACAGCACTGTGTGTATTCCATGTATATTTTCAGAACATCCTATGATTAATGAAGATGTACTCTTAGTAGTATCTTCTATGCATCATGGCTATCTGTGTTTGTGTTGATGATGTTCAGTTTATCACTTGCTCTCTTAATGAATGTTAATGAACTATTTTATTAGCATTTTGTTTTATCTTTCAGAAAGTAAAGGGATATCTCGCCATAAAGAACTATTTCTTTTGTGGTCAGACTACCTTACAAGCATTACCCCAAAGATTTGTTGCTAACGACACCTCCTTGGCGTATATGTTTTATTCATTGCCTCACTACGCATAGTGTTATATACCTGTTTAATGCATCAGTCATTTATTCTGTATCATGTGAATAAGTGTGTGTCCGCAGGTTCAATCAAGTTCTTTTGAGACCAAATGGAAAGTGACTTAAGCGGTAGCCGGACCCACACCCCGGACGGGATCCCTATTCCAAACGGTTCAAGGTCTAATTGGGACTTTCTACCGGGGAGATCCCCTACTGTTGGCCGGACATATTTTCCCGTCAACAGGATCATTGGAAGAGATCAATGGTGGAGATCTTCCGATGAAGTCCTTTGGAAGGTCTAATGAACGAAAATGGAGGGCGAAATGGGAATGCGATATAATGTGGGTCATCGGATTAGAATAATCAACGGTCCAGATCTTTTGATGGAATCATATGAAAGATCGGGTGAATAAAAAATGGACTGGGTTAAGATATGATGTGGGCCATTAGATCAAATCAGTCAACGGCTAAAATTAAAAGGGAAAGTATGCTGCAAAGGGTGGTAAGGCAGAAAATAGGGGTGGTTTTCACGCATCTTGCAAGTGGTTTCAGATTTTGGCCCAAAAAACATGATATCATTCGCTTGCTGACACCTGTCCCTTTCAATACTGCCCATTTCACATTTTCTAGAAACTTTAAACCTTGGGCGTAGAAAAAATGTGAAACACAATGGTGCCGTTGGATCAGGGACCTCAGATCCAACGGTGCAGAAGAAACGCGATAGGAGGTAAGATGCACGGTCGGAACAGGTAGATGGGGTCAACGGTGGATTAAATCCCGACTGTTAGATCTTGGAAATGGACGGTCAAGATCTGTCGATGGGAAGGAAATGAGCCAGGTAGGGTTTTATGATCAGAATAAATGTGGACCATCTGATCAAACTTGATCAACGACAGAGATTCAATCGGAGGTTGGGATGGTGAAGGAATATGAGCGGAGCGCAATGAGATCCTGGCTGATGGTTCTTGTGGATTCAACAGTCCATATCTAATTAGCAGATGCGATGATGGGGGCTATGAATCAAAGCGCGATTGAATCTTGACCGTTGGTTCTTGTGGATTCAATGACTGGGATTAAATCGCATGATAGACATCGGAGGAGGGGAAGTGAACGGGGCATTGGATTTGCGCGATGAAATTGAGCGCTGGCCATCAGATCTGGAAAGGATCGATGGTCGAGATTAACTCGGAGGGGAACAGGTAGAGGATTATTGGAGGAGAGCGATGTGATCTTGGCCGTTGGTTATTGTGGATTCAACGGTCAGGATCTAATCGTAAGATCGACATCAGAGGAGGCAAGGGACATGGAAAATGTAAGTTGCGATTGCCGATAGGTGCGATGGAGAGCAGGCTGTTGGATCTGTGGATGATCAATGGTCTAGATTCAGTCGGGAGTAGCACAGGCGAAGGGGTAATATGAAGGATGGGTGCCATGCGCTTAAGCGCTGACCGTTGGATCTGAAAGATCGACAGCGGAGATTGAAGCGGAGGTCGATAGAGCAAAGGTTCATCGCATCGAAAAAATGGAAGAAACAAAGGAAACTAGGAAAAGGAAAGATCCAATTGCAATTTAGCGATGAGGGCTTATAAGGGAGCATGATTTAGATCTGGCCGTTGGTTCTTGTGGATTCAACGGTCAGGATCTAATCACGGGATCGACATCGGGGAAAAATGGAAAAGGGAACATGTTAACTGAAATCTTCGATTGCGATTTGCAATTGGCACTCAGTTATGGCTCCGATCCTATGTGGAAAAGGGGCTAGGGCTGAGGCCAAAAGGGGCTTAATGCCTTAGTGAAAAAAGGGTGTTTTTAAGCCAAAATCAGGGATTTCTAAGGAATTTCTTGGCTTTCGGTAAAGGGGAAAAGGGTGTTTTAAACCTGTCAAAGGGAATTTTAGAGGCTTAAAAGGATTTTGGAGGCTTTTTAGAGGGATATGGCGGTTTCTAAAGAGGAAAAGGAGGCTTTATGAAAATGAAGGGAAATGAGTCAAAATGGGAAGTTTTAGAGGCCTTGGAAAATAGTTTCTTTGATAAACAGCAGGGCTTTTCAATGGACACAGTAGTGAGGATTTATTTAAAGGACAAAAGACACATCGAGGCTTCAAGGATGATAGATTTTCAAAGAAAATGTTTCTCTTGAAGGCTCAGAAACATTTTTAGCCACCTGTGGCTAACAGGTTCAATGGTTTTTCCCTTGACCTCCTCTATTGGCTTGAAAATCTATGTTTGTGCAGGGAAAGGTACATGGGGAGAAGGAAAATTTTTCATCTTTCTCAGCCTCACACTCCTCCTTGTATAAAATTTTGGTAACTCAAGAAAAAAATGAGGAACAAGCTATTCCATTTTCTGACTCTTGGTTTGCATGGATAATGTCCTCTGCTCTAGGATTTGGGGTTGTTTATCCTTCTTCTCACTTCTCTTCTTTCTAACTCTCTTTTTGGTTTGACAGTTTATACAAAGCCTTCCCAGAAAATAAAGTGCTCCCAAGTCCTATTGACCTTTCTCAAATAGTTTACGATGAACGGTTTAATTAAACCCTTATGATATATAAAATGAGAGGAAACATTAGGTCACCCTAAACCTTGTAGAAATGTTCTTTAGAATCATTAAAAAAAAATAAGGGGCATTCATTTTGACCCATCCCACGATGTGGGAAAGGAAACAAAAATGGTATAAATTGATCCAGTTGAAGCATCCCTTACATGTGAAATAGGGTTGTGCAATGCACGGGAGAAAATGCCACTCCTCTTTCAACTAGGATCTATGGATCTTTGAATGCCATCACCTGCCCCTGTATTCATCCTTCAAGAATAGCGACACATCGATTATGGCAATAAAATTGCTTTGAAAACCTCACTCTTTTTCCACATGGAGGCTTGTCGCTTCTGAAATTACCCTCTTGGTAACATGAATAAAAATTCCTCCAACGTTAACTTCCTGACCATAGAAACCCTCAACGAATGCCCTAGAAGCACCATCATGGTTGTTTGTCCAACGGAAGAAAATTTTCTCTCATTTTGCCTCTTGAAAACACTAATGAATTTCTGGATAAGTTTCAAGCGGTTTGGTTCCTTTGGGCTCTCCTCTATGTAACCTTCTTCTCCTTCCCATAATTTCCACCATTAAACACTTGCACCAGAAACAAGAGTGGGATTCTATCTAAGGTTTCGGCATAAAAAGATCTTAGTTCTCTTATCGTAAAACACACAATATATTAACCACACGTTATATTGATTTTCAACCTTTGAAACAAATAATTTCAAAGTGTGGCTCTCAATAAATCACATAATGAACATAACTGGTGATTACAGAGAGTTCCTCCATGCAATTATGATTTTTAACTAAGAATTACCTCTTGGTGGCAGAACCATGTCCTACGAAATCCCATGCACGTTTTATCACCCTCTTCATAGTCAACACTCTCTGTATAAGTTCTCATTCCTACATTGGTGTGTGCTCCATCATCGCCTTTTAATCTTGATCATCCAAACTTAAAATTTCCTTCCAGCGCTAATCATCCATCTGCCAGTGTTTATTTTTCCAATTTTACAGATTCACGCTGCTACTTTTGTTTTCAGCGCATTTATTTTTTACAAACCCATAATAGCGTTGATATTTATATGTCAGTGCTTTTATACTATTTTTTACAAATTGGCGCTGACACTGAAATTACCAGCACCTTAAAAATACTAACTAATATTGTGATAACAACTGGCTCCACAAGGATGTTGTCGATCATAGAGGTAGTAAGAACTTCTATAGACCACAGGCCTATTTATTAAAATGGAATTTCTTAAAGCACTTTAAATGAATATATCCTTATAAGAAAAATTTCTAAAGATTATTCATTTGCAGACTCTTTTGAAAATGGAACTAAATTCTAATACCTAAAAATGACTTTTAAAAAATAAAGTAAAATAGTTTTTATTCTCAAATAACCATTTATCATAACCTTAGGGCATTTCTCCTCGGGCTTCAAGTCCTTCAAAATGTTTATCCAAACCTGGAAAGTTTTCAAATAACATCGATATATATAATGAAATATTGGAATTTTTTTTCTCTATTTTCCTGCACCTCTACCAGCTGATTGATTCTTCTTTCAAAAATATTTGGTTATTCTCTTTGCTCCTGTAAGTACTTCATGATTGGAATCCCAAGAGAAACTGGGAAAGTTTCATCTACACCATAGAATCATTGAAAAGGCATGGTACCAATCGATCTCTTTGTATTGAATGTATCTGCCTAAAAATAAAATTTGAGCTTTGTATGCCAAGATTTTTTGTTAACGTCCAATAGCTTGTTAATGATTCTGAATAGCCTCGTGTTTGATGACTCAACCATTCCATTACCTTCAGGATAATAGATTGTAGCATGACTAAGAATTATATGATATTCATCACATAACTTAATTAGTCTTTTAGATTTAAAACATTGAGCATTGTCAGTTACGATTCTTTTCGGGCTACCAAATATGGAAAGAATATTTTCTGAAAATTGTATGACAATAAGATCAGTTGCTTGTATGGTTGGTAGAGCGTCAATCCATTTAGTAAAATAAATTTTTCCTGTCAATATCAAATTATGTTGTTTTTATGATGTTGGGTGGATCTCGCCTATAAAATCAAGACCCATTGTTGAAATGGTGCTTCTTCAGAAATAGGCTTTATGGATAAAGACATCAAATTGGTTTTTCCTTCAAATAATTGACATTTATGACAAGTTGTGACTTCCTTACGAACATAATCAAAGACTATGGGCCAATACAACCTCGGTCTCAATATTTTTTTAACAGTTTCTTTCCAGTAATGGTGACCACCACATGCTCCTCGGTGGAATTATTTCATCATCTACTTGGTTTCATCTTCAAGTAAATAATTGAATAATATACCTCGTGGATCTTTCCATAACAAATAACCACTTAGGATACAACATTTAATAGACCCGAGTTTTAAGAGTATGGCCCGAGTTTTATTTATTCCTAGCAGAGCCTGTTTATTTTGCAATATATAAACAATATCACCATACCTTGAAGGAATTTTAAAACGATCACCCACTGTTACAAATGGTTCCTCATATTTTATGTCTGATAGTTCCAAAGTCAGATTAATCCTAAGGGTTCCAATATTTTCCTTAGTCATCATTCTGGCCAAGCCTTGTCCTTTTATTAACTTAGTGGGTTTGATTTCTAAGTCAAACTCCATCATTTTGGCAATCCATTTTCCCCTCCTACCATCATTGTGAGGTTGGTTTAAAATAATTTTTACCATGATGTTTGGTACATAAGAAATTATATGAGAATGAAGTACAAAAAATCTGAAATCCTTGAGTGATTTCACTAATGCGTAGGCCTGTTTATCCATAATATCATATTTTAGCTCAGATACCCTAAATGCATTGCTAAAAAAAGAAATAGGTTGTTCATGGCCTTGTACATTTTTCTGAAGAAAAACACCCGAAATGGAATGTTCTAAAACAAAAGAGAAAATCACAAATTCTATGGAAAACGTAGTAGAGGACCCTGACTTAGAGTCCTTTTAATTTCATCAAAATATTCTTTAGCTTGATCAGTCCATTTTATTTCATTCCCTTTCTTTAGCATGTTTGTGTTAACCTTCGAAATATCAATGAAATTAGGAATGAATCTGCGTAAAAAATTTACCTTAACCAAGAAGGATTGAACCTCTTTCTTGCTCCTCAGTTGTTCAATTTTCTGTATGGTTGTTACTCAGATAGGATCAATATGAATACCTTATTTTGATACTATATGTTCCAGTAACTTCCCTTCCTTCAAGGAAAACTCATATTTCTTTGGATTCAATGAAACACTAAATTTTCTTCACTTTGTGAACATTGTTCTTAAATGATTTAGGTGGTCAGTTTCATATTTAGAAAAAACTATAATATCATCTAAATACATAACAACAAATTTGTCCCTTTCATCTGCAAATGTTATGTCCATTTCTCTTTGGAAAGTAGATCCTACATTCATGATCCCAAAGGGAATATTTGAGTACATGAATGTACCCCATGGTGTAGTAAAGGAAATTTTGTCTTGATCTTTCGTATTTACCATTATCTGGTTATAACCGAAGAATACATCGAGCATAGAGATTATTTCAGACCAAAATACTTTCTGCAAAATGTGATCCATCTTGGTTAAATGGTAGTTATATTTCAAAGAAATTTGTTTAGATTCCTAAAATCTACGCAAAGTTTGGTTTATCCACTCTTTTTCCTTAATAGCACCAGATTGGCTATCCAGTTTGAAAATCTAAAAGGGATATGGATTTTAGCAGTAAGCAACATTTAACCTCCTTTTCAATTAATGGAAGAAGTTTGGGATTGGTTCTTATTAGTTTGTGTTTGAATGGATTTTCATTCTCTTTATGTGGAATGGTGTGTTGAATAATGACAATCTCATAAAAGTTTTGATTTCCATACCTAAAAGAAAATATATCTGGAAATTCTCTCAAAAAATATGCATACTGCAACTTTTGTTCTATTTTTAAAGAATTAGAGACCTTGACTACTTTAGGATCACCTGATGTCCCTAAATTTTATTCCTCCAATTCTCCATCACCTTGAAACATTTTGGGTTTGACAACTTCATCATTTGAGTCAAAGAGTACTTATAAAGGGACTAGACCTCTAGGAATTATATTGTTGTTTAACTGAATGATATCCTATCCAGCTATATCATTTATAATAGTAAGTTTATTCATGATTTTCTTTTGTTGCTTAACCATTATATCTATCAATTAGGGTATTAATAAAATCATCAGTCCTCTCTATGAATCTCCTGATTTGCTGATCATCCTAAAAAACTCTCCAATGTTTGGTATTGTCAGGGATGGAAGGTCTATGTCTTACATTAATTTCATATTTTTTATTTGGATAAATGGGAATTTTAAAGATGCTAGCAGCAGTAGCTAAAGAATATGTTATCCCATTTTCTTCTATAGAAAAAGTTCATGCTCCGAAAAGAAATTAGAAAACATGTCCCATACCTCATTGCGATAAGGCCTCATCCTCGGATGTCTAGTTGGACACTTGCCTTTGACCTACTTCACAACCAATTATGAATCTCTAAAAACATGTATCCTTGTATCTTTTTTCTTTCTCAACAAATTCATCCCAATTATCAAAGCTTCATATTATGCAATATTACTGGTGCATTCAAAATATAGCTTGAAAGAGTGTAGTTGACTAGTGAGGTATGCTGGGATGATCCAAATTTCTTCCCCGGAACCTTATTTATAAGTAGAACCATCAAAATGTAAATTCTAGATACCTTCTTCTGGATTTGCCTAAAATTCTTGTTTTTGAAAATTGCCTTCAATCTGTTCTTGTATTTCCTCATCAGCGCACTAGTCATTAAATAAAATTTGAGAACCAATATCTGTATCCACTCCATAAATAGGTTGGTTTTCCTATTGATTTTTATTTTTGACCATATAAGCCATCTAAACTTCTATGTATAATCTCATTGGTTCACCAAATAGTGGAATGGATGAATAAGTCATATCCATTTGTAGTGTTCCTCCTAGATTTGTTGACCAAGAATGAGACAACAACATACCAAATCTTGGTGGAATATATGCCATGACTATGTCCATTATCAAGATTTTTGCAGGTATTTATGCCATTCTTACTACTAGATCCTTTATTAACCCTAAACACTTAAATTTCCTTGAATCAAATGAAAATAAGTCTTTATAGGGCCTAGTAATCTCAAGTCCCAAGTTGTCCACGACTGACTTAGGAATAAAATTGTGTGATGCTCCAAAATCCAGCAAGGCATTATGAAGGATCATGTCATGAATATTTATACTAACATAAAATGGAGGGACATCGTCATTCACACTAGTTACACAGGGACCAAATACCAATTCAGGAGCATCATCACCCAAATTGAAAGAATCTCGTGAATTTATATTTATTTGATTATTCTTTGAGCTTTTAACAATTCAAAATTTTTTCCTATACTTCTCATTTTTCAACAGTTCAACAAAATAGATACAAATTTTTCAATCTACCAATTTCACTCTCCAAGTTGAATGATGTATGTGTTTTCTCCACTTCTTTCACATCCTTCTTAGCTTCCTCTTCCCATTTTGGAACATATTTTTTAGGCTCCTCAGGTATTTTAATTATATCCTTTCTTAGTGCAACTTGTAGTTCTCCTACTGTTGGTTTTGTGGCGGAGTTCTAGCTGGAACAATTCGGCCCCTGAGATTATTCTGATTCTGAAAATCTACCACTGTGTTATTGTAACCTTGTTGGTAAACTTCTAAATCAAACATTTGAAGGCCGTATTTCTCTCCTGAAGGCTCAATAGAATTATCATGCTCTTCTTTAGTCATAAATACCTGAGTTTCCTTATCATCAAAGCAACCTATATGTTGGTTTTTTTCTTCAGTTTAATATTCATAAAAAAAACTTTTCGAAAAAAGAGGCCTAATAGTTTGTTGACCTTTAGGGCTTTTTTTTTCTCTTTGGTGATTTTGAGGGGCTTTCAGTCACCTAAAATTCATGTTCTGCACTTCAGGTTGAAGCTCACTTATCAGAGGGTTCAACTTGTCGACCGGTATCTCCATTCTCTTTACCATAACATATAATTTAGTGTCCGATGAAGAATATGGTTCGTCCTTAAATACTACTCTTCTCTCAGTATTTGTATTTTCCTTTTTAGCCAGCAAATTTGCTTCCACTCCTATAGCATTTATTTTCATAGCCTCCAAGGTAGCATGATTTCTCTCTCTGAGTTGATAAGCTAGCTCAACATCAAAACTATCGGAATAATGAAGCAGGGCTAAACAGGGGGGAGGGGGGGATGTGCTTAATATCAATAGGGATTGAATTATGAATCCTATTGAACCTTGTTGAAAACTCTTAAATTGTCTCCCTTATGTTTCTTTTCAGATTCTCATATTTGACCGATATTTGCAAAGGATTTTTCTTCACTTCCCGCCTAGCAAGGAAGAGTTATTCAAACTATTGAAAATTAGCAATGATTTTTGTTGTTAAAGCTTTGAACCATTTATTAACCTCCCCTAAGATACTTTTTCCAAAAATTCTAAGTTCAACATCTTCATGATCTACCTCCTCTAGATCAATGAAATAATTTAGTTTATCTACATGTTGCTAAGTTGTAAGGGGTACTGTAACATCAAACTGAAGTAAACGTTCTCCATAATTCAGAGAAAGGTCATGTACTGGAGCTAGGAGAATGAGAGGGGAAAATCTAGCAACCATGGTTGTGTGAAATGAAGTTGAACTAACACTAGGAATATGGAATGAAAATGACAACGTAAGTGAAGTTGTTGTTGTGACAGTTGATGAAATAGGAATATGACAATTGAGGAAAAGAATGATGGAATGGAAAATGGGAAAGTTGGGGACTTGGATGCCACTATCTGAAGTTCATGAACTAACTTCTCCAACTTTTCACACTGAAGCCAAATTTCTTGATTTTGTGGTCATTACTTTGATTCTTGGCTGGAAGAACTAGGAATAAAGGTTTTAAATTTGGTCTCATCAAACACAATGTCTGAGAGGTTTATGTCAAACATAGACCTAAGTAGAGTTTGCTAAAATTTAATATCAAATTGTATATCATCAAAAAATTCAACTATTTTGGGTAATTAACATAACTCGATTAATTGAACAGTACCTAATTTTTTTGGAGATCTTATTTTTCTTCTGGAAAACCTTTCTGGACTTGATAAAATCTCTGTTGGATTGGAATTGGGGTTCCTTCATGTGTAGACTCCCCTATGAGCTAGAAATTCCCTAGTGGGATCACCTTAAATTTCAAAAATTGAGTCACTAGAGAAAAATCTTGCAACTGAAACTAATGTTCATATATATGCTTACTCTCAAAGATCTGATTTGAGCAATAAAGTTGTTCAGGGAAAATCTGTCCTCCATTCCATGATAACGACACCAATATGTTATCACTCAGAGAAAAATATGGTGGTGGGGGGAAAAATCTAAAGTAACCTCTAGCCACTTTGGGATTGAAGTTGGCCCCTCAATCCAGAGGGAGATCTCTCCTCAAACTCAACCACCCTAGGTCACAATGACAATATGTCTGTTAAATGCTCTATGACTAGATTAATGTAAAATTTGTTGATGTTGGTTGGAGTATGGGAAAAAAGGGACACCATTGGGCGATGGATTCATAGTGAAATTAACGAAATATTCAAACTATACAGGGACAACCTATCATAGAGGTTTTTAGCTCCCTGTAATTTGCAAGATTGGCAAAGTTAAACTGCAGAGAGAACACTATTTCAACCACTTTGGGATTCTAGGATTTAGCCCGCCTGAATCTGGAGAGGGATCTCTCCAAGAAGTGCAAAGATTGATTTATCTTTAAGGCTTTTGGGTAATGATATTAGGCTAGCTATGATGTACGAGGGTTTTTTTTTTTTTTTGGAGGGTTGAGCATAATTATTTTTCGAGTGAAAAGTCCTAAATGGAAAAAGTTTCAAAGGTGTGAAGTTGCAAGTAATCAGAACAAGCTTTTGGCTAAAAAGATAGATATAACGCTGGTTTTTAGTCCATTGGGCTATGGAGTCATAATAGGGCCTTTAATTGTGCAACAATTCAAGAGTGGTCCAAGGGGAAAGTCATCTATATCACAAGATCATTGAGATTAAATGATGGAATGGAAACAATAAAAGTGTTGGAGGGGTGGAAATTGATAATAATTTCAACAAGGATTTATAGTCAGTCCAAACAAGAAAAATCCTTTAAGCAACTGTTTAAAACCAACCAAAGGGCAGGGCTCACCATAAACCTCTTTGGACAAGCTTGTATTAAAGATAACTCAAGAGACAAACAATTCAGTAATCCGCATAATTACCTTCAGAAAGGATGAAAAACACATAAGAGAAACAGAGTGCAACTTAAGATCAGATAAGATACTTTTAAATCTAGTCTGCTTTTAGAAAACACTTAGGGAAACTTTCAGAATTACCTTTAGAGAATAGAAGCTAGAAACAGGGCAAACCATCACTTTTCTAATCTAACTTTAATAAGAAAATAATGAAAATAGAATTCAAGAGCAATGTTTAAAGCAAACAGTAGGACGAGGGAACGCCAGCATTCCTAACCACTTAAACTGTATTGAATCATTCTTAAATAAACAAATTGGAGGAAAACATTGAGATAAAGCTTATCAGTCAAATAAGGGTACTGTAAACAGTAGGTCTTAACTCTATGCTTGTTGTTCTTTATCAGAGAATAGTGAACAATATGGCATACATGGAAGGAAAAACAATAACAAAGAAAGGGGCACTTCACGAGTGATATAGACCAGGATCCCAAGAAAACAGCTTGTATATTGAAGTCCAACCAGTTACATCTTCAAGTCCAATGTTTCAGTTCAGCAATCATCTTCACTTCTCAGCCTAACTTATGTGACCACAAAAAGAGCTTCAAGAGCCTTTGAATACTATTTACAAGTAGAAGTTTCGAGCACAAGTATATTTCAAAGTTCTACAACCAACATTTACAATGAACTCCTCAATAAGATTTTATAGAAGGATGAGGAGGTCAAAAGAGAAAATATCTATGGGTTCAATTAATACAGATTTAGTACTTCTTGGCCTTTGAGGAGCTCAATGGAGAAGTTTAAAGATATTTTCTCTATATTAATTTTTTTACATTTAAAAAGTAAGCTCGGTGGGAGATTTTGTTGACTTTAAGGCTCTATGTCATCTTTTGCAATAACTCTGCTGATAGTTTATAATAGCTTCTTTGATTCGAAATAACTTTTCAGCTGTATTGGGGAAGATATGCTCTGTTCTGGTCATTACTTGGCCCTCTATTGAATGATTTGAGGCTACAGGTGACAATCTGGTAGCTGAGAGGAATCAATTAGCCTCTAATGTGGTGATGGAGGCTCTTTCGGACTAACAGATATTTTGATTTTTCCTTAAACACTATTAAAATTGGTGGATTAGGCTTTTGATTTTTCGATCTTACCCGCAATCCACCAAAATTATGAATTAACCTTCAATTCTTCATCTCTGGTTTGCTTGGGTCTTCAACACTGATACTCTTTGTTTTCTTCACGTTTCACTGTGTCTTGTTTATGTGCAGGTGCCATAGAGGGTTTGTATGGCATCAGTGCTCATGATGCACTAACGAAACATGACTTTGAACCCTCCGTAGTAATCTTTCTTTGATAAACGAAAGTCTGGAGGATCATCATCCTCAGCTTTCATTCTCTTTTATTACAAGGGGAAAAACCTTTGAAACTTGCAAAATACACACAAATGTTACAAAATCCTGCGTATTTGGGTAAAAACTGCTTAGGAGGCTTCGTTTTGGAGCGCGGTCGTTGGATGACAACATCCAACGATGGCGATCGTGCGCAAAAGTCAAATGGAGGGTAGTGGGAGAAAATGGTGGACATTTTAAGTTAGGGTCGTTGATCTTGCAGAGATCAACGGTTGGGAGCAACCGAGGTATTATAATGGAGAACAGCTGCTTTATGTGAAAACAGAAGAAATACAAAGGAAAATATCGAAAATCCTTTTGGGCAGAGGAAAGCGTATTGAGGAAAATTAGGGTTTCTTAGGTGATCATGGGTCATCAGATGAGATCGGGGAACCACCAATCGGAGGTGGGGAAATATTAACGCGCCCAATGAAAAATTCCCGATGCGATACAGCGCTGGCCATCGGATTGGTCCAATGATCAACGATGGAGAAGGGCTCTGACCAATGAACGAGTGGGGCCATATTATAACATAAAAAACCAAAAAATTTATGGAAAAACAAAGGTTCATGGCTCGGGGCGGGTTTATATATATGAATTCTGGCGCCCGATTGCGGGGCCGTTGGTTTATATGGAAAAGCAATAGGCTTGGGGCTTAAATACAGAAAGGGATAATCGGCATCGGGACTTTGGTGCGTGCTTTTCAATCTACCCATTTAACATATCTCAGATGCGAGATTTTGTTTACCGTTGATTGGGTTTTAAGATCAAAAGTATTTATTAATAAAAAATATTGCACCGGCGCGTTTAGTTAAAAACTTAGGAAAAATGGGTTTTATGAATATACAAAGGGAAAACGTGAACGGGAAGGTTTATTTATAAGTTTTGAGCGCCCGATTGCAGGCCCAGGGTCATACGAACGAGACAAGGGATCGGGGGTTAAAAACAAAGGGGCTCATCAGATCGGAGGTCTCATAAAAGTAAAAGACTTGCGCTCTCTGATTTGTTCCGATGCGATAAGCGCACAGAACTATTAGCACTTGGTTCTAGCGCTAGGGCACATGTGGGGAAGTGGTTTAAGACTTAGCCCAAAGGGGCTTAAGTCCATAGTGAAAAAACTTATTTTTTATGAAATTTTTCAAGGTTTTTGATGGATTTGGGGGTTTTGGCAAAGTTTTAAAGTGAGTTTTAAACCTTGTAAAAGGATTTTCATGAAGGGAAGAAGGGAAAACATGAAAAATAGAGGAATTTCATGGGGGAAAAAGGGAATAAAATGAAGGTTAGTTTTTTAGTGGAGGAGGGGAAAAAATGGGATTTTACAACATTCTTTTCTCTATGAAAATAGCATATTTTCAATATTTCGAAAGGGAAACAACAGTGAAGGTTAAACAAAGGGAATGATGTCTTCATGAGTCTTCAAGAAATAACATTTTTAGCAATAAAACTTGTTTCTTGAAGACTCAAAAAATGATTTAGCCACCTTTTGATATAACAAATTTTATAGGTGGCTAATAGTGGCTCCACTTGGGGATGGTGCCTTCTTGAAGGCATCAAGAACTTCAAACTTGCATTCTCTGGGAGGCTGATAAATGCCTTATCCATTGGGCTGCCTTTCTTTACTTGGATGATCTTCTTTTGCTCTGAAAATGTTAACAGCCATGAAAAACAATGGATCTTCATCAACACAAGCTCTCTACCTACCCAATCCTACTGATCTAACATTTTTTCTTCTTTAGAGTGCACTTGGATTGGCAAACTCTCTTACAACATTTTATTCTTTTGAAAGCAAGAAACTAATCTAAATCTACTTCTTATTTCTCCATGAACTCAGATTAAGCAGTTGAGTTCATATGTTTCTCTACCTAATCTACTAATCTGTTAGGATTAAACAGTCTAACAGATTTTATTCACTAATTTCTAAAACAGAAATTTAAAAGCATACAAGTCAGGATTGAACAATCCAACTTGTTGCTAATATATGGCATAAAAAAGAAGCTGCACATAGACATTATTTTATAGAAAATTAAATCAAAATGGAAGGCTTAAGATCTAAAAGTTCCTAGCACGACCTTCTCTTTTCTACAACTCTATTTTTTAGTTTATTCAAGTTGTTTTTTCTTGTTATCTGGTTTAGATTTTGAGTTGATTAGAACCAGTTTTACCTCTATTTTTTTACTCAATAAATAAACAGATTCGAGTCATTTCTCTTTTTAAAACTAAGGTTCAGATTTTGAGCCTATTTGAACCTTTAATTTCTAGCCTAATCTATCTAACTGATAAGCCAAGATTAAATTGTTTGGCAAATCAAATTCACTAATCTATCAGCAGTAAACTTAAAACTAGTTAGTCATGATTAGGCTGTATGACTAACTAGAAGTGTGTTTTTCAGGAGTGGCATTTGAGCTTGCACACTTTCAGATTTTGTTTCTCTTTTTTTGTATGGGGCTGTACCTTTATTGTTTTTACAATCTGCCCTCTTTTCTCTTTTTTTTGTTTTTGTATTTTTGTGTTTTTCATTGTTCTTCGGAGACAAAAATCAACAACTATCTAATTGCTCAAAACTGAGCTATATTGACATTCCTATCTAACCTATTCTAACATGGAGTATTTAAATTATCATACGACACAAAAGTGCCAATGTAGCCAGTTGAGTAGTGTTAAAAAGAAGAAGAAACTCTGGCTGCTTGTCAAGGGTATCCATAGTACATTTTGAAGATTAATCTTCAAAACCAAGGCTATCGCAGAAGGTGACAGCTTTTCATGTTTTTGGCTCTTGCAAAGGATCAATGCTTGATATTTTGAGCCAGTTGGGACTTCCACACACTCTTCCATAGGATCAACAAAGAAAAATGAAGGTTCTCTTCTTTTTGGCTCTCCACATATGGTAGATTGTCTGCTTCCAAGACTTCAACTTTGAAGACTGCGTTGTCAGTATGTGGCTTGGAAGTATCATCATCCTTAACCTGCAAAATAGCAAGCAGTGAAATATCTTCTTTCTCTAAATCTATGCTTACTTCTGATATAAATTTAGGTTCTTTGAATGACAGATTGACATTAGTGAAGGGAGAAGTTTCTCCTTGAAAAGATGGTATATCCACAGTAGGATAGTCTTGTATTTGTTTTTCTCCTTGATCTTCCTCATCATCTGAACTAGAGGATTCATCATATTTGGAAATGTTGTCCTCTCGTAACCCTGATATGATTAGATTCAGTGGATTAAACTCTTTGAAGAGGTTATTATATCCTTGAGCAAGGGTGTCTTCAAAAGTTTCCAGTTTTTCAAGAGAAGGCTCCTTAGTTTCAACTTGCTCAAAAATTTATTTATTGCTCTTCTCTTCACCCTTTGAGTTGAAAGATTGTTGATTCCCAATTATGTGAAAGCCATTTAAGATGGATCGAAATGGGTGATTTATGCTTTCAAGTTGACGATGGTGAAACTCATAACACCAATCGAACGCTGGTTGCCCTGCGTGATTAGTTTCTGCTTGAAACTCATCATCATCATCAGACTGATTAAAATTTGGAGAATTATCAGAATAAGCGATTTCATCAATCAAACATATTGGGTCATCGGTTTTCTCTTCTTTTAGTTGATCTACAAGTTCATTGTTTGTATTAAGACAACAAGATGGAGTAGGTAGATGAGTAGAAACGTTTAGTTCAAAAGAAGGTTTGGAGGTTGGCAGTCTGCTCAATACTAGATCAATCTCTTCCTCTGTCAAGAGAGAAGGAGTTTTCTTTTTGCTTAGAATAGAGCTACATAAATCTTCTTTGTCTTGTGTTGGCTGATTTCGAGGCTGGATGTCTTCTTGTGCCTCTTGTAGGGGAACTTCACTTGTGCTTGAAGGGAAGCTTTGAAGATTTTCTGTTGTTTCCTGTGTAAAAAATTCCTCATGATTGTTATAATGCTCAGTTTGAATACAGGGTTCATGAGTTGTTTTTTCTACATTATCAGGATGCCATTCTGGTTGTATAATCTAAAATGAGTTATAACACAAAGGAAAGGTTTTGATATGTGTAGGTGTCTCCTCAATCTGAGGTTTTGTGTTTGAGAAATGGCTGCTTGTTTCCTCGAAGCACTGCTCACTATTAGTGTTTGCATTTTGGTTGTGAAGAACTCTTATCAGCATAGCACAAGACATAGGAAGGCAATCCAAAATTTGTTGACAACCTTCTTTATTGCTTCCTTCGTAAGTTTTCTCACCATCTTCTATGAAGTGTTGATCATAATACATATCTTGGTCACTGTCTTGATCTGGAGGTGATTGGGCTTGTGATTGATCAGGGGAAAGCATAGCTTGCTCTAAATCATCAATATTCATATTAGCCATCAACCTATCCATTCTTTTCCCAAGCATATACATCATATTTTCCATCATGATTAGAGATTTTTCTTGATGGTTATCACTGTAATCTTGTTTGTCATACATGTCTTGTCGGGGTAGAGTTTGAGTTTGGTTAAGGAAAGGTATATGCTGCTCTGGATTATCAATGTTTAAATTAGCCATAAACCTATCCACCCTTCTTCCAAGAATGTACATCAATTTTTCCATCATGACCATATGTTTATGTTCTGGGTCTATATCTAAATCCATGTTTGTAAATCAGAAAAAGAGGTCACTTTGTCTGTTTAACCATTTCAAGGTCTTCTACTAGTGGAGTCATTTGGTCTATTGAGAGTTTCAGAGTGTGGAGTCGCCAGGTGGAATTTTTTAGCCCCTAAGGAGGTAAAAAATTTTATGGTCCACCACCATGTACCAATCTAAAAAAAAATTTGGGTTTTTTTCTGAGTTTTTTGTGGTTGTTTGGGAGCCTACTGAGTCTATAAAAGCTTGCTAAGCAACTATGAACTCAGAAGTTCCCCAGTGGAGTCGCCAGAAATGTTAGCTCCCTGTAATTTGCAAGATTGGAAAAGTCAAAATGCAGAGAGAACACTATTTCAACCACTTTGGGATTCTAGGATCTAGCCATCCTAAATTCAGAGAGGGATCTCTCCAAGAATTGCAAAGATTGATTTATCTTTAAGGCTTTTGGGTAATGATATTAGGCTAGTTATGAAGTATGAGGGTTTTTGTTTGTTTTGGAGGGTTGAGCATGATTATTATTTGAGTGAAAAGTCCTAAATGGAAAAAGTTTCAGAGGTGTGAAGTTGCAAGTAATCAGAACAAGCTTTGGCTAAAAAGATAGATATAACACTGGTTTTTAGTCCATTGGGCTATGGATTCATAATAGGGCTTTTAATTTTGCAACAATTCAAGAGTGGTCCAAGGGGCAAGTCATCTATATCACAAGATCATTGAGATTAAATGATGGAATGGAAAAAATAAGAGTGTTGGAGGGGTGGAAACTGATAATAATTTCAACAAGGATTTATAGTCAGTCCAAATAAGAAAAAGTCTTTAAGCAACTGTTTAAAACCAACCAAAGGGCAGGGCTCACCATAAACCTCTTTGGTCAAGCTCGTATTAAATATAACTCAAGAGACAAAAAATCCAGTAATCCGCATAATTACCTTCAGAAAGGATGAAAAACACATAAGAGAAATAGAGTGCAACTTAAGATCAGATAAGATACTTTTAAATCTAGTCTTCTTTTAGCAAACACGTAGGGAAACTTTCAAAATTACCTTTGGAGAATAGAAGCTAGAAACAAGGCAAACCATCACTTTTCTAGTCTAACTTTAATAAGCAAATAATGAAAATAACATTCAAGAGCAATGTTTAAAGCAAACAGTAGGATGAGGGAACGCCAACATTCCTAACTGTTTAAACTGTATTGAATCATTCTTAAATAAACAAATTGGAGGAAAACATTGAAATAAAGCTTATCAGTGAGAAAAGGGTATTGTAAACAGTAGGTCCTAACTCTATGCTTGCTATTCTTTATCAGAGAATAGTGAACAATATGGCATACATGGAAGGAAAAACAATAACAAAGAAAGGGGCAGTTCACCAGTGATATAGACCAGGATCCCAAGAAAACAGCTTGTATATTGAAGTCAAACCAGTTACATCTTTAGGTCCAATGTTTCAGTTCAGTAATCATCTTCACTTCTCAGCCTAACTTATGTGACCACAAACAGAGCTTCAAGAGCCTTTGAATACTATTTACAAGTAGAAGTTTCGAGCACAAGTGTTACACCATTTTTTGGTCATCTAACCTATTATCATTAGATGGACCCAAGTACACCATGTAAGACCAATTTTACCCTAAGTAAAATTGCTTTCACTATGTGAAAAAACTTAGTAAAACACCTTTATTAAGTTATTTATGGTCTAAACAGGAAACCCCAAAAGGAAATAATAAAAAAATCCATATTTGGTTATATTTCCTCAAGGAATAATTAGTTAAACATCAATTTAATTATTATTCCTAGTCATATTTAACCCAAAACAAGGAAATCAATTAAATAAATCCTTATTTATTTGATTATTTCCTAGGAACAAATTATTTAATCCTTATTTAAATAATATTCCTAGTTAAATTTGACTAAATCATTTATAAATAATTAAATAAATAATTATTTATTTAATTATATTTCAACCATTTCCTTAAAATAATAAATAAAGCATTTATTTATTTATTATTTATAAATAAAGGATTTGACCCAAGTCAAAAATCCTTTTCCCTCCAATAAATATAATGAAATATTCCTAAAAGGTGGTTCTAGAATTCGGTTAATAATATTTTATTCATGCACCAAGTTCTAGAATACCCTAATATTTTGTTATAAATAGAAGGGTTTTCCCATTCATTTGTCACCTTTCATTGCATGTTAGATCACTTTGGATCTATACTCTTGGTCTAACTTTGAGCCATTATCATTGTCACATTCTCCATTATTTGCTTTGTGAGCTCCCTTTGAGTTCTATGTTTGTCTGGGTTTTCTACACCAACAAGAGAGAGAAATTATAGATCTGAAGTGTTGAGGACTTTCAAGAACCCATCCCATTGAGGAGAATTGGAAACACCTTTCTTGTTTTCCTCTCAGGTGCCCCTTTAATATAAAAATTCTTTCAAAAATATTGTTCTTATCTTGTCTATTGGATGCATGGAGAAAAATATTATTTTTGCTGCTTAATATCTTTTTATGCATAGATCTGGATTTGTGCAGCCTTGTCTCGATCAACTAACTGTAGATTTGAAGATATTGGCAGCCATAATTGATGTTAGGGCTATTTTTCATGCGTAGCTAAAGTGGTCTTTTTCGACAAAAGATTCATACTAACAACAAGTATATTTCAAAGTTCTGCAATCAACATTTACAATGAACTCCTCAATAAGATTTTATAGAAGGATGAGGAGGTCGAAAGAGAAAATATCTATGGGTTCAATTAATATAGATTTAGTATTTCTTGGCCTTTGACGAGCTCAATGGAGAAGTTTAAAGATATTTTCTCTATATTAATTGTTTTACATTTAAGAAGTAAGCTCGGTGGGAGCTTTTGTTGACATTAAGGCTCTGTGTCATCTTTTGAAATAACTCTGCTGATAGTTTATAATAGCTTCTTTGATTCGAAATAACTTTTCAGCTGTATTGCGGCAGATATGCTCTATTCTGGTCATTACTTGGCCGTCTGTTGAATGCTTTGAGGCTATAGGTGGCAATCTGGTAGCTGAGAGGAATCAATTAGCCTCTGATGTGGCGGTGGAGGCTCTTTCGGACTAACAGATATTTTGATTTTTCCTTAAACACTCTTAAAATTGGTGGATTAGGCTTTTGATTTTTCGATCTTAGCCGCAATCCACCAAAACTGTGAATTAACCTTCAATTCTTCATCTCTGGTTTGTTTGGGTTTTCAACACGGATACTCTTTGTTTTCTTCATGTTTCACTGTGTCTTGTTGATGTGTAGGTGCCACAGAGGGCTCGTATGGCATCAGTGCTCATGATGCACTGACGAAACGTGAATTTGAATCCTCCATAGTAATCTTCCTTTGATAAACGAAAGTCTGGAGGATCTTCATCCTCGGCTTTCATTCTCTTTTATTACAAGGGGAAAAACCTTTGAAACCTACAAAATACACACAAATGTTACAAAATCCTATGTATTTGGGTAAAAACTGCTTAGGAGGCTTAGTTTTGGAGCATGGCCGTTGGATGACAACATCCAACGGTGGCGATCGTGTGCAGAAGTCAAATGGACGGCGGTGAGAGCAAATGGTGGAGATTTTAAGTTAGGGCCGTTGATCTTGCAAAGATCAACGGTTGGGAGCAACCAGGGTATTATAATGGAGAACGGCCACTTTATGCAAAAACAGAGGAAATACAAAGGAAAATATCGAAAATCCCTTTGGGCGGAGGAAAACGTATTGAGGAAAATTGGGGTTTCTTAGGTGATCATGGGTCGTCGGATGAGATCGGGGAACCGCTAATCAGAGGTGGGGAAATATTAACGCGCCCAATGAAAAATTCCCGATGCAATATAGCGCTCACCATTAGATTGGTCCAATGATCAATGGTAGAGAAGGGCTCCGACCAATGAAAGAGCGGGGCCATATTATAACATAAAAAAATAAAAAAAAATTATGGAAAAACAAAGGTTCATGGCTCGGGGCGGGTTTATATATATGAAGTCTGGCGCCCAATTGCAGGGCCGTTGGTTTATATGGAAAAGCAATAGGCCCGGGGCTTAAATACAGAAAGGGCTAATTGGCATCGGGACTTTGGTGTGGGCTTTTCAATCTACCCATTTAATAGATCTCTGATGCGAGATTATGTTTACCATTGATCAGGTTTTAAGATCAACGGTGATTATTAATAAAAAAGATTACACCGGCACGTTTAGTTAAAAACTTAGGAAAAATGGGTTTTATGAATATACAAAGGGAAAACATGATCGGGAAGGTTTATTTATAATTTTTAAGCGCCCGATTGCGGGCCCAGGGTTATACGAACGAGACAAGGGATCGGGGGTTAAAAACAAAGGGGCTCATTGGATCAGAGGTCTCATAAAAGTAAAAGTCTTGCGCTCTCCAATTTGTTCCGATGCGATAAGTGCTCGGAACTATTAGCACTTGGTTCTAGCTCTAGGGCACATATGGGGAAGTGGTTTAAGAGTTAGCCCAAAGGGGCTTAAGTCCATAGTGAAAAAACTTATTTTTTATGAAAATTTTCAAGGTTTTTGATGGATTTGGGGGATTTGGCAAAGTTTAAAAGTGAGTTTTAAACCTTGTAAAAGGATTTTCATGAAGGGAAGAAGGGAAAACATGAAAAATAGAGGAATTTCATGGGGGAAAAAGGGAATAAAATGAAGGTTAGTTTTTCAGTGGAGGAGGCGAAAAAATAGGATATTA
The DNA here is from genome assembly GCA_034641835.2 of Pinus albicaulis. NCBI lineage: Eukaryota > Viridiplantae > Streptophyta > Pinopsida > Pinales > Pinaceae > Pinus > Pinus albicaulis. The sequence goes on along the minus strand of CM076573.1, from coordinate 387,770,864 downwards.
CAACAGTCTTTTCTCTATGAAAATAGCAGATTTTCAATATTTTCAATATTTTCAATATTTGGGCCAAATCCCTTTATTTGTAAATAATAAATAAATAAATGATTTATTTATTATTTTAAGGATGTGCTTGAGTAATAATTAAATAAATAATGATTTATTTAACTATTTATGAGTGATTTAGTCAAATTTAACAAGGAATATTATTTAAAGAAGGTTTAAATAATTATTCCTAGAAAATAATAAGATAACTAATAATTTATCTAATTAATATTCCTGTTTTGGGTTAAATATGACCAGGAATATTAATTAAATTGTTGTTTAACTAATTATTCCTTGAGGAAAATCAAACAAATGTGGATTTATTTAATATTTCCTCATGGGGTTTCCTGTTTAGACCATAGACAACTTAATAAAGGTGTTATACTAAGTTATTTTTCATAGTGAAAGCAATTTTACTTAGGGTAAAATTGGTCTTACACGGTGTACTTAGGTCCATCTAATAGTAACAGGTTAGATGAACAAAAAATTGTGTAACAGATTGCCCCCCAGCGTGCGAGTGTTAGGAGCTAATCATATGACGGAAGTATGTTGTAAGAACTCAATCACTAGACACCGAAGGGGAAGTCAAAGAGAGAGAAATATAAAGTAGACCAAAGTGCTAAAGGACTAGACCCCGAGGAGGCGAGACTTGCAGGTGCGACAAGTCTCTTTTATGACCTATGCTATAGGCGGCGGGGGAGGCATACCTATGCCCGCCGAGACAAAGTACAAAGAATAATGAGTCTAGGGACTGAACAATATAGTACATGCTAGCATAAACATGAGCCAGGTAAAAACATGATAATGAATCCCGCATACATATTGTGCCTGGGATAACAGCCAGGACTTATACAATAATATCTGAGTACATTAGATACAAATACAACCCAAATGCCCCTGTAAACAAGAAAGGGCTCTGAAAATCTGACTGATACATGTAAATAAAAGGGCGCTGCAAGTGGCTAAGGTCGACATCATCAAATATATGGAGCTGCATCAAAGGCTGTAATGAAGAGGTCATCTGGGCATGTGGGGGGTTACCTGTAGGGCCACCCCCTCATGAGGGCTGAGACATCTCACACATACCTGGGAATCGTTGGTATCATCTACTGCATCACTAAACCATCAAGTATACGGATCTCGATCATGCTGAAAGGAGCTGGAGCGGAGAAACAATCAAGTCAAAGGTAAATAAGGAGTCCCTTTGCCTGATCTGAGGCACCAAACAAGAGTGGAAGCTGGAACCAAGGTAAACCACCCTCTAGAATTGTCTTCTGGAATGAATGATATGATGTCGACAGAAGGAGGTCCGCCATAGGTGAGGCAATAAGGGATCCTCAACTAAGGCACGAGAGAAAATAGTAGAGCGACTGAGAGACTAACAGCAGGGATGATGATGAAATGGGGGATACAGAGTAGTAGATGGACGACTTCCCTTGTTAGAGCATGAAGGGCATGGATGACTTGGCAGTGACTGACACAATATCATGAGGGATAGGAGACAGTGGGACTGAAGGCCATAATGTGCAACACGAGAGGGGAACCAAGCAATGAAGGATGGAGGAATATAACAGGATACAAAGGGACACGGGATAGACTCCATGGATGCAATGATGACTCAACTCGGATGCTCTAAACAAGGACAACTCGATGATGCTACCACACATAAAAGGTCTAATGGGGACCATAAAAACATGAGTACCTGATGGTTACTCACGATGAAAATTGACATGAGCATGGACAAGTATGAAGGCAAAGTGGTGCCCCAAGTACAAGTGTCGCAGGTGAAGAAATTCGATTTTGAGAAGTGGTGAGGTGACCCTACTTGGATGAAATGTGTCCTGGTGAAGTATCAAATCACAAAAAACTAACAAATACCCATTTGAGGTCTTGGTGAGAGCTTTCCAAAGGTGTAGATGGTTTGTAAAACTGAGCTATGGTTGGGCCGCAGCAGGCGAAAGAAAAATCAGGGGTTTCTCTTTTAATAAGGAATTTTCCCTCCAAATTCACTCATTTGCAAGTGGAGATGTGGTGAATGTAGAGATGAGAGAAGGCCCTAAATCTTGCAGTGATTGTAGCGAACAAACCAACTGATGGAATCGAGAACTGTCAGTTGCAGGTAAGAGGCCTAACCATACTATTTCAATTCATGGGATTAAAGTTTCAAATTAGGCACCCATAGCTCATGAACAAGCCAGATCGCACTTTTTGGGGACTATTCTACGACCTGGGTAGCAGGTACTGGGAAGAAAACTGCGACCTATCCCAGGAAATGACCTTAAAAGAGCGACTAATCAGAGAAAGGGGGTTTCAGTGTTGTTTTTGGCTGAGATATGGGATTTTTATGATTGAGGGGCATAGGTGCCCCTAAGCACGTTGTGTTCATGCCAAAATGTATTTAGAAAAAGGGGAATCTAAAAAAATTTTATGATGTGGTGCACCATTTATTCTTGTTATGGTTATGCAGTTTGAGAAAGGGAATGCAGGATTACCAATCTCTTTTGGTACTGCATATATGAATCAAATGGACTTTAAGTTTTCAGGTTGGCATACATGGTGTCACTATCCCAAAGAGAGGATTTGGAGATAATGAACGGGTGCTCTCTAGAGGACTGGGTTGCTGATGTAAGATGAAGGAATGATAAGGGGTATCATCCCTAGAGTGATCTGAAGTGATATGGGACTCTAGAGGTTCTTCTAAATGTGGAAGAATGATGGTACTAGAGTCGACACGACTAGGTACACTAGGAGAGTTGTGGAGAATTTCTTCTCCTAGACTCTCAAATATGTGTGCCCCCTTACCCAAACATTGGGTGTTAATGTAATGGCCACAAGGTGTATGTGGTTCAAATGCATGGGTTCGATGTAAGGGGGGATAGATAGAGTCAGGGGTGGTGACTACTTCCATAATTTCGTCATCGTAATAGAAGATGGAGTGACTCGTGGAAGAAATACCACCTGATGCGGATAAGTTACCTGAATCATCATCATGAGAAGAGAGGTTCACATGTGCATCATCACGGGGGGTGATGGAAGAAAAATCAGATAAGGGATCCACTGATGTTGAGCCCAGGGTGATCGCTGAAGGGAGGTCGAGCGAAATAGAAGGGGAAGTCTCAGAGGGAGCTTCCACCATGGATCTCATGAATGATGACAGGTAGTGGACAGTGGCCGAAGACTTTGTCATTTTGACATTCGAAGGGGGAATGTTTATGGGAGTCAATGTGTCCTTTGGTTTTGCTAGAGAAAAACGTGCAAATAAGGGAGCGGTGGACTCATTGCGCTTGGCCTCGAATTGGTGAACTACCGCTAGAGAGGTGTGGAAGTCCTCGAGGCGCAGACATAGGTGGGTATAATGGCCATGGATATCACATAAAGCATAGGGGTGGTTGGTGTGAATAGTCTTGGGGTTCCTAGCTGCAGTCGAGGAAGGAACATAGGTTTCTGGGACCGTAGACTCAGGGAACACGATGTTAACCATGGGTTTAAGGTGAGGTAACTCCGGACAAGTATGGGTGGCATGACCAACAAAATCACACAAAGCACATTGGATAGTACGCTTTGGCGGCCGAGGAGGGGCAAGGTTTTTCAGGGTGACCTTGTCTTTGGTTTCCTTCTTACAAGCTTTGCCCTTATTACCCGAAGTGGTTGCAACACGAGGTGGTTCCTATTGAGGTGGCTGAGGCACTCTAACAGCGGGAGAAGTCATGGGGACCAGTTGAACCGGGGTCAAAGCAAGATAAGGTTTGAGTTGACAAAGCGGGGTAGCGCTTGGAGGGTCAAGGTACCAGATGGGAATCCCAAGGATCAAGTTAGGGAGAGAGAGGGTAGCCATGACAGGTACCGTGTACACTCCTGAGGTGGGGAGCTAGGAATGGTATCTGACCGGAGGGGTAATGGCCAGGAGGGACGGCTCCAAGATGGTCAAGGCCTGGAAGAACCATTCCAGGAGGGTAAAGAGGCTCATGGATACCATTTGTAGGTGAAGGGCTAGGAGTAGTTTGCGAAGGGCTAGGAGTAGTTTGCGAAGGGCGAGGAGGCTGCTGACTAGCTGAAGCGGGCCGCTTGAGGGCAGCCCGAGACGATTGCATCATTCAAACATTCGATGAGCTGGGATCAGAGACAGGAAGAGGAAGACTAGGGAATGTACCAAGCAATGAGGAGTCTTTGTATGCTCCGGATGAGACACTGGTCAAAGGATCGATAGTTTGCTTATTGGCCACCGAAGAGATGATGGACTTAGGGGAGGTTTGAGACTTCAATTCGTAATATGTCAACTGGTCAATGGTGACTATCTATCTATTATGAGGGAATGACATCTTACAGTGAACACAGATGGGACAACAGACATCGCATAGGTGTAGCCATGACCCAATAGAATGTTATAATCTAAGGGGGCATCTATGACTTCTACGTCAACGCAAACAGTCTTGCCCACAAGAGTAATAGAAAAATTGCGTAATAGGCCAATGGGCTGGGAGGTGTGGCCATCCCACGCTTGAAGAGTGATCGTGGAAGGAGCCAACTCAGGTGATCCGAGTTGGTTCCAAACTGAAGTGGACATCATGCAGGTGGATGCTCCCTCATCAATGATGCACCTGAAAACGTTGTGTTCCGGATCTTAACTAAGATTTGGCAGGTGACAGAAGCAGGAAGAGGAGGATGTTCTGACCGGTCAACATCAAATATGATCAAACGATCATCGGCAAGATCTACAGCGCCCATGGTAGATAGTAAAGATTTTCATTGTGAAGGGCATGACTGGAGTAGTTCCAGCATTGAGATGGCAATAGGAGATTGCGCCAAATCATCTACTATGCGATACGAATGGGCAGATTTGCCAGAAGTAGCATTTCGGCGTAGTGGTCCCTTAGGGATCTTGGTATGAACCTCTACCTTAGGCTGAGGGATCTGCAAAGGACCATTACGTGTCAAAAGAGGCTCTGTAGAACCTGAAGAAGGTGGCTCGATGACAGACATAGCGGGAGGCTTATTGCACTGACAAGACCGAGTCTGAAGGTTGAGGTCAACAGTTATAGGTTGGTAAAAGTTCATCATGAGAATCTGGTAATCAGAGGTACCGGATAGAGGAGGTTGAGTGGCTACCTGACCTTGAGGTGATGGCAACAGGAGATTGCGCCAAATCATCTACTATGCGATACGAATGGGCATATTTGCCAGAAGTAGCATTTCGGCGTAGTGGTCCCTTAGGGATCTTGGTATGAACCTCTACCTTAGGCTGAGGGATCTGCAAAGGACCATTACGTGTCAAAAGAGGCTCTGTAGAACTTGAAGAAGGTGGCTCGATGACAGACATAACGGGAGGCTTATTGCACTGACAAGACCGAGTCTGAAGGTTGAGGTCAACAGTTATAGGTTGGTCAAAGTTCATCATGAGAATCTGGTAATCGGAGGTACCAGATAGAGGAGGTTGAGTGGCTACCTGACCTTGAGGTGGTTGGGTAGCCACAAATCTTTGCTGAGGGAAAGGATTAGTAAACACAGTTGGCTGACTAGGCACAACACTGGGAGGGATGGAAGGGGAGGCTTTCTATCCTCGCACTGTTGCTTGAGACTCCCACATCTGCTTCATCTGTGGTAAAAGAGGACAATTATGTGTGTAATGACCATAAACACCACAACAAGAACAAGGCTTGTTCGTGCAAACAGGCCTGTCCTACTTGGGCTGAGTGCCCTGTTGCTAGTTAGTAGTGTTAGGAGCATTATTTTGAGGATTAGGTCCAGGATTATCGGGAGAAAATTGATTTTGAGTGCCTTTCCTCTTATTTTTGGAAGGAGGAGGATTATTCGCGCCCTGCTATGCATACACCTACCCCTGAGGGGGCGGTGGCTACTGTTGCGGGGGTTGAGAAGGCAAGGGAGGAGGAGGTGCTAATGTTGGAGGAGCTGGAGCACCAGGCTGTGGATACGGGTAATAAGGAGGTTGGGTAACAGTATGGTAAATAGGAGGTTGGGAAAAATGAGGAGGCATGCCATATCCTAGATACATGCTACCGAGAGGGGGAAAAGTGCAGGAGGTGTTGGCCCCCCCGTGAGGAAAACAATAGCCCATGGGAGGCTGAGCGTATGGATGAGAGAGAGATCCAACGATACCATTGGTGGCATGAGATGCCCCTAGTGCATTGGTACCACCAGGTCTAGGAAGATTAGGTAAAATAGTATAAACATAACCTAACTGAGCATAGATCAAGTCATATTTTAATGCAATTTGGAGAGAGGCTTCTTCGGTTTGAGGTAAATGCGATGCGACATCTTTGCCGATAGGGGCCAACAGAGATCTAAGGAACTAGTCCATGTAGACACGGTCTTCGAAGGTAGGGGCTCGACATAGTCTTTTTCTTCTCTGCCATTTCTAGACATGATAGAATAGGCGGGTCACAGACAATTGACAGTAAGAAGTCAAAAGTTCGGTACCAATGTCATAACAAAGAGGAAGCTGGAAATAAGACATAAAAGCCCGAGCAAGAGTCACAAAGGTGGTATGAGAGGAAGAGGCATGATCAAAATACCACTTAGAAGCTTCATCTATAAGCATACGTTGGAACAACCAAATACAGACAGTCATCGGTAATGGAGTTAGACGAACACCACATGTGGAAAGATTGAACATAATTTGTAGGATCTTCTCCAACAAGGCCTTCAAACTTGGGGATGTCGAAAGGGAGCTTGGTTGGCATAGCAGGCCAACTAGCATCATGGTGTATAGGGTCATTTATCAACTGATCAGAATCGAGAATACTCAGGCCTTCCATATAGGGGAGCAAGGGAGCAGCCGTAGTAGTTCTTGTTGTAGTCCCACTAGTAGTATTTCTAGCATTAGGGCTGGGGCTACCACTAGCGTTAGGTCCTGAACCAGACATGGTGAAGGTGACAGGAGGAGAATCGGGGGCAGAATTAGAAGGAGAAACCAATGAACCAGAAGAAGAGTTGGAGCGTGGACTTAGTGGAGGACTAACTCGAATCCTACGTGGAGGAGTAAGTCTTCCTACTGAAAACTGAGGATGAAGGCCAAGAAGTCTTTACGATAAATGCCTTGGTGGCGCAATGATGACAACACAAACACGACAGAAAGGGAAAAAGAGACCAACAAGGGCAAGGAGGTGCAGGATCAACTGATTAAAATGTCGAAACAAGGGAAAAGAGGTGTAGGATCAATTGATTTCAATGTTTTAGAGTCTGTTCTTGCGGTGTTAATGAAGCTCTTTTTCGCTTAGGGTGTGTGTGCAAAGTGTGTAAATTTTAATTTTTAAACCCAAAATTTTGGAGAGAAAAATAAAATGTGTGCTGTATAACTGTAAATAAATTTATAGATAACAGTATATGAAACTAAAATAACAATAAATAAACAGATAATAATCACTAGTACATTTGGGGGAAATTCCGACACTTGGTTCCGACGCTTTTGACCAAATGTCGGAAATTTCCCCAAAATTTTTCAATCCCGCCCAAAACCATTGCTTTACTGACGTTTAGAGAAAAGTGTCACAATACCGATACTTAGACAAAGTGTCACAATTGCGACGTTTGGAGGAAGACGTCGCAATTGCGACACTATGCCCCAAAGCGTCGCTCTTGCGACGGATGCCTCCAAACGTCGCAAGTGTGACACAATGTCTAAGTGTCACAATTGCGACGTTTGGAGGCATCCGTCGCAAGAGTGATGCTTTGTATGCCATCGGTATAACGACACTTATATGCGCGCTACATAAAAATACGAAACTTATATCCGCGCTACATAAAAATGATTTTATTAAAAACTACATGCATTAACGTCTGATATCACGCACGCATTCGCCCTCCGCTCTTGCAGAACAGCATTCGCGCTCAGAATTCGCCCTCCTCTCTTGCAGAACAGCATTCACGCTCAGAATTCACCCTCCGCTCTTGCAGAACAGCATTTGTGCTCAAAATTCGCCCTCAGCTCTTCCAGAACAGCATTTTCCCTCAGAATTCGCCCTCAGCTCTTGCAGAACAGCATTCGCCCTCAACATTCACCCTCAGCTCTTGCAGAACAACATTTGCCCTCAGCTCTTGCAGAACAACATTTGCCCTCAGCTCTTACAGAACAGCATTTGCCCTCAACATTCGCCCTCAGCTCTTGCAGAACAACATTCACCCTCAACATTCACCCTCAGCTCTTACAGAACAGCATTCGCCCTCAGCTCTTGCAAAATAGTAAGTTCTTACTACAGGCCCTTCCTCCTATAGTAGGGTTGACTCTATTTGGGTTTTTTTGGTCAATTCCATTGAATTGTGTTAGGCTGTAGGGTTATCTCTAGATGTCTTCCAATGTTCTTTCAGATGAGTTTCAAAGAGGATGTGTAAGATGTGTTTGTGCTTGCATGAATTTGACTCCACCAGTTTCATGAAGTTTAAGCTATGGATTTTAGTTTGACAAACTCATCCATCTCAACACCCAGTAACGAATTGCCCTTGGTCTGATCTATATTGAAGGTGAAGTGCAAAGTGGCTTTATCACAAGGGTAGTACTCCAGATCGAAAGTGATGAGCTTTAGTTCTCCAGATTTGGGGATTTTTTGATATTTGGGGATTTTCCGATGACATACCAAAGGTCACATCCATACAACCATATCAAGGTCAATGTTGAGATCATTGTCATATAGATATAGGTCACTGATATATAGGGTTAATATCATCATCACTATCCATGGAAACCGAATGGTTACAAAATTTGTGATTGTGGTTGGCTCATTTATAATTATTACCCATTTACAGTAGAGCACAGAAACACTAAATATGGCCCAAGCAGAGCCTTTACAATAGGCAATGGAATTGCAGCTGCTTCATCAATAACCAATAGCTCCACTTGAGAAAACTTTTCATAATCTTAGGGCTGGATATACTGCAGAGCAAACAATTGTAGTTATCATTCGTGCTCCAATATATTAATATACTTTTTACATTGAACTGAAGAAAGGGAAACAAGCAAATGCTAGCCATCATACAATGCTTTGACATGAGATTTTTGAGTGACATACTTGAAAAAAAGAACTCATCCACTGATATTTATAATCATTTGAGTTATTCAAGTTAAACACAATGTCAAGAATCAAGATTCAATACCCTCTATTATCTTCATCACCCAATACAAGATTTAAAATTTTCCCAAAGAAACGCTTATTAATTTGGTAGCCATTATTTCTCCCTGCTTTAAAAACCCTACATTTACATGAAAACAAGCATTGCATTTCAACTACAAAAATCTATTAGTGTTCAAATGTACATTTGTGCATCACTTGTGTAGGGTATTCCTTTTCCACTTTCACATTATCCAAGAATGTGTGCAGTATAGTTCATATTTTTTGTGATTTAGATTATCTTGAAAAAGGAAAGGTAAATTATTTCCCATGGGAAAAGAAGGTTTTCCCTTTTTACTACTGGAAATGGTACAACAAAGTTCCATTTCTACCCGAAACTCCTATGAAACAGGAACCAAATAAAGGGCATGTCCTCAATGGACATCATTTGGCTTTGATAATGGCCATTGCACCGTGTTGTTTCTTATATTACATCATGATAGTTTCTTAGGTCATTTCTTGTTTCTTGAGATGAAAAACAACCAAAGAAATTGTGAAGATCCTTTCAAGAAATAAATTACCATTTCTCAATCATATCTCAGCTATTTTTTATTTTATTCAGTGGTTGCTTACTTTGAGAGAAATTTGACACTTTTATAAGGAATATAACATAAAAACACAAAATGGGAAGGAATTGATGAGGTAGATGACCTTTATTTGTTGTCAATTAAGAATTGATAATACACGATGCATATTCTGTACTACGAACTAGATTCCTTCCTGGAGTTAGGACACAAAGTATTAAATCAAAGTTGTAGTTTCTAACTTCTTGTATTGGTTCATCAATCTTGAAATTCAGACATTGCATGTCTTCATTGCTTCATGTTTGAATAATTTGCATCATATCGTACAATAGGAAATTAGGAATTATGATTATTATTACTTTATGGATCTGTTAATTCACTTTTAAGTTTGCATGGTTTAGTGTGAAATTATTCTAGTGTGCCCCTAGGCCCAGGAGAAGGAATGCCAAGGACTGAGAACCCTAGTTTTTAAATGGTATTGTTTCTTATATCCAAAAACCCCTCAACATCACTTCTTATTAGTTCTTAACAATAGTGTGTAAACAATTTGAGAATTGGTATAGCAAAATCTCACACTTCTCAAGATAAAGTCCTAAAGCTAAAGTGTGATACCATGTGTAATTAAATAGCCCCATTGTCATCTCACCAACCTCTTTTCACTTCGGGCTAGCTCTCCTCCAACTCAAGGGGGGTTCTCCCTAGTAGATGTTAGGGATCTAATGGCCCAACCAAACCAAGTCAAGAGCCCCCTAAATCTCTATGTTTACTACTATCAAACAAAATATTGAACAATAGGGTCAGACATGCATCCTGAAGATAAAATTGCCAGGGTATTTTTGGGTAATTTCAAAGGGAAAGTCCACAAACACATATAATCAAGGAATTATAACGTGATTTCAAACATTAAATATCAAAAAAATTGTTTAAAGGATATTGAAAGGAAAAAGGTGATGGAAGATAGAAAGTGCCTTACTTAAATGCTCTAAGGATTTTTCAATAGTTGCTCCAAAAGCTTCACTTCAAGGCCCTTCAAGATCGTCTCCAACAATGCTATACCATCAGCTTCAACAATGTTGCTCAAAAAATGTCCTCAAGGTCTTCACAACAAGTTTACTAGAAGTTGCTCCAACAATATATTCAATAAGGTCTTCATTGTCAACTCGTCTCTTGTTTGGGTGCCTTAATGTGCAATGACATGTTTCCAGAACTGAATTCAATGCAAGGCATATTTGAAACTCTAACTCTATCTTCCGGTGTCTTATTAGAAATTATTTCAGTTTTCATTTTGTGTTTTCAAGTTATATATTGTTTTCAAGTTTTTACATTTATAATTTTATTGCAATGTGGCAGACTGATCAGAGCAGTACAGGAACAACCTCGAGACAAGATGATCGCGGAAAGAGGCCAGCGGAAGAACATGTAAAGTGCCAACATTGATCTATCTTTAGGTATTTTAGTTATTTACATAATTGAAATAATATTAATTTTGTTCGAATATGCCGACACCTAGCCATGGTACGCCTGATGATTCCCTCTTTGAGGAAGAGCTTTCTTCATCCCTATCTCCAGCGCTCTTGTTGCGAAAAAAGGCATGAGAAGCAAGGTCAGAATTTAATACTTTGATAGACGCGCCTCAAACACCTGAAACAAAAGAGAGGATTAAAAAACTTATGAGCCAGCTAGAAACATATTGGGTAATAATAAAAATTCAAAAGGATATTTTTTTTGTTCTGCATGAGATGAATTGTGATAGTTTGATTTTTAATTTTTACATTGACTAAACTAACAAAAATTTCTTTTGTATGTAGCGTTTTCTGGTACTTGCTGAACCCGGTGTTGGTTAGTAGTGGGACACAAGGGCAAGAGATTGCCTAGAAACCCTCTTGTACACCTTCTACTCCTTTAGGTGCCAACCAAGAAACACACCCTGCCCAAGTAGACACCCAACCAACCGCTGAACGTGTTGGCAGTGATGAGGCTGATATGGCCAACTACATTATTGCGTTTCCTGGAGCTACACGTGTCAGCTCCACAGGGACCATTAATGGCACGTTGTTGGTGAACGATGAAGGTGTCCCTATAAAGCACGTAAAACTCCCAGGTAAATTTTAATAATTTAATTATTTCATGTACTCTATCTAAAACATATTTATCATGATTTTTATTTTTAAATTAATGATAATATTTTTTTTATTTTTTTTTTCTGTGTAGGAAACAATGAGTTCTACAGGTTTTTGGAGAGCCATGCATTGGTAATTTTTGGCCCAACCATATGCACAGGGTGGAATTCCCAGAATTCCAACCGGAAAAAGGAACTTCTAGATTATCTAGAAGCCCTTTTTGGGGTCGGCACATTTGACAGAACAACGGTGGCTCGGGTAGCCGGAAAATATTTGAAATATACCAGGGACACCTATAGGACGCAATTGCAATTTAACCCTAGATACGAGCGTCCTCTCACAGTTCCAGAGAGTGAGTGGAGAGCACTCATCCATGATGGAAAAGAGAAAAGGGAAAAGAAAGAAGGAAAAATGCCAACTGGACCTGCAAGGTAAATTACAACTTTAATTCAATAGCTTTAATTTTCTCTATGTATAAAATAAAAGTGTGCTACGTCATATCTGACTTCAATCTTTTGATGCTAGGTTGCCTGACACCTCAAAGGCAACCAAAGCTACGATTGAAAAAAAGGGCCATCACAAGCTAGGCCAGGGCAGCTACTTGAAATTAGCCGCAAGAATTGTAATTAAGTAGCTAAACATCTTATAATTAATTGTATCACCTTCCAACGTTTTTGTAATCCTATCAAATATGATTAAAAATACACAATCATATGTAATGTAGGGTGATGACTTCGGAATAGAAACTACAGAGGAAGATAAAAATATCACTTTCCATTTCGGCTATCAAGCCGTAGTTGAACGTCGCATAAGCTTGGGGCAGGTCCCAAGGTCCAGAATGCCTGATAAGGTAAAACATTAACCTTTCAATATGTTTGCTTTCATCCATAAATTTAATGTCTAACAACTTTGTTTAAATCAGGGGAGCAACACTACCGACGAGGCAAATAAACCAGTTTTAGAGCCAAATGTAGATGATCCTCACGTACAACCTGATCATTGTAGTAGGGACCAGACCGACAATGCTACTATCAGTGAGGGCCGTGACGGTAATTAATTTCCACTTATAATTTTTTCTAATTATACCTTGATGGTTGTCCTTATAACATTTTTTTTTAAATGACAGAGAATGTTTCCCTTGAGGATCTTACCACTAGAGAGGAAGACAGGGAAACAGTCCCAACGGCGACAACTGGTGCACCAGGTAAATAATCTCATTGCAATTTTTTTTATTAATATTACCGAACTAGTTCAATGATATTTAAAAACTGACAATTAAAATTTAATATTATCTGTTTTGTAGGCGATGCCCCGTCATTGGATGAGACCAGACATCGTGACTACGCAACTAGGTCAGCGGCGACAACTCGTGCACCAGGTAAATAATCTCATTGCAATTTTTTTTATTAATATTACCAAACTAGTTCAATGATATTTAAAAACTGACAATTAAAATTTAATATTATCTGTTTTTGTAGGCGATGCCCCGTCACTGGATGAGACCAAACATCGTGACTACGCAACTAGGTCAGCAGTGCGGGTTGAAAGGCACGAAACAGGAGCAGAGCACGATGATATTGATGATGTAATTAGGAGCTTTAAAAATAGGAAGAAGAAAAAAGAAAATTTGACAATGTAAAATATTGTATTATTATAAGACAAACGTTACCATACTTGGAACGTTTTTTGCGTTATATAAAAAACTCATTTATCATACTATTTTTATGTCAAGCATTAATTGCAATGTGTCCTTGCGTACTTTTTGTTGAATTATTTTTTTATTAGTTATTGAATATTTTTTTTTATGCTCATGAAAGTAAAAAATGAAATATAGATTGGGTATTGGGGAATTGAGAGTGATGTGAGGGGGGGGGGGGGAGGAGCCATAAGAGCTTCCACCTTCACGTGGTTGGCCCTGTTTAGTAGAGAATAATTTATTGGAGCGATTTAATCTTGGAGCAAACCTTCGTCGATCCAGCGTAGCAACAAAAAATTCATTGTTGACTTAGTTGCTACTCTTTCAGATCATGGGAGGCTTGTTCCAAGTTCATGCGACTCCAATAAATTGTTCTTGAAATGAAGAGGAGCTTATTCAGGTATGTTTTGACATTTTCAACATATGTTCTAAAATTATCATAAGAATGCATCTTAGAGTAAAAAATACTACATCAATTACTTGTATTTATTGTATAGATAATGATGGATTTTGATTGACTTGGCAGTGCAGGTACAAATCCTCTTGCATCATGAGAAATACAACTTGTCAACCGGGGTCATGTCCAGGATATTTTTGCTTGTGCGCTTGACCAGGTTCGTAATGTCACATTTTGTAAGTTCCTTTACAGTTCATAATTCAATATTAAGCTTGTTCATGATTATTATCTAGGTTTTTTGTATGTGTTTTTGCATCTATTTGATTGTAAGCAACTCTGCATGTTTCCTGTTGTTCACTGTGATTTATCCCATTACCACTCCCAGGATTAATCCAACTTTATTGTTACATAGGTTACTTTATTGTTACTATGATTTCTTCATTTACGATTTCATAGGTTACATCATGTAAAGTTGTCAATCTCAGGTTGGTGATGAGATTTAGTTCTCCAGATTTGGGGCTTTTCTGATATTTTCTCCCTCATGTCATTCTTGCATCACCTCGTTGTTTGAGCATGCCAATTGTCTACCACTTGTACCAATTGGCACATGTCAATCTCTGAGTGGTGCCACATTTCACCTATTTTCAGTGAGAGTTTAGGGTTTCTCTAACATAGTTTCAGAAATCCGATTCAGTGCCTGCTTGAATATTGTCACATAATACTCATGGTTTGGATTGATGAGCATGTTCTGAATGGTTGGTTGATTCACAAGAACCACCCATATAGTCATCTTGAGATATTTCAGAAGTTTTCTCGGGTTTCCTTTTTCACCGTTTCTAGTGGGTGGGATGGTGTGGGGTGATCCATCAATACTGGTGCTCTTGTAGTAGGGAATTTGTTTTTGGGGATATAAGGAGCATTTGATGTAGATATCCCATTGGATGCATTCATAGATGGGCATGAGAGGTCAAGAATTTAAATTAAAAATATGCAACCTCTAGCATGGCAACCTGAAGGCCGCGAGAGACATTGGTTAAAGATTGTTTTGTGTTGGCCTTAATATAGTCGTGATTTCTTTCTATTATCTTAATGCAAATATATAGTCCGGTCTCATTAAAATGAGGATTGTGGTTGTATTTATCTTTGGTTGTTTCTCTCTTAATGCTCCAGAAGTTTCCAAAAGTTGCGATAGTTGTTTAGTTTGCCTGTTACAACTTAAAAGTGGTTTTTAGCAATGGGAGTCATGTTTTTTAAGGTTCATACTAATATGAAGATCTTGTAATTCTATATTCGGGATAAGAGAAGATGGCCTCTACTTTGGGTAGTATGACAACAATTGCCACATCTACCTCATTGGGTAACAATGGAAAGGGGAAGAAGTTGGGTGCAATGTTTGATAATTATGGCAGACAATTGTCTTCTCTTTCAGTTTTTTCACCCATTTCCTTTAATCGCTCAAGTAGAAGAGGGACTCTGAAATTACACGACAGAGAGAAGGTAGTTAATACAAGAGCTATGGAAAAGGAGTTGTACTTCAACAAGGATGGCTCAGTGACAAAAAAATTGCAGGTCAGAGAAAAAATTATGTTTAAAGGAAGGTCACCTTCACGTGAAACTTCACTGCGGTGGATCTTTCCTTGTCCACTTATATTCGATTTTAATGTGTTATTTTAATTTTTCATGGAGGGTTGTTTTGGCATATGGTTTGGCATTCAATTGCACACTTACTGAAAGCATTGTCAATTTGTCTTGCAGGCGGTATGAACAAACTTGCTGATCTTGTTGGAGTCACCCTTGGGGCGAAGGGAAAAATGTTGTCTTGGAGAGAAAGTATGGTTCTCCGAAAATAGTTAATGATGGTGTGACAGTAGCTAAGGAGGTAATTTTTAGATGTGTGCTCTAGTTTTCTTTTTAAAGTTGTATTAGTTCCCCCTCTTAAATGTCTTAGATTTGGTAGGCATAATTTCAAAACTCAAAGGTGAAAGGAAACATATTTGTTACCCAGTGGTCTACTTGGCCTATGGACTAGCCACATTAGGGTAATGCATAAAGCTTTTCACAACAATAAAAGGAAAGGGTTATGGCTGAGTCAAATTTTATTGTTATTGACAGTGTAATGAAATGTATCTCAATGCTATGCTTTTGGCCTTTTTATTGGTTGAATTAGAGGACCCAGTTGAAAATATTGGGGCCAAGTTGGTAAGGCAAGCTGCGGAAAAGACAAATGATTTAGCTGGGGATGGAACCACAACATCTGTTGTTCTTGCACATGTTGGAATATTGAAAAATTCCAAAACAATGAATGGAGAATAAATCTCCCTTCCTCTAACACAGAGAAAATAAAAATTTCTTTGACAGGAGACAGAGTTTCAATACTTTGAAAACAAACTTCTATTCCCTTTAATAACTCAAAAAAAAACTATTACACTTCTTCCTCACTGAGAGGGATTACAAAATTATGACTACTAAAAAACGCAGTGCATAAAACCAACTCATTTTCTGTTCAAAACAAACATACTCTATCTCTAAAACACTCTGCTGTGTTTTTCACTTTCGCACTGCTGTGCATACACACTTAAAAAGTTACACTCGGTCTTTCACTTTTTACACACTGCTGTGTAATAAAAAATTTACGTACTGTCTATAAAAAAAACTACCAAGATTTTTTGTCCTTTTTATTTTTATATGTCGTAACATATAAAACATATTATAATAAACCCTCTTTTTAAAAAATAAAATTAAAACTAAATTCTATGGCCCACCTTTCATTTCGCATATGATATATATATAACATATGTTTAAAACATATGTATATATTAAAGCATACATAAAATTAAAATATCAAAACATTAAAGAACCCTTTCCGTCGGACTTCAAAAGTCTGAATAGATTGAATTTCAAACCAAATTCGCGTTCCAAAATGGGATGTTGACGTCTGCCTAATTTTAACTCGAATTCTCAATCCAATGTGCCCTATAAAAAATTCGGGTCTGGTTTTCAGGTTTTGAGATTCCCTTCAATTTCATGCGATCCAATATTAATGCTCCACGTGTCCTCCTTTTGAATTTACAAAACTGTCGGGTAAATTTCTGTTTGTTTAATTTCTGGTTGGTGAATTGCGTTAATGTTGGTTGTTGTGTTTAAATACAATCATGTACAGAAATATGGCTGCGGCCGTCTACAAAAAAAACTTGCAGGAATTTTAAATGCTGAATTAAATTTCTGGATGGCATGCAAGCAACCTCCAAAAAAAAATGTTGCTGCTGCATCCGTCCTTCTGCTGCAGCAGTTGAAGTTAAAATTCAACAACACAGGGTTTAATAAGTGAGGGTGTAAGGTAACTTTTTGTCGATAGTACTGGATTAAGATCATCTATTCATTTTTTTAGGGTCTTATGGTGTTTGGTTTTTTAGTTTTGGGTTGGGCTTATTGAGTCTGTGAGAAATTTTGTGGAGTATACGATAGGTAGTATCATATTACCATTCTTCCTTGACGAACCCACTTCATCCATTAAGATTGATTTTCTAAATAGTAACATTGTAGATAACCTTAAAAACATTTGTTAACTATTTTGTTTGACCATTTGATTGTGTTTGATATGTAGAACTCATGGCAGCTAGTGTTTCTCCACTCATATTAAATAATTATTTCCAAAAGTTTCTTGTTACTATTACTTTAAGAAAACCATGAAGACTATGAATTTCTTTCACGAACACTTCTGCCACTTGGCTTGTTGTTTATGTACTTTGAGCTCTACAAAAAAAATCTACAAAATTTGTCTATATAAATGACCACAAAAATGTAATACTTACCTTTATATTTCAGTAACCCTGTAATAAAGTCTATTGATATATCTTCTAGTCTTTGAATATGTATGTGGAATGGTTTAAGTAACCCTAGAGATTTTACTATCTCTCTTTTATTTATTATGCAAACTTGACCTTCTCTTACAAAATTTTGAATATCTTTCTTCATTCCTTCCAAAAATATATTTTTTGATCCTTTGAGATGTTTTAAGGAACCCTGTGTCCTACCATCAGAGAGACATGGGACTCCCTTAATATTTGTTTATTAAAATATGCTTGCATGCATAAAAATATTCTACATTTGCACCAAAGTATATCTCTCTTTCACTCCCAATGCTCCATAGAGTTCATCCCATCCTTTATAAATTTTAGTTTTTTGTTTAGTACTATTGTCATTTTTCCATTATGGCAAGCTTCTTCTAGCCACCTAGGAATAGAAAATGTAATTGGATATAAATTTGAGGCCTCTTCTATTTTAGAAAGAGCATCATGTACAAAATTTTCCTTACCCTTTTTGCAGATTATCTCAAAATTAAAACTTTGCATTTTTTCTCCTCATTTTTGTTAATCTTCCAATGAAATCCATAGCTTCAAAAAATATTTTATGCTATCATGGTATATCTTGACTTTAAAGTACCTCCCAATGATACACTATCCCCATTTTTTATTGCGTGTAATATTGCTTCCATTTATTTTTCATACGTAGATTTCACCAAATATTTTCTTTCAATTCCTTGCTTTTAAAAACCAATGATATCCCTTATTGTGTTAATGTTACGTAAATTCCTTGTCCTAGTGCCTCACACTCTACTATGAATGTTTTACCAAAAGTAGGTGCAACCGATGTTGATGTAGAAGACATGGCATCCATTAAAAGAGAGAATGCCAAAGTAGCCTCATCATTCCATATAAATGATATTTTCTTCAAGAGATATGTGAGTGGACTTGAAATGCATGCATAATTCTTAAAAAATGATAAGTAATATCATGTAAGTCTAAAAAATCTTCTAAGAACCTTGATTTTCTTAGGAATAGATCATTTTGTAATAGCTTGCATCTTTTGAGGCTCCAACTTCACTCCTTCCTTTAAAACAATATGAACCAAATACTCAAATTCTTATTTCCCAAAAGCACATTTGGATATTTTTACATAAAAATGATTGTTCTCAATAATTTATATAACTTTTCTACATGTTTAGTGTGGTATTCCCATGATTTATTATAAATATGTGTATTATCAAAGAAAACCAACACAAATTTTATAAGATAGGATCAAACAAAATTGTTCTTAAGTTGAGCCCGCCAGACTTCAAACAACGATAAACCCTAATTCAAACCAAATTCGCATTCCAAAATAGCCTGCTAACATCGGCCAATTTTGTGACGCGAAAACCAAATGAATTCCACCCTAGTCTTTTTCGGGTCTGAAGTTGGGCTGGCGTACGAAGGGAGAATTGTGACGCAAATTTCTAATCAAATTCGCCCTAATCATTTTCGGGTCCGTATTTCCATTGCGCGACGGCCCAAACAAAGATCCACTCCAATCAATTTCTACCACGTGTCCTCAATCAAAACTTGCCCTGCTCCGTCTGCGGGTGCATTCGATGGCGTTTAAGGCAATGGGACATGGATGTGGCGATTTCATATCAATCGCATTAAGTTTTAATGCTGTTCAATTAGCCGATATTTAAGTTCCAAGGTTTTCACATTAAATCGCATTAAGTTTTAACACTGTTCAAGATCGGACATCCACTCCTGTTAGCGATTCCACATGCTCCAATATGATCCGACCTTCGTCTCTAATTAATGATCAGAGATTAATTATGACAGGCGTCCTTCGATTGCATTGCAGTCGGGGTCGATAAAATGGCGTTTCGCTATGGTTTTTCAGATGAGCCGGTTGTTGGGTTACACTGCCTGCTCACTGTGACGAGAAGGAGAAGTGGCCAACTGAACTGCTGCTTAGACCTTGCTACATATCTGCATTTCTCTCGGTCTGTTCTGTGTCTGTCTTCCTCTGTTTCTTGGAATTATGCTTCTTCGTCTCCTCTTGTGCCTGTTGTTGCTCCTAGAGACAGCCTAGAGTTGCCATAGACCAGTGCCTAGGACATCTTATCATAGCAAGGAGAATATAATATAACTTGGGTGTCAATCCAAAGGCTCTCCTGCTATCTCTTGTAAAACAAGGAAATTGATTTAAATGGGACCAGAATCTACAGAAACTGTCACAGGAAAAGCAATGTTGCAGAGACAAGATGCAAAGCTCCAATATAAAAGCATCAGACAGTTAAGAGACAATTTACTGTAAAGAGGGCCAATTCAAGTAATATGCCACAGAAATCAAATATCAGAAGGTGTATGCGGTGAAAGAAATATTAAGAAGATATTAGTTAACATTGGATTGATACCCAGATACACAACAGAACCACATATGGGCTTATCAATCTAAGAATCCATACATGACAATGGCATTTTAAAAGCACCCTCCCAAAGTAACTAATATAGCAGAAACATGGATGAAATGATCATGGAACAGTATATCATGCCTGAGCCATATTTAAAGTGCTTGACTGATCCAAGTATGGGTATCAACTAGGACAAATCCTTACCTAAAATTAGTGAGCCACTCGCATTCCAGTAACATGATACAAGAAGATGGATGAAATGAAATATTGTATTAAACACATAAGAGAAAGTTACATACTGTGAAATACCAAAGACCAGAATCCTCTAAGACAGATATAACTCCTCCTCACTGAGACCCTATGGGCACTGAGCCTTCATACAAGAGCCTTTATAAAATGTATACAATAAGACTTTCACTGCGCAATTTTCTAATAAAAATCTGGAACCTGCAATAATTGTTCTCCTGGAGTTTTATAGGAGAAAACCTGAAACCCTAACCAAAGAGGTAGGTGATGAACATTTAATTATCTCATTAAAACAAAATGGCGGAAACATTCATGCCCATACTACTCAATTAATATGCTGTGCTGAAGGTACTCTGAGACCGACTCTTTGAATTAAATGCTTCGGATGGAAATCTTTTCAGGAACAAGATATGGAGAATAAACTATGCAAACATTTTGTCCTTTCCTGAAAGAAAATCCTGCTGAAATGAAACCTGGAGGATATGATTTCTGGGGCATTTGTACACTTCCGTCTTTTAACTTTGAATCTGAATTTAAAATCTTCAATGCCGGACACTGCATTTCTTGATCTTCCCCTGATATTCTCTGCCGCAACATTAAAATCTCTATCTGTGAAATTTGCCTTTTGAATGGCTCCGGAGGGTTTGATAGATCTTGACCCCCGCTTCTTTTAATAGCAGTCATGTCGCAACAGCCTCCCAAGCTTTTCTTCATAAATTAGCCTTTGAGAAATTGTCCTTTGAAGAAGCCTTGGCTTCTGTAATGGAGGTTGTAAATTATGATAGTTCTCCATCATCATAAACCTGCAAAACCCACAACTTGTTAGAGAAAACCAGACACGGGGATGGTGGACGTGGCGGTATCAATGAAGATGGTGGTGAGGACATGGCGGAATGATGAAACCATGCAGGGTGGCGGAAAACTGCAGTGAAACGATGGAGGATAAACTGGTGAGAGCTTTGGACGCAGAACATTAAAAATGAAAAATGAACAGAATATTTGAATGGTGGAGGAGAGACGTGGCGCACACATGGAATTTGTGACATGGATGTGGACCAGGTCAATAGCTGGGTAATCAAATGATCTGGGTTGTCCAATCTTAAAACAAGATCGACAGTTTAAACTGCATCGAGGAGTAATTGACAGTGGACCAGGGAGTATGTTTCCTTTGAGTTAAATCCCGTGCAGCTTCAAAAAGCGACCACTGTTGGATGGCGACCTCCAGATCCGACGGCTATGATGAATATCACTGCATGATTTTGATTGAATGATAACATGCGATGGAGGGCGTTATTAGAGCCGTATGCTGGGACGCGTGGCGAGTGCTGAGTGGAATCGCTCCATTTTGAGGAATACCGCCTAACCTGGATAAGCGGTGCGATGAAAACATGCTTATTTTTTAGCAGTGAACGCGGGTCGGGGACCACAAGGACAGGCTGGTTATGGACCGTTGATCTATGGTTTGTTTGGACGGCTAGGAATATGCCCGATAGCCATACAAAGTAAGCGCTTTTTGGCTTGGCTCATGGTCTAACACCTGGGTTACGTGGAGAATAGGATATAGAGGGCTAGGGCTGAAAGGGGCTGGGCCTTTTGTAATTTCGGATTTGCATTTGTGATCTTTTTTACGCATTTCAGGGGTCGAAAAAGGTAACGGTAGGCAGCAAATGAATTCCTTAGGCCACGATAGGGAATTTGAAAGGTTTAAGCGGGATTACTGGCCAAAAATCTTAATGGGGGCTGACATGGTTAACATCGGCTCCATCTGGGGACGGCACGTTCATCCCTGGACATGTCGAGAACTCCGCAGACCATCTGATCATCATCTATGTAGACTCTTTACCTTAGCCCCTATGCTTTCCACTTCAGAATTCATCAGCACACCCGTATTATCCAAACAAAAGCAAAAGAGGAAATTAATATACAATATAATACATCAGGCGTTCTCGGCCTGAATCATAATTGAAAGTAGGGCTTAAGAAATTGACCGTTTACAGGGGCATCCAGCAAGTCACCCTATAAATTCTCCAATATGAACGTATTTTTGCCTCCCTGTTCCACAATTTTGAAAGGACCAAACCAGAGGGGATCGAATTTACCATGTTTTCCTTTTTCAGCCCTCCGTACATCCCATCTGAGCACTAGATCACCAATCTGCAGTTTCCTGTCTTTTGCATGTTGATCAAACAAATATTTCATCTTCTCCTGATATTCAATTAACCTTTGGCTTACTTGATTTCGTGTTTCCTCTAATTCCACCAGTTGGTTCATTCTTCTAATCATGTCATTCGGCTCTTCCTGATCCTCCTGCATGAAACGAGCCACTGGTAAAGCCAGCTGCACAGGAAACACTACTGCTCGTCCATATACCAACTCATATGGAGATTTCCCAGTTGCTCTCTTGCTGGTGATTCTATTAGCCCACAGAGCAAATTTCAATTGGGAATCCCAATTCTTCTGATTTTCATTTATAGTCTTCTTCAAGGCCTTCACCGGAGTTTTATTTGAAGACTCTGCCAAGCCATTCCCCTGTGGATAGTAAGTTGTAGAGTGACTCAGTGTGATATTGTATTACTGGCAGAAATTTACAAATTTTGCAGATTTGAAGGCATGTGCATTGTCAGTCACTATTCTAGCAGGACATCCAAATCTGGATATGATGTTTTCTTCCATGAATTTGATTATCACAGTATCTGTAGCATTTCTTACAGGTATGGCTTCCACCCACTTTGTAAAGTAATATGTGGCAGTTAGTATCCATTTATGTTGGCCACTTGAGGGTGGGTGAATTTCACCTATAAAATCTATTCCCCATTGTTGAAATGGCTCATTTACATGAACTGGAATCAAAGGCAGGGCTGCCAACTTCTATCTCTCAGCAAATTTTTGACACTTATCACATGCTCTAACCCAAGCAAAAACATCTCCAAATAATTTAGGCCAGTAGAAACCAGCCTTCAGGATCTTATGAGCTGTGGCCCTCCAGCTGTAATGTCCTCCACATATTCCTTCATGGAATTGAGCCATTATACCCTCTATTTCATCTTCTGTGAGGCATAGGAGTAGGATACCAGAAGGATCCCTCCAATATAACTGGCCATTAGCAACTATATACTTCCGTGATTTCAATCTTAATGTTCTGTATTTTGCTTTATCACAACTTGGAGGACAGCTGAGTGTTAAAAGATATTCTACTATTTCTTTGTACCAAGGGCTTGTGAGGTACTTTATATGTGCTTTCTGAGTAGCACTCTGCACTCCTTGCTGCTCTCCTTCGTCCTCAGACTCTCCACTTGCTATCATAGACATATTTATCCCTAGAGCCTGATAATTTGAATCTGATGAAATTTTTGCTATCCCTTGTCCTTTGATTAACTTGGTAGGACGAATATCCAGATCATACTCCTGTATTTTTGCAATCCACCTTCCTCTTTTCCCTTCACTGTCTCCTTGAACAAGGACATCTTTCACAGCAGTTGTAGGCACAAATGCAGTGATGTGGGATTGCAAAATATACATGCGGAATGCCTTCAGAGATTACAACAGGGCATATTCCTGCTTCTCCAGTATGTTATATTTCTATTCAGCATCATGAAGCACTTGACTGAAGAAAGCAATACGTTGTTCATATCCTTCTTTATTTTTCTACAACAGAATTCCTGCTACTGTATGGGATGAAGAAAATGAAAAGATCATAAATGGTTTTGTATAATCAGGTCCAGCCAGCACAGGGGCTTCAGCAAATGCAGCTTTAATTCTAGCAAAGGCCTCCCGTGATTCTTGTGACCATTTGACCTCATTATTCTTCTTTAGCATATCTGTTATGTGCCTAACTATCTCAGCATAGTTAGGAATAAACCTCCTCAGAAATTTTATGCGTCCTAAAAACACCTGTACTTCTTTCTTATTTCTTGGGATAGGAATACCATTTATAACCTCTACTCTTTTAGGATCTATTCTAACCCCATATTTTGTTACAATATGCCCCAAAAGTTTGCTTTCCTCTAATGAAAATAAAGACTTTTGTGGGTTTAGAGAAAGACCATACCTTCTACACTTTTCAAAAGTTTTGTGTAAATGCTCAATGTGCTCAGTATCATCCTTTGAAAACACTGTGATATCATCAAGGTAGACTACCAAAAATTTATCTTGCTCCCCAACAAAAGCAATGTCCATGGCCCCTTGAAAAGTGGCTCCTACATTGATCAGGCCAAAGGGCATCCTGGCATACATGAATGTACCCCAAGGTGTGGTGAATACAGTTTTCTTCTGATCCTCTAGAAGTACAGCTACCTGATTATAACCAGAAAAACCACCCATCATTGACATTCTAGAGGCTCCAACCACTTTCTGCAAAATGTGGTCCATCTTGGGTAATGGATAATTATCCTTAAAATATGCTCTATTTAAATTTATGAAATCCACACACAGCCTTGTTTCTCCATTCTTCTTTCAGACAGGGACAAGGTTTGCTACCCATTCAGAGTACCTCAGTGGCACAATTATTTTGGCCTTCAATAATTTCTTGATTTCTTTTTCAATTGAGGGAAGAAGCAAGGGATTTATTTGTCTAAGCTTCTGCTTATGAGGTTTTTCACCTTCCCTCAGAGGAATTTTGTGTTGCATTATATTGACATCAAAATTTTTCAGGTCCTGATAGGACCATGCAAACACATCTCTGTAGGACTTAAATAATTTCAAGTATTTCTTCTTGTATTCCTCTGGGACCTTTTTGGATAATTTCACAATCTTAGGCTCAGCATCAGTACCCAGATTCAGATCTTCTACCTGATCTTCTTCTACTACTTTACTAGGCTGCAATGGGACATCATTCTTATCAAATAATCTTTCTAGAGGGACCAGCCCTCTAGGTATAATGTTTCCCTTCAACTGCAACACTTTACTACCTGCCATTTTCTCTTCCCACTTCCTCTCTAGAGCATTTTCAGCCTCCTCTTCTTCACAATCATCAATCTCCATATTGGTGAATTCTCCTACTATTTCCAGAAATCTCTTCATCTGTTCTTTGTCCTCAAATACCTGCCAGTTCTTGATGTTATCTGGGATTGATGGTCGATAACGTACCTCAATTTCGTACCTCAAAAGAGGGTTCTGAGGCGAGTGGAATGTACTAGCAGCAACAGCAAGAGAGTCTGCCATCCTATTCTATTCCTGGGGCATGAATTGGATATTAAATGCTGAGAATAAATTCTCCACCATGTCCCACACTTCATTTTTGTAAGCTCTGAGCCGAGGGTGTTTGGTTTGGCATTGATTTCTGACCTGTCTGACCACCAGTTCGGAGTCTCCCAGAACCTTTAAACTTTGTATACCCATGCTCCTGGCTGTCTGCAATCCCAAAAAAAGTGCTTCATACTCAGCTACATTATTAGTAGCCTCATATTCCAATTTAAAAGACAGTGGAACCCATTTTCCTGCAGGAGAAATTAATAATACCCCAGCTCCATTACCTTCTCTTGAATTTTCTCCATCAAAGTGTAGAGTCCATATTCTGGCTTCATGATTCTCTGAAGGCTGCTCAGTCTTGATCTAGCAGAAGGATTGTTCTTGAGAAAAATCTTGATCTTCTTCTAGCATCAAGCATGAAAAATATCCTTCTTGACTATAGATTGGTGAGTTTACAGAACTGTCAGCCTTAGTTACCATCTTGACAAATCTAGTTTCCCTATATAACCTCCTCTCCTGGCCACCAAAAACTGGAATAGTGGCATATGTTAAGTCTAGTTTAAGTGACCCACCAATTTTTGTTCCCCAGGACCTTGACAACAGCATGCCAAAGCGAGCTGGGATATCAGCCACCACAATGTCCATTACTATACTTTTTGCTGGAATTTGGGCCAAATTGACCACTAAATCTTTAATCATCCCTAGACATTTAACTCTTTTGGAATCAAATGAATAGAGGTCTTTATATGGGCGAGTGATCTGTAGTCCTAGTTGTTCCATGACTGATGGAGGCATAAGATTATTGGAAGATCCAGAATCTAACATACAATTGTGTAACAGCAGGTCATGAATCACTAGAGACACATAAAATGGAGGAGTAGAGGGGTCTATCTCCTCAACATGTGGGCCAAAGAATACCATGGGTCTTTCTTCTTGGAGGTTGAGACTATCTGGAATGACTGGTGCTTCAGGAGGGAGTATGAAAGAAGTAACTTGAGATTGATATGTAGGTTGTTTCAATAGTTCAGTCAGGGGAACCGGGATTTTGATTTTCTCAAGTTCTCTTTGCAAATTGAAACCAGGAGGGGGCTTTTCTATTACAACTTCTTTTGACTCTTTATTTTCTGCTGAAGGTTTAACTTCTTTTGATACAGACTCAGCATTAGGAGGAGTGACTACTTTTGAAGAAGAAGGAACTTGATCATTAGACTGCAAAGGTTTGTTTAGAGGACTCTTACCTTTGTCTATAACTTTCTGCACTGTTGACTCCTTTTGAGCAGATACTTCCTTCTAGAGAGGCTCTTCTTCTTGATCCTGAGTTTGATTCCTCTTCCTTGAAGACCTGAGATCATATTTTCTATTGAAGTGTGCTTGCATAAAATCATTAAACTATTTACAATAATAATCAGCTTCTAAGTCTTCTATGTCTTTAGCTTCTTCCTCTTCGTGCAATGGACATTCTACTTCTTCATTTTTTGAGAAAGCAAGGTTTTCATCTTGCAGTTCATAAGAAACATCTTCAGTGGAGTCATCTACTGGGCCTTCCAGGTACAATGGGTGTGGTACCTGATCATGCTGCTCTTTTGCTTCCCTTGGCAGTATTTGAAGGGGTGGCTTTCTATACTGAGAATTGTAACCCCTGTTTGGAGCATTTTGGAAGTTCTTGGAAGCTGATTACTTGATTTCCAATTCATGCTTTACCAATTTATTAGAAATATTCTTAATCATTCTGTTCATTTCTTCAATTCTATCTGAATCCTTATCCTGGTTAGAAGTAGATACTTCCTCCTTGCCTCTTCTTCTGGTATCTTGTTCAGCTTTCCCTTTTAATTTTCCAGTGGAACCAAAATTTGCTTCGAACTCAAGAGCATCTGACTGAGCATCATCTAGGGTGGCATGCTTCCTTTCCCTGAGAGAGAAACCAAAATCTGAGTCAAAGGCTGCTATGAAAACAACTTTGGCAGCATTCTAATGAGGCTTCATATCGACAGGAAGGTTTAGATATAACTTGTTAAATCTTTTGATAAATTCTGACACCCCTTCATTATGTTTCTTCTTGAGTGTATTGAACTCAGTAAGACACTGTCCATGATCTTTCTTTTCTCCCCATTTTCTGAGAAAGGTATTTTCCATATCGTCCCAAGTGGTTACGGAACGGTTTCCTAATGTTTTGAACCATTTTCTGGCTTCACCGTCTAGAGATTGCACAAATAGTCTTAAGACTACATCCAAATGTTCTACATTAAAGTTTTCTGCAAAAGAGAAAAAGGTCTCAAGGTGTTTTTGAGCATCAATTTCATTTTCCCCAGTGAATCTAGGCAAGATCTTCAAATAATCCTGTGGCATATCATTCAACACTTGAGGTAATGCCAGGGGAGCATATTTATTTAACAAAAAAGCTGGAACATTAGCCATTGGAGGAGGTGGGGGTTGTGCAACAATCTGGTGTACAGATGGAGGAAGAGGAGGAGGTGGGAGTGGAGTATGAATAACAATAGGAATATATTGCACAGCAGCCTGAGGCATAGATGGGAACAGTTCACGGTTAACAGCAGCTACTTCGGTGACTTCTTTAACTACTTCAGCCTCAGGAGTAGGGTGAAAGTTCTCTTTAGCTTTGACACCTCCTCTAGGTGGGCTATCCGAATAGTATTTTGTATCTCCCACAGTGGAGTCGGGATTTTCTACTTGGACTTCTTGAGAAGAAGAGGATGGATAATCTTCTACAGAAAATTCATGGATTTCAGCATGGGCTAATCCCCTCTCTTTCCAAATTCTTCTATGTATGATCTTTTATGGGTCAGACACTAAAGGGGTCTTTGTCTAAGACGTATCTGACCTCAAATGTGGCTTACGAGGAGCCAGGACTACAAATAGATTTATCAAATAAACAACAGTGGAGTCGCCAAGGTGAGAGATATGCAACTCTTCAACTCTCTGTGCTCACCTGATTAGAGAGTGAATATGATTTGTCGAGGCCCAGGGATAATGATTTTCTTAATTTCGTTCCCCGGCAACGGCGCCAGAAAGATGTTTTAGACAGATATTGTCGCTCCTAGAGACAGTCTAGAGTTGCCATAGACTAGTGCCTAGGACATCTTATCATAGCAAGGGGCATATAATATAACTTGGGTGTCAATCCAAAAAGCTCTCCTGCTATCTCTTGTAAAACGATGAAGTTGATTTGAATGGGACCAGAACCCACAGAAACTGTCACAGGGAAAGCAATGTTGCAGAGGAAAAATTTAAAGCCCCAATATAAAAGCATCAGAAAGTTAAGAGACAATTTACTGTAAAGAGGGCCGATTCAAATAATATATCACAGAAATAAAATATCAGAAGGAGTGTGGAGTGAAAGAAACATTAAGAGGATACTAGTTAACTTTGGACTGATACCCAGATACACAATAGAACCACATATGGGCTTATCAATCTAAGAATCCATACATGACAATGGTGTTTTAAAAGCACCCTCCCAAAGCAACTAATATAGCAGAAATATGTATGAAATGAACATGGAACAGTATGTCATACCTGAGCCATATTTAAAGCGCTTGACTGATTTAAGTATGGGCATCAACTAGGATGAATCTTTACCAAACCAGTGAGCCACTCGCATTCCAGTAACATGACACAAGAGGATGTATGAAATGAAATATTGTATTAAACACATAAGAGAAGTTTACATACTGTGAGATATCAAAGACCAAAATCCTCTAAAACAGACAGAACTCCTCCTCACTGAGACCCTACGGGCTCTGAGCTTTCATACGAAGCCTTTATAAAATGCTCTGATAAGACTTTCAACTGTGCAATTTTCGATAAAAATGCGGGACACAACGATAATTCGTTCTCCTGGAATTTTATAGGAGAAAACACCAAAACCCTAACCAAGAGGTAGGTGATGAACACTTAATTATCTCATTAAAACAAAATGGAGGAAACATTCATACATCTTTGCTCAATTAATATGTTGTGCGAAGGTATACGAGGTAAGCTCTTTGAAGTAAATGCTTGAGATGAAATCTTTCGAAACGAAGATATGGAGAATAAACTATGCAAACATTATGTCATTTCTGAAAGAAAATTATCTTGCGAAATGAAACCTGGAGGATATGATTTACGGGGGGCATTTGTACACTTTCGTCTTTTAATTTTGAATGCGAATTTAAAATCTTCAATGTAACGTCTTGTTGCATTTGTTGATCTTTACGATATTCTAGGGTAGCGGCAGTAAAATCTCTGTCTGTGAAATCTTGCCTTTTGAACGACTCTGGAGGGTTTGATAGATCTTGACCCCTGCTTATTAAATATTAGTTATGTCGCAACAACCTCCCAAGATTTTCTTCATAAATTGGCTTCTGAAAAATTGTCCTTTGGGCTTGACTTTGGCTTAATAATGGAGAAAATTGTAAATTATGATAGTTCTCCATCATCATAAACTTTCTGAAAACCCACAACTTGTTAGAAAACCAAACACGGGGATGGTGGACATGGCGGTATCAATGAAGATGGTGGTGAGGACATGGTAGATTCAAAGTGAAACCATGCGGGGTGGTGGAAAAGCTGCGGTGAAATGATGAAATAAAAGTTTGGTGAGAGCTCAACTGGATGCGAGAACATTAAAATATAGCAAATGAATGGAATATATGAAAGGTGGAAGAGAAACGTAAGACACACGTGGAATTTGTGACGTGGAGGTGGACCGAGTCAACAGCTGGGCGAACGAACGATCTGGGCCGCTCAATCTTAAAGCGGGATCAATGGTTTAAAACGCTTCGAGAGGTAATTGACAGTGGGCTAGGGGGTGTGTTTCCTTGGTGTTAAATTCCGCGTGGCTTTGAAGAATGATCGTCGTAGGATGAAAGCCCTCAAATCGGACGGTTTACATTGATTTCGCTGCGCGTCTACGACCGAATGATAACGCGCGAAATGGAGGGTGGTATTAGAGCCTGTTGGGACGCATCTGGCGAGTCTTTGAGTCAGAGCATTTCGCTCCATTTTGAGAGATACGCACCGCCTGGATAAGCGGTGCGATGAAAACCAGTAGGTTTTGAACGATGAACGGCGGGGCGGGGACCACAGAGACGAGTGGTTACGGACCGTTGATCTATAGTTTGTTTGGACGGTGAGAATACGACCGATAGCCGTATATAGTAAGTTCTTTTTGGCTTGAAAATACAGTGCAGCTTACGGGTTACGTGGAGAATAGAATAGTAGAATATGAGGGCTGAAATCTGAAAGGGGTTGGGCCTTTTGTAATTGTGGATATGCATTTGTGATCTTTTTTACACATTTCAGGGGGCGAAAAAGGTAACGGTAGGCAGCAAATGAATTCCTTAGGCCACGATAGGGAATTTGAAAGGTTTAAGTGGGATTACTGGCCGAAAATCTTAATGGGGGATGACATGGTTAATAGTGCCCACTGCTGAGACTGCACCCATGCCTTGCCTGTGTCAGAGGATGCGTTGCCGCAGGGGGAGCACTAGAGGTCAACCCCTACGCACTCCCTCCAGCCCCTCAACCCAGTCATCTTCTGGCCAGTCCAGTGATTATTACGCAGGTCGATATCCAAATACTAGGAGTGGGCGGGGTCGGGTTGTAGGATCTGGCCACCGTATGGATTCCCCTGCTCCTCGCTTCCCCACCGCTAGTTCACCTTCTCCCACGATGCGCACTGCACAATTTTCCTTTAATTGCTCTCTCAACCGCCCGCGAATCACGGCTTTAGTCACTGTGGTCTTCCGCGAGGAGGCCCAAACGGAGGAAGAATGCACCCGTCCGGCGGGTCTGAGCTCGGAAAAAGCCGGCCAGCATTCGGGCCTTCAGGAGGGGAGCCATGGCATGCATGTGGAGGTAGCACCTAGCGATCCTGGACCTTCCGAAGGATGGTGCCAAATCGTGGAGGAACCACCGGAGGAGTAGTTTGGTTAATTTGGTTTTCTTGCTTCGCAGGCCCACTTAATTGGGCATGTTTTAGATTATATTACTGTGCTGGACCTCTGTAATATTTTTGAATTCTGTAAACGTTCAAGACTGGTTTCCCCGTATGAGGGCAGTCTTCTTAATTTTTTGATTTTTTGATGACAAATTTGCCATGAGTCTAGGCAATGTTTTTGACTTCGGTGTAATTTTATTCCCACTGTTAATAGATTAACTTTACTTAGAAAAAAAATGTTTCCCTGTTTCTATTTTAATCCTGTTTTTTGAAATACAGAGCCATGTTTATATGATTGTTTATAGTCGAAGCGCTGCGGGGTGGTTTATTATATTAATATTTCACGGTCGAATTATGTTCATAACAATTGGAAAAAAAAAATGTTGCCCTGTTTCTATTTTAAACCTGTTTTTTGAAATACAGAGCCATGTTTATATGATCTACGTATTATACTCTTTCTTTGTATATCTACAGGAACCTTTTTTCTATGCTCTTTCTCTGTATATCTATAGGAACCTTTTTGCTATGAACAGGGTGGATGCTGTAGTGGGATACTAATGGAAACAAGCGAGCCTGAACCTTACATCTCGGATGCAACAGATGGTTACAAATTTTGGAATCAAGCGAGCCTGATGTTACAAGCGAGCTTGGGTTTCTGCAGATGGTTTTTATTTCTGAGAACAAGCGAACCAGAACATACAATCGACCCTGGGTTTATACATATTTTTTCTCTATCATGGATGATTTTTGTGTGAGGAGTATATCAACAGTACATGTCTCTGCACATTTTGGGTACTTTAATTTGTATTTGGAACAATGGACGTCGGTACTCTATCTGTTGCTTTACTATTCTACATACTGCTATTTCACTTTCTTATAGATGCCTCGGGCATATTTGGATGCTTTCTTAGATTGTCGATAATATCCATGTGGACCGTTACTGGGTTTTATATCATGTCCCTATATGTGACATGGGGTATTTTTCTATCATTGTCTGGGGTGGGACTTCCACTTTTCTGGATGGATATTTGGGTTCCAATCTTCAGATGTGAAAATGTAATGACTTCATGGACTGTTTTATTTCATATAATATATTCAAAACAACATTTTTTGTCATGTGAAAAAAAAAATGATTAATGTTTATCACTCTGCCTTCAAAACTAGCAATGCTGGTCTATGTTGCTAGTTTATTGATATGGTCTGATGGTCTTTTTTTATTTTGGACATATCACACTCCTCACATGATTAGCATTTTTCTTTGTTCAAGGATTTTGGGTACTTTAATTTGTATTTGGAACAATGGACGTCGGTACTCTATCTATCTGTTGCTTTACTATTCTACATATATACTGCTATTTCACTTTCTTATAGATGCCTCAGACATATTTGGATGCTTTCTCAGATTGTCGATAATCTCCATGTGGACCGTTACTAGGTTTTATATCATGTCCCTGTATGTGACATGGGGTATTTTTCTATCATTGTTTGGAGTGGGACTTCCACTTTTCTGGATAGATATTTGGGTTCCAATCTTCAGATGTGAAAATTTAATGACTTCATGGACTGTTTTACTTCATATAATATATTCAAAACATCGTTTTTTCTCTTGTGAAAAAAAAATGATTGTTTATAGTCGAAGCGCTGCGGGGTGGTTTATTATATTAATATTTCACGGTCATTGGAACGCCCACAATTCATAAAAAATATTGGAGATTTACTGTACTGTTTTAAAGTTTCATTTTTTTTTTAAATTGAACCCGCAGTCGGTATACCGACACCTTTTAAGCGTCATCATTGCGACAGCTTAAAAACGTCGGAAGAGCGATAGTATAAAAAATTCGAACCACATTTCGTCGGAATTGCGATAGTTTACAAATGTCGGAAGAGCGACGTTCAAAACGTCGGATGACATTTTGTCGGAATTGCGACAGTTTACAAAGGTTAGAAGAGCGACGTCCAAAATGTCAGACCACATTGCGTCAGAATTGCGACAATTTACAGACGTCGAAAGAGCGACATTCAAAATGTCGGACCACATTTCGTCGGCATTGCGATAGTTTACAAACGTCGGAAGAGCGATGTTCAAAACGCCAGACCACATTTCATTGGAAGTGCGACAGTTTACAAAAGTCGGAAGCGCGACGGTTTGGGAAACGTCGGAAGAGCGATGCTTGTTTGGAAGCGACGGAACAAGTGTCGGTAGTGCGACACATTTTAATTGCGTCAGAATTGCGACAGTATGGCAAACCACATTTTTCCCGTCCTCGAACTGTCGCTCTTGCGACGACTATGTGTCAGAATAGCGACGAATTGGCCGTCGGAAATTTCGCCAAATTTTCTAGTGAATGCAATACTCTAAACCCAAGGAGGCGGATCTCTCAACAAGTAGTCTGTAGGTGGGAAAAAAACTAGTCAAAACACATCAAAATAGCCAATAGATCTAAGGTCAGGAGGGACAGGGATCTAAAGGTCAAATCTGCTACAAAGTAGTGCAGAAAACAACAACAAATCAGAGGAAACATTGCTATAAATGAGGTGGTGAAAGGCTATCTCCTGGAAGGAAACGAAGTGGGCCCTAGAGGAAAACGCAAACAAAACTAAATGAGGTGATTTGGATGGATAAATAGCCAATCTGAAGTAGATCTGAAGGTGAGGTATCAAATCTGAAAAATGGCTGAACACTCTGAAAATTTCAGACAACCTGCAGCAGCTAAAACTCTTCCACAAAGTGTGGAGGGTACTGAAGCCCTAAGGGGCTAGGTTCCCACTTAGTTGAGTAAAACATAACAAGTACAGGTCCAAAATAGGTGGAGACAGAGGTCAGAAAACCCTGAATAGAGGCCTAGACAAACCTAGAAAACTTTTAGAAAAAATTCATACAAAAAGTCCAGGTCGCAGTTTTTGACCTGTTTTCTGCAGAGGTCGCATTTTTTGGAATGAAAAGTGCGTCCTGAAGCTCCAGGGCACAGATTTAGGGCAAAAAAGTGCGACCTACACTTCTGGCACTTTCAGCGGTAGATTTCAGCAGAATGTGTCAT
Source organism: Pinus albicaulis (assembly GCA_034641835.2). NCBI lineage: Eukaryota > Viridiplantae > Streptophyta > Pinopsida > Pinales > Pinaceae > Pinus > Pinus albicaulis. Next base: position 387,736,349 of record CM076573.1, on the reverse strand, counting down.
CTCAGCTGTGGCTGATGTCTGTCACCTGCACAATAGGTCCGAAAACAAATGGAAGTTAGAATTTTTAATGTTTTAGGGTTTTATATGAGAGAAAAAGAGCGTGCTCAAGTCTGCAACTAGGGTTTTTGTAAGCCTCTACAATGGAGAAGTCTGACCCTTTCATCCCTCTGCAAACCCTTCTCGTACACCTGTTAGACTCCCGTTCTTTACCAAAGGGGTCCCTGTAATGGAAATCTTGTCGCGCCGAGGGGGGGGGTTTCAATACCCCCCCCACCTGAATTTGGCATGAAGATAGTCTTGGATATGACAAAGAACTCCTCCCAAGTTCAAACGGGCAATGATGAAAGGCAAGGTATCCCAACGCAAGAACCACCAAAAGCTTCTCAAGATTCGGTAAAAAAGACAGGCGATGTACAGGGAGACGCTGCATTGCACAAGGATCTTCCCACAGCAACATCTACAACCTATAAGCCCATAGCAGCTGAATGGCCAAAAATAGAATTGCCAAGTCATAGGATAAATGGTCAAATCCAGTATATGAAGGACCATGCCCTCATCGGTAAATTTATCAGCTTTTGGCCAACTAAAAAAGCTCTTCAGGGGTGGATAACAGCAAAATGGAAATCCAAAGGACACGTGACCCTGCAGCTTGGCCAAAAAGGATTCTTTACAACGGTTTTTTAATGAATTAAAGATTGTGAAAGAGTCCTTGACGGTGGCCCTTATTTCTTCAACTTATCTGGATTTTATTTATGGGACTAGGCGGAAAGATTTAACCCAGAAAAGGAGGATCTCCGCTGGGCTCTTGTGTGGATCCGGATGTATTCTCTTCCGTTGGAATACTGGGATGAAGATTCACTAAAGGACATAGCAAATGGCTTGGGAGAGTTCATCAAGATAGCTGAAGAAACAAATCTCTGAAGATATACTTCATACGCTCGCATATGCGTCTACATGCGCCTAGACAGAGCTCTCCCAGACTCGATAAGTCTTTATCATGATGATTTTGAATGGATACAACTTTTAGATTATGAAAATGTACCTTTCAGATGCTGAAAATATCATGTCCATGTTCATCTTTTCTGTGACTGCCCTTTAAATGCTAAGCCTCAGAACAATGATGTATCAGATAAGCCTGATCCTGAAGGATTCACCAAAGTCACCACTAAAAAAAGGACTCATAAAAAACCCACCTCCGGAAAAACAGCCCTCCATGATACCTCCTCCATCCCTTCCACCAACAACAGCTTTGATGCACTAGCCAAAGAAAATGATTCTATCCCAACTGCAAACCAGCAGGATGCCGCCCCTCCCAAATCATCCCAAGCTACCCCACCCTCTAGCTCAATCCTGACTCCCCTGCCTCCAACTGATACCTAGCCTAACATGGATACGACTCATACGGATCCTAAGTGGAAACCAAAAGGAATGGATATTGATTTTGTTATTCACCAGCCTCATTTCAAAAATGACACCATGGATGGCAGCAGCCAAGCGCAAAATATGGAGGAGGAGCCTGAGATTATATATCTAAGAGGACTTGACATTTTGATTCTTGAGCAAGCTTGCAAAAAAAAAGAATTCGATAAAATTCAAGAATTCTAGGTAGACAACCTGGAGGTCATAATCTCTAGAGCTTTTCAGTAGCGCCAAATAGGACTACAACCAGGTAGTCAATGGGATGGAGCACTATATCCCAAGGACTCTAAGAAGTGTAGAAGAAAGACAGATCTGCAAAGAACCATCACCATCGGCAAGATTTTGGTGGAGTCAGGAAGATATTCCAAGCTGACAAAGTACTACAAACCCCTACCAAATAGTGAATCATGAAGCTCATATCATGGAATCTAAGAGGGCTAAACAGTCCCGGAAAATTTCGAATGATAAAAAACATGATAGAGCAGGAGAAACCACAAATTTTATTCATGCAAGAAAAAAAATGTAATAGCACCACTCTTGAAAACATATTAATGAAAGCTTGCCCAGGATGTCACTCTATTGCAGTGGATGCCTCTGGTGCATCTGGAGGGTTAGCCATTGCATGGAATACGCAGGCTATCACACTCTTAGACTTTCATGCATCTCATCATATCATTCAAGCTACATTCCACATAATAGGAACTAATATTCGTGGACATCTCACTAATGTCTATTTCCCTCATGATGCTGGTAGTAAGACTGCCCTGCTCGATATTATCGTTGAGCTCAACTCCAACAGAATCCACCCACTATGGATCACTAGAGGCAACTTCAATATGATAACTAGACTTGAGGAAAAACAGGGAGGAAGAGCCAAATTAGAGAATGAAAGTGGCCATTTTAAGGACTTCATACAAAACAAATGGTTAATAGATATGCAATTCAACAACAAAATGTATACCTGGAGAAATCGCAGAGTAGGAAGGCAGCAAATTGCCTCCAAATTAGACTGATTCCTAATCTCTGATAATGCCATTCATCTAGGAGGGGATATCTCAACCTCCATTCTGCCCCTCTCTGGATCAGATCATTGGCCAATAACTCTACAATGGCAAAGACCGGGCAACTCTACTCGTCAACCTTTTCGTTTTGAAGCATTTTGGCTCAGTCACTCAACTTTCAACGACTTGGTCCGTAAGACTTGGAAGGAATTATCTCCCCCAGAGAGTTCTAAAATGTTTCAATTCTAGCAGAAACTCAAATTTCTCAAAATGCATATCAAAAGATGGAACCACTCCACATTTGGAAACATTTTTCAGGATCAAAATGCTCTAAACTAAGAAATGATGGCTCTCCTGCAAAAGATCATCACTGAAGTCAGAACAGAGGAGACTTTGGAACAAGAAAGGCAGATTCAAAATCAATTGGAGGAATGGATAAAGTAAGAGGAAATCCTCTGGAAGCAAAAATCCAAATTCAGATGGCTAAAAGAGGGAGATCGAAACACAAAATTCTTTCACAGAATTACTATACAAAGGCGAATGCATAACACCATCTCTCACATTCAGAATCAACAGGGGGAAAGGTAGGAGGATCATGAAGAGATTGAAGAGGAGATCATCAGTCATTTCCAGATGGTTCACCAGGATCTCCAAATCAACAAGCTAACAGCCATAGAAAAACTCACTCAAAATATTTTGAGAATTATTACGGAGGAACATAACCAGCTACTCCTAAGGCCAGTTTCCCCTCAAGAATTAGACATGGCTATGAAACAGCTCAAGGAAGGTAAGGCTCCTGGTCCAGATGGTTTCACCACCACCTTCTTCCACACTTTCTGGGACCTCATCAAAGAGGAAGTTTGGCAAGTGGTGGAAGAATCTAGAACCCTACATTGGTTGCTTCCTTCTTTAAATTCAACGTTCATCACCCTAATTCATAAAGAAGAGCATTCTTGCATGCTGGAAAAATTCTGCCAATTGCCTTATGCAATGTCATTTACAAAATCATATCCAAAGTCATTGCTTCTCGGCTGAAACTGCTTCTTCCCCTCCTCATTTCGCTAGAGCAATCAGGATATGTGGAAGGCGAGCAAATTCTGGATGGTATAATTCTCACCCATGAGGTTATACACTCCCTCAAGTGCTCCAAAAAGGCAGGTATGCTTCTCAAAATGGACCTATCTAAAGCTTTTGACAAATTAAGCTGGAGTTATATTCAAAAAATGTTGGCCACCTATGGCTTCTCCCCCCCTTGGATCCGTTGGGTAATTAGTCTGGTTTCTTCCACCTTATTCTCCATCCTCATCAATGGCATACCATCTCGACCTTTCAGTCCCTCTCGAGGTATCAGGCAAGGAGACCCCCTCTCTCCTTTTCTTTTTGTGTTAATGGCGGAAGGTCTAGGTCATCATATAAAACAAGCTCTACATTCTTAGCACCTCAGGGGCATCTCCATCCATAACTCTCCTGCTATTACCCACCAAAAATTTGTTGATGATAACATGCTATTTGGCCATCCTTTTGTGCAAGAAGCCTCAAAATACAAATCACTTCTTGATAACTTCTCAGAGGCTTTCGGAGCCTGCATCAACACTACTAAATCCCAAATATTCTTCTTTCATACTCCTCCCATGACTCAACACGCTATAGCTCGTATTCTTGGCTTCTCCATAACCACTCTTCCTTCCAAAAATCTGGGGACTCCCTTAACTGACTCGGCCATAAAACATGCCTCTTGGCATTCTCTTCTAGAAAAACTAGAAGCCCATCTCTCTTTTTGGACGTACCGAGCTCTTAATATAGCCGGTAGATTGATTTTAGTTAAATTTGTATTACAAGCAATGCCTCTCTATATTTTCTCTATCCTAGCTGCTCCAAAGTGGGTTCTCAAGAAAATCAAATCTCTGCAACACAATTTTCTCTGGGGAGCCACAGGAAAAAATCGCAAATGGGCCTTGGTAAAATGGCTGACTGTTTGTAAACCCAAGGAAATTGGGGGCATAGGCTTAAGAGATCCCCTTCATAGTAATGCTACCATGGGAGCCAAAATATGGTGGCAATGGTTTTAGCTCCAAACACGCCTTGGGAAATAATCTGGACTGCTAAATATGCTAATCATAGGCCACCTGAAGAGCTAATCAGATTCACACCAATAGAAAAGGGATCCTTAATATGGAATGCAGCTAGACAACACTTTCTTTTCATCCAACAACACGGTTTCTAGGAAATTAGGGATGGTAACACAGCTCGGTTTTTTATGGACTCATGTCAACAACAACCATGACTTTGTAGCATCTACACTCCCCCACCTAGTGAGGAATGGGAAGAGCAACAAAAGGAAACTGTCCAGCAACATTAGACCCCCAGCTTAGCTCAAGGATACAGACAATGGTGCCTAGCTGCCCAATTTATCAGGAATGAAGAAGAGCACCTCCAGACAGCCATAGAGACTGAATTACAAAATCCAAAAATCAAATTCTCTGACAAAAAGGACATTCTAAGATGGGGCTATACCCCAAGAGGATCTTTCACCACCAAGGAGGCGTACAAAATAATCTGCACTGATCCAACGCCTCTCGACCCATTATGGAGTAGAATTTGGTCTCTAGGAATTTGGCCCAACGTTTCCATGTTCCTCTAGTTGTTTGGTCACAATAAAATCCTCACTTGGGACAACCTTCGGAAAATAAATTTTCATGGACCGTCAAGATGTCCCAATTGCAATCAATAGGAAGAAACCATACAACATCTCCTGGATACCTGTTCTATGGCCAACCAAATCTGGGAGAAGGCCAACTTTCGATGTCTAAAAAGGTGCAGAGTTTCAGAGGATATAATCAACACAATCCGCAATTGGCAGTAGTCTCCTTACAAAAACGAGCTTCTTAACCAACTATGGCGAATTATTCCAGGCCTTCTTCTGTGGACAATCTGGAAAGAAAGAAATCGGCGCATCTTCAAGAATCAAAGCACTCCTCCAGACACCATATGGAGCAACCTCTGTCTCAATCTTCAGGAGACCTTAGCGCTCCAAACTTGGCAAGCTAAAGATTTTCCAACTCTCCCTCAAGAGCAGGCCATCTAGGCTAATTGGAATCTACAAATCCCCCAAATTCTGAAAACTCCCAGAATATCTTACAATTCCTCTTCATAGACAAGCAAATGGACTCCCCCCCCTCCGAGTACTTTCAAACTCAACTTTGACGGTGCTTCCAAAGGAAATCCCGGAAAATCAGGGTTCAGTGGAATCTTCAGAGATCACAAAGGTAAACTTCTCCTTCTTTTTCTGGGTAACATAGGATGGGACATGAACAACTCGGTTGAATTAGAAGGCCTATGGCAGGGTATTTCTTTTTCCCATCTTCATGGTTTGCATCCCTTGGATATTGAAGGGGACTCTCAAATTCTCATAAATATGGCCAATCAACTTCTCTAGGGGGCCCATGCTAACAAAATAGCTAAAAGCTAGAGACTAGAGGCTAGATTGGCACTAATTGAACAAGTTCTTAACACCAACCGAGCGATCCTATCCAAACATGTAAAAAGGGATGGCAATAAGGTTGCAGACCTTTTGGCCAATGTGGGAGTGAACAGTGACCACACTCTTCTTGTTGGTTCTCAAAACATAATCCATGACTATGATCAATTACAGGAATGCAATAATTTGGTTCAGCATGATGCGGACTTCCCAGATGCAGGTGAACCTCTATGTTAAGGTGCTGATGGGACTTGGGTTCGGCAAGTGGAGGGGCCACTTGGCCACCCAAGCCATCGCCATGAGATATTTCCAGCGCACTCATCAACGTAGCATTCAAGCCAGCGCACTAATCAACGTAGCATTTATTCAGAGCCGAGGTCGAGATCCAACCATTATGCTCGCTCGAGCCTCCCTAAGGAAATCTCTACACACACCAGCTGATCACATTAATGAGGAATTAAAGCCGGGAGAGCTTTGAGACAACGCTTCCTAGTGTTTAAAGATGGAGGATGATAGAAGGAGCTCAGACATCCCCCCTCCTCCGTTGCAAAGAATTTGTTCTCCCTCGGCTGTGCATCCCTGCTATCACATAGCCACTGGTAGAATAAGCCATCTCAGCTGTTGCATTGAGTTATGGGAAGGGCTCCACCTCTCCCATATAGGCCTCTGCAATCAGTCCATTTTTACTCTGGATTTTCTTTTCACCCTGCACCCACCTAGTTTTGTTACTCCGACTCCTTCGTCGCCTTCGTCTGTGCCCATAACCATGCCACGTCTGAGACATCACATGAGATGTTGAAGGGGTAGCACTAGAGGCCGTCCCCAATGCACCCCTTCCACCTCCAATTTGGATTCCTCTTCGCCCTCCTTGGACTACTTCATCGGTAGATATCTGAACACTTGCAATGGACGGGGCAGATTTCAAAATGCCAACCCTTCTCCGACCTACCCTGTCAATCTGTCCTCTAACACTCCACAAACTACCCAATTTTTCTTCAATTGCTCCCTGAACAGACCCCGTATAATTTCCTCTATTTCGGTGGTCATTAAGGAAGAACCCTAGCAGGTTGATACTAGAGTGCTACATGCAGGAGCTTCTTCAGCTTCGGCTCAGGAAATGGATAAGCAGTAGTAGCAGGTGAACAAGGACAAAGGAAAAGCTCTTAAAGACGAGGAGAAGGTATGCGGTGGGCGTGAGCACTCCAAGCAAAGCAAAGCCTCAGGCACAAACAAGCAAAAGGAGGATGACGATATGGAGGCTTACAAGTGCCTTATCCTGGAGGAACCTCCTCCTTAGCATGATGCTTAATTACTCCATTAGAGTCTGGTTTTTTCTTTACGACTCCCACTTGGATGGGATTGTTCTTAATTTTCTAGCTATTTTATCTATTAGTCTTTGTCTTACAGTTTATCATATATGCACATTACAGTGGAAACCAAAATTGACACCCCTGCGTGAGCAGTATGGCAGAACTATGTATGGTTTGGACTGGTTTCCCCTAGTGGGCAGTCATTTTTTTGCTTCGTATGCTAAATATGCCACTCTTCTGGGAAAATTCAAGGCTGCGACCAAGATATAAATTATTTTCCCTTTTTTAATAGATTTAAACTAATTTAGAAAAATAAAAAAAACAACATCAAGAAAAAGAAAAACAGGAGTATGAAGAGAAATCCTAGGGTTTGAAGCAGCTGGATATGCAAGGATTAGAAAAACGATAGTGGTCGTAATCGTAAACACGGGTGGAGTCGCCAGTTGTTAGTATGAATCTTAATTTCAAGTGTACGAGAAAATACCACTTTAGTTGTGCATAACAAACAACCCTATCAACAAAGATGGTTGCCAATATCTTTAGATCTGCAATTAGTTGATCAAGATCAATGCTACAAAAATCTAGATCTATGCATCCAATAGACATGACAAGAATATGTTGAATGAATTTTATATTAAGGACACCTGGGAGGAAAACATAGAAGGATGTTACCAGTTCTCCTCAATGGGATGGGTTCTTGTAAGTCCTCAGCACTTCAAATCTAAAATTCCTCTCTCTTGATGGTGTAGAAAACCTAGACAAAAATGGAACTTAAAGGGAGCTCACAAGCAAAAAGATAGAAAAATATGACAATGATGGTGGATCAAAGTCAGACCAAAATTATAGATCCATAGTGATCTTTAGGCAACAAAAGGTGATAAATGAATGGAAAAACCCTTCTATTTATAACAAAATCTTGAGTTAGTCTAGATATTGGTGCATAATTAAAATATTATTAACCAAATTAAGATCCAACTTTTATGGAATATTTTATTATTTTTGTTGGAGAGAAAAGGAATTTGATTTGGGTCAAATCCCTTTATTTGTAAATAATAAATAAATAAATGAATTATTTATTATTTTAAGGATGTGGTTGAGTAATAATTAAATAAATAATGACTTATTTAACTACTTATGAGTGATTTAGTCAAATTTAACAAGGAATATTATTTAAAGAAGGTTTAAAATTTTATTCCTAGAAAATACTAAGATAAATAATAATTTATCTAATTAATTTCCCTGTTTTGGGTTAAATATGACTAGGAATATTAATTAAATTGTATTTAACTAATTATTCCCTGAGGAAAATCAAACGAATGTGGATTTATTTAATATTTCCTCATGGGGTTTCCTGTTTAGACCATAAACAACTTAATAAAGGTGTTTTACTAAGTTATTTTTCATATTGAAAGAAATTTTACTTAGGGTAAAATTGGTCTTACATGGTGTACTTAGGTCCATCTAATAGTAACAGGTTAGATGACTAAAAAATGGTGTAACATCTAGCATTTCTGCAACCATACCTTCAATTTCACTCTTTTGGGCATAGGGATATTTGTAAGGTTTGATGTCTGGAGGAAAACTTATTGGAATAAAATTAATAGGATGATCAAGATCACGAATATGTGGGAGGCATTTGAGAGTCTCAAATACCTTGTAATGATTGTCCAAGAATTTTTGGAGATTTGGACAAATAGAGGATTTTGATGTTTGAAACTATAGTGATAATAATTGTGCAATTACGCCTCATTGTTCTTTCTTTAAAAAAAATTTCATTCCAATAGAGATAATTATCTTTTTTGGTTTCCTTGTGATACTCCTTGATTCAACTTCCTTTCCTTCCCAAAAAAAATCAAGAAAAGTTCTTGAAATTAAAAGCTAGTGTCCCCAAATATTGTAACCATTGTACTCCTAATACAACATCTGCACCATCCATTGGAAGGGAAAGAATTGGACTATTCAATACATATTCCCCCATGGTTAGATTTCTATTATGGAACTTTACAGAGAAATTTATATTTCCTCTATTTTCAACCCTCACTTGAAAATCTGGTGTTGGATATAGGAAGCAATTCAGTTCCTTGGCTATCTTATAGTGAGTAAAATTATGGGTACTACCCGAATCAATAAACACTATTATCGTTTTCTTCTCGATATATCCTTCTATATTGAGGGTTTGAGGAGTGGTAATTATTGCGAATGAATTACAAGATATGTCAGATTCATTTCTTTTTTCTTTGGGGTTTCTTCCTAGTGTCTATCCTCATCTTTTGATGTTTCTTGTTCATTTCTTCCTCCTCTTCACAATATATGTAAAATAATTTCTTCTCAACACACTTATGACCTTTAGCTTATTTTCTATCACAACTGTAACAAATCCATTTTGATATTTTTGCTTCCAATTGTTTTGGTGTCAACCTTATAGGTTGTGGAATGCTAGGGGCAATAACACTTCCATGTTTATAGTTATGAGTGGCAGAATTCCTTGTTGCCATATTTTTATTTCAACTTTTCTTGCCACCTTGAATGCCTTCTCCAATGAATTAGGTTCCCAAAGGAGAACCTCGTGTTGGATGTTATCCTTTAAAGTCCCTGTGAAGAAATCAATCCTATGCTCCTATAGAATATCAGTTACCTTGATATTCAATTTTTAGAAGTCCTCAATGTGCGCCACTATTGAACCCTTTTGCTTGATATTTATCAATTGGCTAAATAAGGTGTTTCTCTTTGTATCCTCATAATGTGTAATCATTTCCTCCATCAAAATTGACCAAGTGATATTTTTTTTATGAGAACAAATCCAACGATACCATACAAATTGATTGGGATGTAAATATAAAGACGCAATGTGTACCTTTTGTGTGTGTTTCACATCATGGAGATCAAAATATTGATCCATCTATAGTATCCACGTTATCAGATCCTTGCCATCAAACTTACTCATATAGATATTTGGAATGTGGTGGTTCTTAAACCCAACTTTAGAGTATCTAAAATAATAATTCATATTCATTTTGTCCTCATCATGTTTTTCATGGATTACCTTGTCACCACTGGGAAGCTTTTCTTGCTGCAATTTTTTCAAACCTTCCTTCAAAATTTCCATGTCTGATTTAAAATCTTCCATATACCCTTTTAAACCATCCATGTCTCCTTTTATTCTTTTCTCTTAAACTATCCATCTTAGCATTCATCGCTCCCAATTCATTTTTGGTTTCTCTTTGGGAGAGTGAAATTTGTCATGCTTGGTCATGTAACTTTGATATATTGTGTTGTGTTTCTTCCTCATATTCGTCTGTCATATTAGAGCTCTCTGTTTGCTTACTGAGTGTGTCTATTTTTTTTGTTTCAATGCATATTGGAATGAAATAATGATGTATATGATTATATATACCCTTTGAATCACTTCAAACTGATTCTTCAAACAAAAGTTATGCAAATTAAAAAAACATATACACACTTCTTTCCTTATTTTTTGGAGCTAGATATTGAAATTTTTGTACCTTTGTAATTTTGGTTCTCTAAGATCTGAAATTTCGTCCTTTGGTAGCCCTCTAAGTCTTATTTCCAACACCACAACTCATACCAATCGGATTCTTCAAGATAAAGTTATGTCCAATCTCCCATAATGACCTGATTATGGAATGGTTCGGTAGAGCGAACTTGTACAGAGTGCCACATGTCATTGTTTTGACCTTCAGCCCTGAAAATGATACATAGAAAACTACATGCCATACAATTTTGGTAAGATAAATTTATGACGATTCTCCCTAGGTCACCTGTTATAGATTCAATTTTGGAGCCTGAAAAAACATTAACTTCTTTGGACCATATCTCAGAAAATATAGTGAACCAAAATCTAATATTCGTACACAAATTTCACCAATATTTCGTCTCCACATGGTCGTAATTTCAGCTTCTGAAGCCTCATAGAAAAAAATGTTATATAAAAAAATTCAAAGATGACTTGTATGAAGTAGCAAAACCTTAAAATCCAAATCTCTAATACCAAATGTTATGCAACCAACTCACGAAAAATAAGTAAATATAGATCAACGAATTAAAACGTATCCTCTTTGTTTCTTTTTTGGTAACATTTGAGGTGATCTAAGTCTCAAATTTTGTGGAGAGGCTTAGACACTAGTATTCTAAAGAACCCTGAAACCATTTGTGAAAATTCCATTTGGATCATGTTTTATTATAAAAAATAATTATTTTAATGGGGACCCTAAGTCTAACCTTAAGGAAATTAAATAATTAAAGGATATTAATAAAATAGAGTGAGAATGATCTTGGAAAAAGTGAATATCTAGTCTAATATAATCTTAGCCATTGATTAGATATCTAATCTCAATCGTTGATGTCTCAACGAGAAGTCTATAGAAGAAAACTTGAGGGTCATTTTGAAAGACACACTGAGTGAACCTTGAGATAAAATTCTTCTGGCGGAGTAGTGCTCGGATGAAGATCAAATCTAACTGGTTCAGTGCAGTGAGGGGCAGAGTAGCTTCTGGAGAGATATTTTCTCAGCTGGAGAATCATCAGCAGAGAGATGCAGAGAGATGTCCAACAGAGCTAGCATAGCCAGACAGTCTGATGCAGAGCCAATGTAGAGCCATGCAGTGCTACATAGAGGCTTTGTAATGGATGAGAGGGTTTCTAATTTAGCTTTCGAATCATATCCAGAAGCTGGGATTTGGGGTGTGAGACTGGGAGGCCAATATCTGAGATTTCGGGACTCAGATTGATCCTTTGCTGGGGTGACGCAGTGCCAAGAGGAGGTGACGCAATGTGTAGAAATTTGAATAACTGATATATTATTCACCGAGATTCTCTTGATCACACACTATTTTAACTTCATGCACAATACAAAATCTCTTCTACCATTGATCATTAATTGCGGAAATAAAAAAAATCGCATGCGCACATTAAAACCATAAACAATCACACATATGAACACAATATTTTATGGGAAAGCTTAAAGCCGAAAACCCCCAACTATCTGTATATTATATGTCATAGATATCATGTAACAATCATTATACAAAGCTCCTCACAAGCTCTCAGTACAATCTCCAATTGCTACACACTAATCAAGCCTGATCTAGCAAATCACATGCTCCAATCTTTACCACCTGATAACCTGCCTCTACTGCTCAATCACTACTAAAGAATGGCTCTGAATGAACTCGAATTGGTCCATCCTTAACTGCGCAATCCTCATTGGCATCTCCAATCACTGTGTGTTGGAAATCATGCAATAGTATAGTCACAACTGATAGTCACACTGCTCTTTCACCTACCTCTTCACTGGTCTCCACTGAAACTGTCCATGCACTGTAGTTAATTGATGTATTCTTTAGTTGATTAATGAGTTATTAATTAGTGAATTAATTAGTAATTAATTCACACCACTTTCACTAGTGTATCAATCAGTTAGACTAGATACAACTAGCTCAACTATTTTTAACTCAGTTAAACTGAACACAACTCCATCAACTAGCTCAATAACTCCACCAAACTCCGTCACATGAGTTCTAACTGAACTATCCATGCAATAGCTCCACTTAACCCTCAAGAATAGTGTAATTCCTTCTATCAGCTCCTGTGCCACATCTGTGCACTTAACTGAAGTGCTCCAAGAGAATAAGATAATGTTTATAGTCCAAATATTATTAAGAGCTAATAATATTCGACATATCTATTTTTAGACTGGCAATCTAAAAATAGATTCCGCCCAATATGTATAAAAATTACAGTCCATCTATTTTTCCAACTTGACCAACCATCCACAAATAGCATCTTGCAACTCATAGAATCATGATCGACATGTCTAAAAATAGACATAATCTAAAAATAGACTTTGCGCCAAAAATAGCCTACGGGCCCACTTAGTGAAGGTGACTTCTTTCCACTAAGCTCATCGTCTTGTTGCAATCTCAACACTCCCTCTCAACAAGATAAGGATTATCTGCCACCCCTATCCTGCCCCTGTGGTATTCAAATTTGCTCCTGGTGAGCGCTTTCGTCAAGATATCAGCATCCTGATCCTCCGTGGGAATGTATGAAAGTAACATGATCTTCCGCTGCACACAATCTCTGATATGATGATACCAGATTTCAATGTGTTTAGATCTATCATGAAATACTGGATTAACCGAGAGTTTGATGCAACTCTGATTATCACAATATATCATAGTAGGATCTAAGTGTGAACCGAACAACCTGACTAGGATCTTCCTCATCCATATAGCCTCGCATGCAGCCAAACTCACTGCCATATACTCGGCCTCTGCTGAATTGAGTGCCATGGATTTCTGCTTTTTGCTGTACCAAGAAACTGCTGTCAACCCGATACTGAAAATCCCTCCAGATGTGCTCTTTCTGTCTGCTAGGCTCCCTACCCAATCTGCATCCATGAAGCCACACAGTTTCATCCCATCCGACTATCTGTACCATAACCCATGTCCCGATGTGCCTATGATATATCTCAATACATGCTTGCCTGCCTTCCAGTAGAGCTTTGTAGGCTTAACCATAGCTTCTGAGAGCTGGTTAACAGCATAGCATATGTCGAGTCGTGCATTGGCCAGATACATAAGCAACCCCACCAACTGTCAATAAACAATGGCAACCACTACCTTTGCTGATGTAGCATCCTCTTTCCTCCATCCACTAGGAAGAGGAGTGTCTATAGGCTTGTAGCCATGCATGTTGAACTTCTCCAGTATCTCCCAGGCATACTTTCCTTGAGACACAAACATCCCATCACTATGCTGCCAAATTTCCAATCCCAGGAAATAATGAAGGATCCGCCTCACTCTTGGAGAATCCAAATCCGGTGAAATAACTGTCTATCCATGTGTACCAAGCATGAGGTGCTTTTTTCAACCCATACAACACTCTCTTGAGCCTACACACATGCGACTCGCTGCTGAAGATCTTGAAACCTTCAGGATACTCTATGTACACCTCCTCCTCAATCACTCCGTTGAGGAACATAGTCTTCACATCCATCTAATGAATGTGCCACCCCATCTACGCTGAGAGATCAAGAATCGTCCGTATGGAAGAATACCTTGCGACAAGTGCAAAGGTCTCCTCATAATCGATCCCCTTAATCTGTGAGAAGCCTCGGGCAACAAATCTTGCCTTGTACTTCTCCACACTCCCGTCAGCTACTTGCTTCACTTTGTAGATCCATCTCGAACCTACCACTGATTTCCCTTTCGGCCTTGGGACAATCTCCCATGCATTGTTTCTGACAATCGAATCATACTCTTCCGCCATGGCATCTACCCATGCGGGATCCTCCAAACCTTCCTCGAAAGAGGATGGCCCTGTCATGATACACTTGCTCATAGGAGCCATGTATCCAATGTACCGATCAGGTGACTGTCTCTGTCTGCACTGTGATGTAGGTGCTCCTACAATCCTCTTTGCATCTTGAGCCAGTCGCTCAGCTTCTGTAGTGCGCTTCTGCCCTCTGATGGTTGGTGCTACATGAGTGGTCTTTTCCACTCCATGAACTTCCTCTTGTGGTTGATCCACATCCTGAAGCTCATCCTTAGGAACTAATAGCTCCTCATCTGCATGCAAGTGTGGCTCCCTCTCAAGCGAACACCTCATGGCTTTCTCCTCATGAAATTTGATATCCCGTCGCGCAATAGTCTTGCGACTGTCTGGAAAATACACATGATATTTGTGGGGTGTATCAGTGTACCCCACAAATATCCCAACCTCTGCAATCGGCTCCAGCTTCTTCCTGGCATCCTTCATCACATGAATGTAAACAGGTGAACCAAAAATCCTCAAATGGGAAATATCAGGCTGCTTACCAGAAAACGCCTCCTCGGGTGTACTCATGCCAAGTATCCTGTGAGGACAACGATTCTGCACATATACTGCAGTATTGCATGCCTCAGCCCACAAGTGTATGGGAAGGCCCTGATCATGCAACATCGCTCGTGCAGCACCCACGATCGTTCTGTTCTTCCGCTCAGCAACCCCATTCTGCTGTGGGTTATGAGGTGCTATGAGCTCTCTTCAAATTCCTTCTGCACTGCAAAATTCCTTGAATTCGCCAGAGATGAATTCACCACCATTGTCGCTCCTAAGAGCCTTCACCTGCTTCCTCGATTCTTTCTCAACCAGTTCCTTGAACTCACAGAAATTTGAGTATGTCTCACTCTTCTTCTGCATGAATAAGATCCAGCACTTCCGAGAAAAATCATCAACAAATATCACATAGTACCTGTGCTTTGTTGTCGAAGCTACTGCAAAAGGTCCACACATGTCTGTGTGAATTCTCTCAAGGATCGTTGTGGCACGATTATCCTTCTTGTGAAAGGTGGCTTTCACAAATTTTCCCAAGGTACATCCCTTGCACTAATCTGACTGCACAAGAGTACCCTTAGGAAGCCCAGTAGAAATCTGTTGCAGTATCTTCAAAGCTCCATGGTGAAGGTGGCCCAATCTCTGGTGCCACAGCTCACCATCATCCCGGCTCACCACTCCTTTTGCCTTGCCTGCCATTGTTGCACAGCCATCTACTTGCAATTGATAAAGGTTCTTAACTTGAACCCTTATCCTCTGGGTTTCACCAGTTGCCTTACTGCGCAGGAAAGCCTTTCCCTCGCTAAAGACAACATCATATCCCTTGTCTTCTAACATCGCCACAGAGATAAGATTCTTCTTCAATCCTGGAACATGCATCATTTCCTTCAATACGAAGGGTTTACCAGAATCCCTCTCAAAGGAAATGGTACTGATACTGGTCGCACTGTATCTACCATCATCGCCCATCTCGATGTGCACTCCAAGATCTTTCTCATCCAGATCAGTAAACAAATCTTTGTCTTCGGTCATATGAAAAAACGCACCACTGTCAAGAAACCACACTAAGCCCATCATACTTGAGACCAAGCATGCGATCAGTGAAAAATCCAGCTCAAACTGCGAGGCTAAGGCCTCTCTAGCTACAGATCCAGCAACCTGCTTATTTTTATTCTTCTGTCGACAATTAGTGGCGTAATGTCCATGTTGGTGACAGTGAAAGCACTTCACCTTAGACATGTCCTACTTCTTTCCTTTTGCACTGGATTGAGAAGAATTCTTCTTGCTCTTCCCCTTCCTTGCTTTGGAAGCCAAATCGCAATTTTCTTCATCTAAGTTCTTTGATGAAGATCCGTCCCTGGTACTTCACCTTATCTCCTCTTGCACAAGATCCGACCAAAGTCGCTCCCATCCTGGCAATTTCTCCCGACCATTGACAAAGTCCTGATAGGAATGCCAACTCTTTGGAAGCCCAAGGAGAGCCAAGCTCATCAAGTCCTCGTCATCTACAGTCACCCCCACACTTCCCAGCTCATCCTTGCATTGGATGAACTTCGTGAGGTACTTGGGCATACGGTCGCCTTTCTCCATTTTTATGTTCCTGAGTTTATCCTTGAGTGCCAACTTCCTCTGGTCGCTCTTGCTTTGGAATAAGTTTGTCAACGCTTTCCACATCAAGAATGGAGAAGCCTTACCATGAAGGCTAGACACTATGTGATCCTTTACACCTTCCAACAGAATTCTTCAACACTTTGTTGTCTTCTTTTGCCATGCGTCAAGTGTGGCAGCATCGCTAGAAGCAGGTTTTGGAATTTCTGCATCTATGAACTCCTTCAACCCATTGTCATCCAGCACCGCATCCATCCTATCCTTCCATGCAATATAATTCAAGCTGCCCTCAAGGGCATACTCCAATCGCAATCTTTTGAAAGACATCTCAACTTCAACACCAAGAAAACATTGCTGCAAATTCGAATTCCACCAGCACAAAACTCAACCGCTTCAATGTTTTGCAATTGCTTCAACGATCAATATCGCTCTGATACCATGTAGAAATTTGAATGAATGATATATTATTTACTGAGATTCTCCTGATCACACACTATTTTAACTTCATGCACAATACAGAATCTCTTCTACCATTGATCATTAATTGCGGAAATAAAAACAATCGCATGCGCACATTAAAACCATAAACAATCACACATATCAACCCAGTATTTTATGGGAAAGCTTAAAGCTGAAAACCCCCAACTATATGTATATTATATGTCATATAGATCATATAAAAATCATTATACAAAGCTCCTCACAAGCTCTTAGTACAATCTCCAATTGCTACACACTAATCAAGCCTGATCTAGAAAATCACATGCTCCAATCTCTGCCACCTGATATCCTGCCTCTAATGCGCAATCACTGCTAAAGAATGGCTTTGAATGAACTCGAATTGGTCTAGCCTTGACTACACAATCCTCATTGATATCTCCAATCACTGTGTGTTGCAAATCATGCAACAGTATAGTCACAACTGATAGTCACACTGCTCTTTCACCTACCTCTTCACTGGTCTCCACTAAAATTGTCCATGTACATGATTCATAGCATTGTATTCTTTAGTTGATTAATGGGTTATTAATTAGTGAATTAATTAATAATTAATTCACACCACTCTCACTAGTGTATCAATCAGTTAGACTAGATACAACTAGCTCAACTATGTTTAACCGAGTTAAACTGAATACAACTCATCCTTCAGCTCCATTAACTCTCACCAAACTACGTACGGTTCTAGTAAGCCCTCAAACAGCCAGCTCCTTAACCCTCGGGGGCAATAATTCATACATGTCTTGTACTTACATCTTTGCATATTTGAAGTGCTCAAAACAAGATAATGTTTATAGTCCAAATATTATCAAGAGCTAATAATATTCGACATATCTATTTTTAGACTAGCAATCTAAAAATAGATTCCGCCCAATATGTCTAAAAATAGAAGTCCATCTATTTTTCCAACTTGACCAACCATCCAAAAATAACATCCTACAACTCATAGAATCATGATCGACATGTCTAAAAATAGACTTTGCGCCAAAAATAGCCTACGGGCCCACTTAGTGAATGCGACTTCTTTCCACTAAGCTCATCATCTTGTTGCAATCTCAACACAATGCCTACACATTCAATGCGTAGAGACCTCCAAGGGTAGCTTTTCCAGTGACCAGATCAGCCATATTTTCTGATCATTGAGTGAGGTAAAACTCACATTCTTTCTGTCAGTCTTTGTAACTTAATAACCCTTGAGGTATTCAGCGATGTATTCAAAAATTGATATTGATTAATAATACAAACCCTCAAATCTACAGCACTGGTTTTCCTGCATTGGATTTTTATGGGGACTTAGTATAAAATAAAGATGTCCTATGTGTGATTGATTTCTTGCTCAATTTCCTTGTTTCAAAATCATGAAGTATTAAGTGTAGGATGCTTCAGTAATTTACTTCAGTAATTCATGAAGAAATATGAATTAATTCTGTAATGTAATTTACAAAATAGGAGAATTAAATTCAGTTGGTCGTAGTAGGATTCCTAAGATTTTCAGATCTAGCAATTTCCACATGGTATCAGAGGATTTTATGTGAAATAGGAAGAGCGGATCTAACACTAAAGTGAAGACTGAATTAATGCGTCAGCAGCAGATCGAATCCCGAGAGGGATTGCATAATTCTAGCCAGGAGGGCTAACTTTTCGAGGTTGTCTCTCTTTGAGTAAGTCAACAAAGAGGTAGAAATTTTGGTTTGAGATTTTGCTAAGGCATAGGGAGTAGTGTAAAGCCTTCACGCAGAGCCAGAGGGACGTAGTTTTTCTGGAGGCAGTTGTTGGGTAGAGAAGCATCAGAAGAAATAAAAGAGCACATAGAATGGAATTCTTCGTCAATGATATCCTAGTTGACGAATTCAACATTCTTCCAAGATCTGAGCAACATATCCAGGCAACATATCTACAATCTCCATAAGGAGTGCGTAAGCCTGCCTAGTGCTGCGTAGTGGGGGAACAAGAGGAGCAGTTCAACAATTTTCGGCATAAATGGCATCTCACAGGCTAAGAGATCAAGATCGGTTGGATGGATCCTCCAACTATGTCATTTGGAAGGAAAGAATCAGATTCCTTCTAGATGAATATGATCTCAAAGCATTCATGAAAAATGTGGTTGTTGTACCTACAGATCGGGAATAAAACAAAAAAATTAGAAGTCCGATATGGCAGAAGCCAAGAGACTAATCCTTGATGGTGTCAAGGATCACATAGTCTCTCATGTAGCTGGCAAGAACACAACCAGGGAGATGTGGGAGGCCTTCTGTTTGCTGTATGAAGGAAATTTCAAGCAGTGTAATATGTACTTAAAGTAGAAGCTCCGGATGATCCAAATGCAGAAGGGGGAGTGCATTGTTCCATTCCTTACGAGACTTTAGGAGATTCAAGACCAGTTAGTAGTCGTGGGATCCACCCCACATTCGACAACTATGGTGACGCTAGACCTTAACGCAATTATGGAGGAGTGGAAATTTTTTTTCCGAAGTATTTTGGCCAGGGCTACACTTCCTATTTGGGAGCATATGTGGTCAGTGCTTCAAGAGGAAGAGCTGAGGAGATATATAGTCAAGTGCAAGCTTGACGGTAGTAGTGGGAGCGGATCGAAGAATCCAGAGGAGGAGGAGAATGCAACCCTCGCATCGAAGGGACAATAATGGAAACAAAGACATAATAGATATGTCTTGAAGGTGAAGTGTTTTAGATGTGGCGATATTGGCCACTTTGCATCGCACTATCCTTTGAATAAAAAAGACAAGGATGAAAAACACAATCCTAAAGTTGCAGCCGCAAAGATCAAATAGGATGGGTTTTCCATGAGTGCCCATGAATCTCCAGGAGGTAGATGGGGAGAGTTTTAGCTCACTTTTAACTTCAGTTGGGTAGGATCCTTGAGGATCCAAATTCATGGATTATTACCTTGCTACAGGAGCCCACAATCAACAGTAGCGCGATGGAGAAGTTTCAGTGGGAGCTGAGGAGTGATGGAGATGATAGTTGCAGTAGGTAGTAGTGCCTACTTTTGGAGCAGCACAAAGTAGATCAGCAACAGTAGTAGTGTAGTGCACATCAGCAAAAGCACAGTGCAAAGTAGTAAAAATGCAGTGCTTCAGAGGAACAGCACAATATTTATCAGTAGTCAAAGTATTCAACACCAAGTTGCATCCACTAAACACTTGTTAAGTCTTTGGGTGTTTATGTTGCTTCTCTCAACAACTAAGTTGCAGTGCAGATGCAGCGGTAATGTTAGTAGCATAACAGATCCAACACTTGAGAGGGATTTGTAGTACGAATGTAGCAGTGGAAGTGGCAGTGTCATGGGCAACACTATAGTGGCAGCAACAACGCATTGGTTGATGGACAACTTGTCAAACATCAGTAGCGCAAAGGATGCTTCATGGTCAAAGTAGTATGCATCAGGCATCTTGTAAGAGAAATTTCCTCGCCAAGAGGGAGTTTTTATTTTTTGGTAGCATTGGAAGTGCTCTAAGTCTCAAATTTTGGGGAGCGGCTTAGACACTAGAATTACAAAGAACCTAGAAACCATTTGTGAAAATTCCACTCGGATCATGTTTTATTAGAAAAATTGATTATTTTAATGGGGACCTTAAGTCTAAACTTAGGGAAATTAAATAATTAAAGGGTATTAATAAAACAAATTGAGAATGGTCTAGAAAAAGCAAAGATCAAGTCTAATATAATCTTAGTTGTTGATTATAGATCTAATCTCATCCATTTATGTCTCAACGAGAAGACTATAAAGGAATAATTGAGAGTCATTTGGAAAGACACGCCAAGTGAATCTTGAGATCTAATTCTTCTAATAGAGTAGTGCTCAGGCGAAGATCAAATCTAAGTGATTTAGTGCAGTGAAGGGAAGAATGGCTTCCAGAGAGAGAGATTTTCTCATCCGGATAATCATCATCAAAGAGAGGCAGAGAGACATCTAGAAAAGCCAACGCAGAGGTAGTGTAGAGCCACACAGGGCTACATAGAGGCTGGGTAGTGGCTGAGAGGTTTTCCTATATTTAGCTGTCAGATCAGATCCAGAATCTGGGAGATGGGGTGTGATACTGAGAGGCCAAGATATGAGATTCTAGGAGTCATATCGATCCTTTGCTGGGGTGAAGCAGTTCCAAGAGGAGGTGATGCAGTGCCTACACATTCACTGTGCAGAGGTTGCATAGAGACCTCCAAGGCCATATTTTCCTGTGACCGGATCAGTCATATTTTCTAGTCATTGAGTGAGGTAAAATTCACATTATTTATGCCAATTTTTCTCTATATGTAACCAAATAACCCTTGAGGTATTCAACAATGTATTCATAAATTTCTACTACTTAATAACACAAACCCTCACATCTGTTGTACTAGTTTTCCTGCATTGGATTTTTCCAGGGACTTAGTCCAGAATAAAGGTGTCCTATGTGTGATCATTTATTTCTCAATTTCCTTGTTTCATAATCTTAAAGTATTAAGTGTAGGTTGCTACAATAATTAACTTCAGTAATTCATGAAGAAATATGAATTAATTCTGTAATGTAATTTACATAATAGGAGAAGTAAATTCAGTTAGTCGGAGTAGGATTCCTGAGATTGTCAGATCCAGGAATTTCCACAATATTCAAGGGGGAAACCTACTTTACATTACATAAATGAACAACCAGTGGATGATTCAAATTACAATACCTCCTTTCTATATATAGGAGTCTAAGGGCTCACAATATAATCAGATCCTACATAAAAATAATAATGTAAGGGCACAACAATAACAATAGTGGGCTTCTATGGGGCACAACAATAGAAATATGGGGGATAATTTAACAATATAAGTAAGGGGAATACACTATTATTATAGGGACCTAACATTCAACTTACCTTTTTTTTCAAAGAATGTTGTATAACTTATTATATTAATAATTGCAGTTAAGGAAAATCCCCAAGGGTAATGGAAACCGGTTGCATTTATTGTTGGGGATCATACTCCAAATCGTGTGAGCTCTATTTGGGACTTCACATCAAGGATACCCCCTTAGTTGATTTATTTCCAATACCGTCAACAAGTTAACATTAATTCTCTACTCTAAACATCCATACATACCTTACTATCATATTTCTAAAGTAAAGGAAGTGTGAATGCAAGACCAATCTATAACCTGAGATTGACCATGTATTAATAGCCCATTGAACCTTAAATTCTCACTAAAATGATCAATGAACTCATGATTTAGGAGAATAACGTACATATTTATTCTCTTAGAGAAAGTTCAAATTTTTATGTTGCACCACAACTTCTAGTTGAGTGAGTTTCGATATAATTATTATATACATAACTCGTGTAACTGCAACAATAAGAAATTTTGAGTTGCTTTGACATTCAAATGAAAATCCGTTGATGATCACTAATCATTGGACTATTGTAGCCCAAATCAAAAATTTTAAGTCCACCTCCATGCTTGTCCAATATGGAGAATGATGCATAGTCGATGTAGATCTCAATATATGATTCAGCAATACGCACTTCAATGCCTTGTTCCAACTCATCAAAATCTCAAAATGAGTGCTTTAAATCATGTGTCTTTAATAGGGCCAACATTTTCATGTTTGATCTTCAAAGATATTTTTTGTGACTGTGGATGTATGTAATATCCCAAAATGGGATCTGCTAGCAAGGCATAACTGGAAAACGCATTTTCCTGTAATGGCTGCTATAGTAATTGAAACTAAGACCTGGATCCCTTAGACCAATGTATCTAAGTCCTAAATCCAATAGGATGCTCCAAAGAAATCCTTCTAGGTGGTTTAAACAAATCTCCCACACCTAGTTGTCTCGAGGAAATGCCCAATAAAGGGGTGCAACAATTGTAAGAACATACAATGGAGTAGCAGCGTTATTTTAATGAGCCAGCACACATGAAGATATGAATAGCCTTTCCTTTGGTATTATAGCAGATAATGTACACAATACTTTGAGGAATCAATCACTCCAACTAGGCAATGAAAGCCTCAATGAGACATGTACATGACATTAGAGAAACATTGCTATGCAGGAATATCATAAGGCTAAAATAACGCAGTTTATTGGAGACACTGCAACATACAAAATGAAAATAAAATGATATGACAATGATAGCTCAATAAATGAGGGGGAGAAAGCTCTCAACCCCTGGAAACACTAGTACAACAATGATACAACAATCCTTAGAAGAATTGGCTACAATACATGTGAAAATGGAAAATCTGCAGAAATGTCGGAGTTGCAAGGTAGCAACTGCAACATAAAAATGAAACTATATGGATATGGCTGAATAATATGTAAAATCTGTAGCAAACCTCCTCCAATGGATCTCTCAAGTAATAGGTTGATCCTATCCCTGAAGATCTTGCCCTCCAAGATGATGGTGCAAACCCCCACTACAAATATACAGTGAAATAACGCAGTCTGGAGAAGGGACTGCGCTGCTGATGATGGGAGAAGCTTGGCCTAATGCCAAGATATGAAAATAATCTTTGAAAACCTTCCTCACTAACCTTCCCAAGGAATAGGAGCTCCCTCCTCTGAAAGATGTGACAAGGAATGGTGTTGTGGAACCCCTCCACTGCAACACCTTCAACACAACGTTACACTTGAGCATAGATAACGTTGTAGCTAAAGGAATTTCTTTGGCCTTGAGCCTATATGTGGAGAAATGAAGTGCAATCCTTCAAGAGGCCTCTCAAGAAGGAGAAGAATTCCTAAACATGAATCCCTTGTGCTAAACAACACTGCAACTCATCTGAATAGCCGGAGACTGCAAATAGTCTAAACAGACAAATAATCCAACACTCAAACATGTCTCACTATGGCTGCCTCTTCCTCCTTTTATGCAAGTGAATTTCTCTTTGCCCCGGACCCCACACATTAGGGTTTCTTCCACAGATAATCTTTCTCCCTCTCAAACTACATTGTCTTCCCAAGCAATCCACACCCTCTTAGGCAGTGTTGTTGACTTGGTCAAACTTGACCTTGTCGTCATGCAATTGCCCCTTTTCACATTGGAAGGTGAAAAATAAATCTACTCCATAGATCCATTTCACACTATGCGGGATTTTATTCCTACTCATGGGCCTTTTACCCATTTTATTCACCTCCTAGATGATATAAGCAAAAAATAATATTCAAATTTTCTGCTTGCAAATTTTGGAATATTACAGTCCTCCCCTCTCAACGATTGCTTGTCCTCAAGCAAGTGCAAGGATAGACTGAATTATTTTCTCCTCCTCTCCTTGTAGCATCCATGTAGGATGATATCCTCCAGGTGAAGTGATGCTATCTCATAAATCAAGCCTCCACATTGCTCCTCCTCAGCATGCAAGTCAGCTATCAAGCTATCATCATGTAAATGTGAAATACTCAAGAGGATAGAAAAGTGATATCTAGAGGTCCCCTTGAGGAATGGGATCTAAAATTTGATGGGAATTATCTTTCCCATATGAATCATCCATCCCTAAGTTATTATCCATGAAAAATGAGTCACTTCCCAACTAGGCAACTCCTAAAAACTATCCTCTACCTTTGGCTCTGGCAAAGTAGGTGGGCTGAAATTCTGCACATGGTAGGCAAGGTGGCCTACCCCATGCTGTCCATCTCTCCACTTATGATAAGTGTAGAGCGTTGGCTGATCTTGGGCTGAAATAATATTTCCCTCAAGTGGCAAGATGAGGACTAGATCTCCAAGGATCTCCCCTCCAACGCTGCAAATCATGCTGGCCCAACTATCCCCATATGTGATGAGTTGGAAATCATCATCATATGGCATCGTCTCCATCATATGGTTCACCTCATAAGGAAACAAATTTGTTTTTAAGGTGACCATACCATATCCCATGCTCCCCTTAGAACATGTAGTGCAAAAAGTGTGGGAGGATTCTCCCTCAAAGGACACATTCACCCAATGTGTCTTTCTCCCAAGCATGCTCCTCATAAAGACATCAACAATAGAACCATAGGGAGAAAAAATGAGAATCATGCTTGCTGCCATGTGTAACAAGTGAGAAGGAAAATGGCTCCTCAAATGCAACCAACGTAGCTTGACCCTCAACTGCAATAGAGACTGATAAAAAGTGTGGCTTCTCAACCACTTGCTTGCTGCTCCAATCTCCTCATAAGTATGGCGGAAGTGAATAATGCAAGGTGTACAAGGAGCATGTCCTCCATAATATCCATCTTCCCCAAGTCCCCCTAGGGAATGACCATCAACCATGCTTATGGCCTCAACTAAACCATGAGGTCTAGAAAAAATAATGCTCCTCCTTGGAGCATGATCTTGCACATGTATGGTTAAGGGATCCATATATGTATCATACACATAATCATGTAAACAACAATGAATACCCTTACCATATTTTCTACTCATACAAATGGAGTGGCTCATAGATGAGTCTCCTCTCATCTTCAAAGAGAAAAGATGTGGTTGTGCTAATTCTCCCAAGGAGTCGTGTCTCTCCTCCATCTCCATCTGGTCCATGCATCTCTTCATATGCTGATATATCTCCTCCTCAAAGCCCTTCCAAAAATACCCCTCCATGATGGTGTGGTATGCTCTCATATAACAAGTGGCGCTGAAAAGGAAATCCTCTTGAGCTGCTTGTAGCAACTTCTCCTTGAGCTTGGAAGCTCTAGGAAAGAAGATCCTACCATGATAGAAGAGGACCTCATCTCTGATTGAGTATCCCTCCTCACGAACTTGGCCATCCAAAATCATACAAGTAGAAAGATCCTTGGAATAATCCACCAATAGCTGGGATTTCCAATATGGATCTATCCTCCATAGTGACAACGTCGATGATCTCTCATGAAGAACATCTGTCATATGTTCATCCTCCTCTTTGACACCTCCCATGCCAAAGATGCAATTTGGAAGGTTGCTATTCTTCCCCTGCTACTTCTACCACAGTGCAGAATCTGAAATGGAAGTGGATAATGATGATGTTGAGAGAGTTCTCCCTCTCTCCTTGAGTCTACCCCAGACTCCCAGCGCTGTATCAAGCTCTCCCAAGGTTCCCACTCCTCTGAAATCACTGAGTGGTGCCTCAACTGGTGAAGCATCCATCCTCCTCTGTTGATCCAATGGTCTCCCTGGAAAAATGTCTCCGTGCAATGAGACATCATCATTAAGAGATGACTGCATATATGAATGAACAAATCTGTCCATGCCCTCACTGCACAATCCAGTCTTCTCCTCAGGTGCATCAACCTCCTGAAGTGGATAGGGATGTGTACATCTCACCTCATGGTGCTGGTTCTCCTCCCTACCTTCTCCTTGTGTCTCCATGGTTCCATGCCTCCTCAACAAGGGCACATGAGTTGTGCCTTGATCTCCACACATGAGATTCTGGGGACTTCCTTGCAAAGATGCAAGCATCCCTCTTCTTGGAGAAATAGCTCCTCCTTCCTCTGCATGAGGCACTAGATAATCTCTATATGTGCTAGTGCTGTTGCCCTCAATCCCTGCAACATGAATGGGAAACTTCCTAATGATTGGATCCCTCTTTGAAAAAGAGATCTCCATGCTTCCTTGCTCAAAAGTATGAGATGAAATTATTTCTTCTGGTAAAGTATGGTGCAAGTTTTCAGCCTCCTCCATGGTTTTCTAAAATGGTATTGTGTTCTCATGCAAGGGTTTTGTTTGAGTTTTCTGGTTCATCTCCACCATGTGTGTCTCATGAATCCTTCCATCAAATATTTTCACTAATGCCTTAGTGAAACTTGTAAAAGATGCATTGTTTACATTTTTCAAGGAAAAGGATTCAAAGATCCACCAGGCATAGGCCTTACCTGTTAAATGCAGCGCTACAACTTTGATGGATTCATATTCAAGAATGTGGTGCTGCTGCAATAAGGTCTCTAACTCCTTCACCCAAGCTTTGGATGAACATGTAGGTGAACCCTAAAAGGTAGATAGAAGAAATCTATCTTGCTGCTCTCTTCCCTTCACCTTCATCTTGCAAAACTCTGAAAAACTGAGATGATCTCGGAATTTCTAAGTTTGAAACTCATACTCCTTTAGGAGATCACTAAGAGTTTCCCTCCTAGCAACTTCTTTTCCTCTTTCCATCTCTCTTCCAGCAATCCTGGGCATGGGACTGTGTTGTGTATTAGGATGTGTAGCTACTTGCTCACACTCCTCATATGTCAACCTAGAGTTTGCTTTAGATTCAAAATCTTTCGGAGATTCTTCATACATCTCCTTCCTGATCTTCTTGAAATCTTCATGAATTGTATCTACAGATTTAGGAAGAAGCTTTGTAAGCTTATCCCCTTTTTCTTCTCCAAAATATGGAGTCTTTTTCCTGCTCATCTCTCTATCTCCTTCTCGATGAGAATAGGAAGTGCAGGGTCCTTCCTCTTCTTTTTTCTTATCCTCCTTGGGGAGGTTCTTCATGGATCTGAAATATGATGAGATACAACCCATCCTCTCCAATCTTCTGATATCTTTGGCAAAGACTCACAGGCTGAGCCAAGAAAGTTGCTTTGATACCACTGTAATATCCCAAAATAGGATCTGTTAGCAAGGCATGACTGGAAAACGCATTTTCCTGTAATGGCTGCTACAGGAATTGAAAACAAGACCTGGATCTCTTAGATCATGTATCTAAGTCATAAATCCAAGAGGAGGCTCGAAATAAATCCTTCTATGTGGGTTAAACAGATCTCCCACACCTAATTGTCCCGAGGAAATGCCCAATAAAGGGGTGCAGCAATTGTAAGAACATACAATGGAGTAGTAGCGTTATTTTAATGATTCAACACACATGAAGATATGAATATCCTTTCCTTTGGTATTATATCATAGAATTTATACAATACTTTGAGGAATCAACCACTCCAACTAGGCAATGAAAGCCTCGATGAGACATGTACATGACATTAGAGAAACATTGCTATGCAAGAATATCATAAGGCTAAAATAACGCAGTTTATTGGAGACACTACAACATACAGAATGAAAATACAATTATTAGAAAATGATAGCTCAATAAATGAGGGGGAGCAATCACTTAACCCTTGGAAACACTAGTACAACAATGATACAACAATCCTTAGAAGGATTGGCTACAATACATGTGAAAATGGCAAATCTGCAAAAATGCCGGAGTTGTAGGGTAGCAGCTGCAACACAAAAATGAAAATATATAGAGATGGCTGAATAAGATGTACAATCTGTAGCAAACCTCCTCCAATGGATCTCTCAAGTAATAGGTTGATCCTATCCCTGAAGATCTTGCCCTCCAAGATGATGGTGCAAACCCCCACTACAAATATACACTGAAATAACGCAGTCTGGAGAAGGGACTGCGTTGCTGATGATGGGAGAAGCTTGGCCTAATGCCAAGATATGCAAATCAGCTCTAAAAACCTTCCTCACTAACCTTCCCGAGGAATAGGATCTCCCTCCTCTGAAAGATGTGACAAGGAATGGTGTTGTGGAACCCCTCCACTGCAACACCTGCAACACAACATTTCACTTGAGCAGAGATAATGTTGTACCTGAAGGAATGGCTTTTGCCTTGAACCTATATGTGGAGAAATGAAGTGAAATCCTTCAAGAGGCCTCTCAAGAAGGAGAATAATTCCTAAACGGGAATCCCTCGTGCTAAACAGCACTGCAACTCAGCTGAACAACTCGAGACTGCAAATAGTCTAAATAGACAAATAATCCAATACTCAGACATGTCTCACTATGGCTGCCTCTTCCTCCTTTTATGCAAGTGAATGTCTCTTTGCCCCGGACCCCACACATTATGGTTTCTTCCACAAATAATCTTTCTCCCTCTCAAACTGTGTTGTCTTCCCAAGCAAGCCACACCCTCTTAGGCAGCGTTGTTGACTTGGTCAAACTTGACGTTGTCCTCATGAAATTACCCCTTTTCATACTGGAAGGTGCAAAATAAAGCTACTCCATAGATCCCTTTCACACTATGAGGGATTTTATTCCTACTCATGGGCCTTTTACCCATTTTATTCACCTCCTAGATGATATAGGCAAAAATTAATATTCAAATTTGCTGCTTGCAAATTTTGGAATATTACAATGTAACACCCTCTTCCCCTATCTACCCAAGTAACCGGCCAACCAAGGTAAACATGCGACAAGAGGCTACTAATATGAGATTCAACCTCCTACATGACCTTAAGGAAGTGGAACGAATGGAAACATGATAAACAGACCTTACAAACAATTAACAACACCTCTAGGAGGTAACCCAACCTCACAGACCCCTAAAACCTAAAGGGGGACTGATTTTTAACTAATTTAAGCCTTAGTCGTGGGCATGTAAGGGCAAGGGAGAAGCTAGAAACTTATAACCACGAGCATGCCAAGCCAAGGTCGTGGCCATTGCCCCAAAAGGTTAGTTTTGTGCCTGCAACTCTGGGATTCGTGCCACCTTCTTAGCCCTAGATCCCAAGTCACTTCCCAAAACTTCATGAAACTTTAGGAGAGGTAAAATAACATAAAAGGTATGGAAGAAATCACATCATTGAGAACTCATCTGGACCCCTCCTATCCATGATATGAATTTCGTCAAAGATGTCACAAAAATTGCATCTACAGGTGTAAACAACAAATTTAAACATAGGGGTCTCATACTTATCTGAGAATCACTATGAAGCATTTCTCCCTTACATCATTAGCTGCAATACAATATATTTGACCATAGATACATTGTACATTCATTTACAAGTAAAAAAATAGCTAAATCTATACATCATCACTGATAAAATACATCCTTATAACTAGCACAATAACAATAAAAATACCATGGATAAAACCACAATATAATCCACATAATAACCAATGAAATTATACATCAAACACCAAAGGAATCAAGGGCAACCACCTCTCAGGATTTACAGCATAGTACTTATTATTAGTCAGAGTCTTCAGCACCAAGGTGCATCCACTAAACACTTGTTCAGTATTTGGGTGTTTTTGTTGCTTCTCTCGGCAACTAAGTCGCAGTGCAGATGCAGTGGCAATGTTAGTAGCACAAAAAATCCAACACTTGAGAGGGAGTTGTAGTATGAATGCAGCAGCAGCATAGGCAGTGTCATGGGCAACACTATAGTGGCAGTTACAATGTAGTGGTTGATGGACAACTTGTCAGACATCAATAGCGTAAAGGATGCTTCATGGTCAGAGCAGTATGCATTAGGCATCTTGTTAGAGAAATTTCCTCACCAAGAGGGTGTTTTTATTTTTTGGTAGCATTGGAAGTGCTTTAAGTCCCAAATTTTTGGGAGAGGCTTAGACACTATAATTTCAAATAACCCAGAAATCATTTGTGAAAATTCCACTCGAATCATGTTTTGTTATAAAAATTGATTATTTTAATGGGGACCTTAAGTTTAAACTTAGGGAAATTAAATTATTAAAGGGTATTAATAAAACAAAGTGAGAATGGTCTAGAAAAGTGAAGATCAAGTCTAATATAATCTTAGTCATTGATTATAGATCTAATCTCAGCCATTTATGTCTCCACGAGAAGACTATAAAGGAATACTTGAGGGTCATTTGGAAAGGCACACTAAGTGAATCTTGAGATCGAATTCTTCTAACATAGTAGTGCTCAGAAAAAGATAAAATCTAAGTGATTTAGTGCAGTGAGGGGCAGAATAGCTTCCAGAGAGAGATATTTTCTCAGCCGGATAATCATCATCAGAGAGAGGCAGAGAGACATCCAGAAGAGCCAACAGAAAGGCAGCGCAGAGCCACACAAGGCTACATAGAGGCTGGGTAGTGGCTGAGAGGGTTTCCTATATTTAGCTGTCAGATCAGATCCATAATCTGGGAGCCAGGGCATGAGACTGATAGGCCAAGATATGAGATTCTGAGAGTCATATCGATCCTTTTCTAGGGTGAAAAAGTTCCAAGAGGATATGATGCAGTGCCTACACATTCATTGTGTAGAGGTTGCATAGAGACCTCCAAGGGCATATTTTCCAATGATCGGATCAGTCGTATTTTCCAGTCATTGAGTGAGGTAAAATTCACATTATTTCTGCCAATATTTCTCTATATGTAACCAAATAACCCTTGAGGTATTCAACGATGTATTCATAAATTTATATTGCTTAATAATACAAATCCTCATATATGTTGCACCATTTTTCATGCATTGGATTTTTCCAAGGACTTAGTCCAAAATAAAAGTGTCCTATGTGTGAGGATTTCTTGCTCAACTTCCTTTTTTCAGAATCACAAAGTATTAAGTGTAGGTTGCTTCAATAATTTACTTAAGTAATTCATGAAGGAATATGAATTAATTATGTAATGTAATTTACATAATAGGAGAAGTAAATTCAATTAGTCGGAGTAGGATTCCTGAGATTGTCAGATCTAGGAATTTCCACAATCTTCAAGGGGGAAACCTCCTTACATTACATAAATGAACAATCATTGGATGATTCAAATGAAAATACCTCCTTTCTATATATAGGAGTCTAAGGGGTTACAATATAATCATATCCTACATAACAATAATTATGTAAGGGCATAGCAATAGAAATATGGGGGATAATTTAACAATATAAGTAAGGGGACTACACTATTATTATAGGGACCTAACATTCAATTTACTTTCCTTTCTCAAAGAATGTTGTATAACTTATTATATCAATAATTTCAGTTAAGGAAAATCCCCAAGGATAATGGAAACCGATTGTGTTTATGGTTGGGGCTCATACTCTAGATCATGTGAGGTCTATTTGGGACTTCACATCATGGAGACCCCCTTGGCTGATTTATTTCCAATACCGTCAACAAGTTAACATTAATTCTCTACTCTAAATGTCCATACATACCTTATTATCAAATTTCTAAAGTGAAGGAAGTGTGAATGCAAGACCAGTATGTAACCTCAGATTGACCATGTATTAATAGCCCATTGAACCTTCAATTCTCACTAAAATGATCAATGAAATCATGATTCAAAATAATAACATACATATTTATTTTCTTAGAGAAAGTTTAAAATTTGATGATGCACCAAGACTTGTAGTTGAGTAAGTTTTTTATATAATTATTGTATACATAACTCATGTAACTGCAACAATAAGAAATGTTGAGTTGCTTTGAAATTCAAATGAATTTCCATTGTTGATCACTAATCATTGGACTATTGTAGCCCAAATCAAAATTTGGAATTCCACCTCCATGCTCATCCAATAAGGAGAATGATGCATAGATTTAGATCACAATATATGATTCAACAATATGCACTTCAATGCTTTGTTCCAACTCATCAAAATCTCAAAATGAGTGCTTTAAATCATGTGTCTTTAACAGGGCCAACATTTTCAGGTTTGATCTTCAGAGGTATTTTTTGTGACTGTGGATGTAACACCCTCTTCCCATATCTACACAAGTAACTAGACAACCAGGGTAAACATGCGATGATAGGCTACTAATATGAGATTCAACCTCCTAGATGACCTTAAGGAAGTGGAACTAATGGAAACCTAACAAACAGAACTTAGAAAACATTAACAACACCTCCAAGAGGTAACCCAACCTCACAGACCCATAAAACCTAAAGGGGGACTGATTTTTAACTAATTTAAGCCTTATTCACAGGCATATAAGGGCAAGGGAGAAGCTAGAAACTTATAGCCATAGGCATGCCAAGTCAAGGTCGTGGCCAAGGCCCCAAAAGGTATTTTTTGTGCCTACAACTTCGAGATTCGTGCCACCTTCTTAGCCCTAGTTCCTAGGTCTCCCAGAACTTCATGAAACTTTAGTAGAGGTAAAATAACATAAAAGGTATGGAAGAAATCACATCATCGAGAACTCATCTAGACCCCTCCTAGCCATGATATGAGTTTCGTTAAACATGTCACAAACATTTCATCTACAGGTGTAAACAACAAATTTAAACATAGGGGTCTCATACTTATCTAAGAATCACTAAGAAGCATTTCTCCCTTACATCATTAGCTGCAATACAATCTATTTGACCATAGATACATTGTACATTCATTTACAAGTAAAAACATAGATAAATCCATATGTTAGCCACCTATAAAATTTGTTATAGCAAAAGGTGGCTAAGACTTTTTGAGCCTTCAAAGAACAAATTTTATTGCTAAAAATTGTTGGCTCTTGAAGACTTTTGAAAGGCCTCATGCCTCTGTCCAAAATCTTCATTTGCTGTTTCCATTTTGTACTCAGAAATTCTGCTGATTTCATGAGAAAAGACTGTTGTAAAACCATCACTTTTCCCCTCCCCCTCTTCCAAAACTAACCTTAATTTTCTCACCTATTTCTCCATAAAAACTCCTTTTTTTTCATGATTCCTCTTCTTCCCTTCATGAAAATCACTTTTACAAAGTTAAAGACTCACTCTTTAACCTTACCGAAACCCCCAAATCCATTGAAAACCTTGAAAATTTTCATAAAAAATACATATTTTTTGCATAAGGCTTAAGCCCCTTGGGCTAAGTCCTAACCACTTCCCCACCATACGCTTTGGGGCAGGAACCAAGCGCTAACCCCTTTAAGCACTAATTGCATCACAACAATTCCAGCGCACAAGTTAGTTTGTCATCTTTCAAATGTTCCGATGCGATTAGCGTTCTGTCTCACCACTTCCGATCGTATTATCACTTTATCGTTTCATATAAATATCTCGTGGGCCCGCCTTCAGCGCCTAAAACCATTGAATAAACCATGCCCGATCTTTTTTTTTTCTTTGTAAATACCCAAAAACCCATTTATCCAAAGTTTGATCTAAAAACCCAAAACCACGTGCTAAATATAAATGGTTAGATCAAAAAGACCGATCGCGCAATCACAATCGGGGAAATACAATGGGTAGATTGAAAAGGCTGCATCAGAGTTTTCTGATGCGATTGGGGCCTATATATATTAACTCCCCCCCACCTTTTGTTTCATACGACTTTCCCCGGGACCAAGTGTTGAAGTCCCGAGGCGCTGAATCGCATCGCAATTTTCCAATGGGTAGATTAAAAAGACCGAGCCCAAAACTCCGATTGCGATTGGACATTGTTTTTATAAACCCCGGGCCCATTATATTCCATGTATCCAAAGGCCCCGCACTCGGGCGCCTATCCACTTTATATATATATTTCGACCCCGATCCATAAAAAACCTTTGTTTTATTTGAAATTTTGGGTTTTTATATATTATATGGATTTTTCCGCCGGTTTGTTTCAAAACTAATCCCCGTCGTTGATCGTAAGCCGATCAAACGGCTAGTGCTCCATCGCATCGTATTTTTCCATCGCACTCACTTGTTTGCTCCCGCCGATCGGCCATACCCCGATTTTTTTTCCACCGTCAATCTAATCTTTAGATCGACGGCCTGCGCTTCATCACATCGCATTTCTCAATTGCATCGCATTTTCTCAATCACTGCACTATATTGCCACCCCTCATTGCGATCCCCGATTGCGATCCTCCGATTAGATCTGGACCGTCCACGTGTCCAGATCGGATGGTCCAAAATCACTTCGACTTGTTCATTTCCCCGCTCTTCTTTAACCTCTTTTAATGAATTTCCACCTTTGGATGCTTTCATCCAATGGCTACGCTCCTTCCCCGCCTCCTAATGTAGTTAAACCTAAAAAACGCAGGATTTTCTAATGATTTGTGTATGTTTGTAGGGATAAATGGTTTTTCGTTATAACAAAGGAAAAGTCAGAGTCCAGGAAAAAATTTTCCTGTGCCTTCGATTTATCAATGGAGACCATTCGCAAGGTGCGGATTCGATGTTTTATCAATGTTTCGTGGGCATTGATGTCGTTAAAAGACCTGCGTGGCCTGCACATCGACAAGACACTGTGATTTAAATCACATTTTAAAGAGTATCAGTTCTTGAAGATAGAGCATAGCAGAAGGAATATTGAAGACATATTTGTGGGGATCACGGCTAAGAATGATTATCAAAAGCCTAATCCCCCCAAATTAAACACAGTTAAAGGGAAATCACAAATGTTTAACAGACAGAAAGGCCTCCACCACCACTATTGAGGCAAATTGATTCCTCCCAGCTACCACAGGGCCACCTGTTGCCTCAAAGCATTCAAACAGAGGGTGAACTTATTGAATAAAATCAGATATTTGCCTCCAGCGTAGCCAAAAAATTAATTCTGCTAAGGAAACTAATGCAAACAAATATCAGTGGAGTTATTCATCTTGGACAGAGCCTCAAAGTCAACAAAAGCTCCCACCGAGCTTAATTCATAAATGTAAAACAATTAATGCAGACAGAATGTTTGTAAACTTATTTATCGAGCCCCTTAAAGGTCGAGAAGTCTTGAATCTGTATTAATTGTCTTGGGAGATCTTTTATTAGATCTCACCTCCTCATTCTTCTATAAATGCTTCTGTAGAAGATGAGAAACCATTGGTTGCAGAACTTTGAAATACATTTGAGCTTAAACTTCTGATTGTAAATAGTGTTCACTGGCCCTTGGAGCTCTGCTTGTGATAGATTAGTTAGGCTGAATAGTGAAGATGATTGCTGAACTGAAACATTGGACTTGAAGACTATAACTGGTTTGACATCAATAACAAGCTGTTTCTTGGGATCCTAGTCTATATCACTGGTGAAGTGCCTCTTTCTTTGTTATTGTTTTTCCTTCTATGTATGTCATATTTTTCACTTTTCTCTTATAAAGAATAGCACGCATAGAGTTAGGACCTGTTGTATATCAGTAACCTTCTCTAACTGATAAGCTTTATCTTAATGTTTTCCTCTGATTTGTTTATTTAAGAATGATTCAATACAGTTTAAGCAGTTAGGAATGTTGGTGTTCCCTCGTCCTACTGTTTGCTTTAAACATTGTTCTTGAAAGTTATTTTCATCATTTGCTTATTAAAGTTAGACTAGAGAAGTTATGGTTTGCCCTGTTTCTAGCTTCTTTTCTCCAAAGGTAGATTCTGAAGGTTTCCCTTGGTGTTGACTGAAAGTAGACTAGGTTTAAAAGTACCTTATTTGATCTTAGGTTACACTTTGTTTCTCTTATGTGTTTTCATACTTTCTAAAAGTAATTATGTGGATTACTGGATTGTTTGTCAATTAAGCTGCTTTAATATAAACTTGCCCAAGAAGTTATGGTTAGCCCTGTTTTAAATAGTTACTTAATAGGCTTTTCTTGTTTGGACTGACTATAAATCCTTTGTGAAATTATTATCAGTTTCCACCCCTCCAACACTTTATTGTTTCCATTTCATCATTTTAATCTCAATAATCTTGTGATATAGATGACTTGCCTCTTGGACCACTCTTGATGTTGTTGCTCAATTAAAAGCCCTATTATGACTCCATAGCCCAATGGACTAAAAACCAGCGTTATATCTATCTTTTAGCCAAAGCTTTTCTATTTTGCTTGCAACTTCTCACCTTTGAAACTTTCTGCATTTAGAACTTTTCCCTCAAAAATAATCATTCTCAACCATCCAAAAACAAAACAAACCCTTGGCCTTCATAACTAGCCTAAAATGATTACCCTAAACTTCAAAGACAAATCCATCTTTGCACTTATTGGAGAGATCCCTCTCCGGATTTAGGAGGGCTAGATCCTAGAATCCCAAAGTGGTTGAAACGATGTTGTTTCTGTGATCGGACTTTGCCAATATTGCTTATTACAGATTCCTAACATTTCTGGCGACTCCACTGGGGACTTTCCCCTTAAAACTTTAAAAACTTGTGAGTAAAAAGTAGCCTTTTCAAGCACTACCAAGTAATGGTAATCATGATGAAACTTGTTTGAATCAGTGACAAACTAGGCAAACCCTAGGATTCTCATAAGACTTTATCTAACCTTGAAAAATCAGCTGGCTTAGCCATAAGAATAGACTGTCATTGTCTCATAACCGTAGCTAAGTTTTGAAACAGAGTTAGAATATTCTTAGAAACCACACAACTAAAAAATAACTTAGAAAACACCAAAAATATTTCAGATTGGAATTCAATAAACATGGTGATGGACCATAAAACCTTTTACCTCCTTAGGAGCTAAAAACTTCCACTTGGAGACTCCACAATCCTTAACAGACCTTAAGAATCCACTGGGAAGAACCCTTATCATTATAATATCATTCAAACTCAGTCAGAAGACTGTAGGATTAAAATTGTGCAAACAGATTAGTTAACCTCTTAAAGATTGTCATATCTGGTTGAACTTTTCTTGTTTATTTGGGTCTAAAAAACACATCATAGTGGCTTTTAGAAAGATCCATACTAGAGCCTATCCTGACCCTGATCCACCTGAGATAGTTGATAACCCAAAAAGTATCCTTAGGAGGTCTCCTAAGATAAATTTATCAACTGTTTTCAGATCACCCTTGAGAGCTATTTCAGTTCCTGAAAACCGTGCAGCTCTACAAGAAACACATGGTGGTGGAACCATATAACATTTTACCTCCTTACGAGCTAAAATTTTTCCACCTGGTGACTCCACACTCTCAAACTCCCAAAAGACCAAATGACTCCACTGGTAGAAGACCCTGAACTGATTGACTAGACCAGTGACCTCTTTCTTGATTTGCAAACATGATTCCAAGAATACAACGAAGATATGCCCCAATGAGTAGAGATCATATCCCTAGGTTTCCACATAAGATGCCCCAGGTGAATTGGGATGACAGCCTGCCTGTTTTTCAAGGTGAAAAGTTTGATGACCCTTTATTACATCTCATCAAATTTCATATACATGTATGGAGGTTGAAAGTTGAATGGCATGAAGACTGCCTAATGAAAATGTTCATGTTAACATTAGAAGGAAAAGCTAGGGATTGGTATGAATGCTTGAGATCTAGTAGTTTGTTTTCTTTAAGAGACCTTGAATATGTGTTCTATGAGAACTATAAAGAAAACACTACATCGTTATCATTGGGTGCAATATATTATGATCCATCACAAAACATCACCCAACACATTATAGATAATGAGGAAGCTTTGGAAGAGATGCATCCTGAAGATCTTTTAACAGCCATTCATGAGTTTAATATCCTATTGAAAAATTTTAAGAACATAGATGAATCAGTTGAGGAAGAGATTATCCAAGCATTAAAGAAAATTCCTCAAGATATCCCTGAAAACTCAAATATTGATTCATCATCCCTTATAGCCGAGGCTCAAGAAGACATCCAGCCTCAAAATCAGTCTTCACAAGAGACGGAGAACTGCTATACTCCTATTCAAAGGAACATAGAAACATCTTCCCCTTTGACAGAAAAAGAGATAGATCAGACTATTTATAAACAGCCAGTCTCTGAATTTGTTTGCAAAACAAACGCTCTTGCCCATTCACATAGAGAAATTTGTTGTACAGATTTAGAAATTTCTTTTGTAGATCAGAATGAAGAAGGACCTGCTGATATCCCAATATGTTTGACTGATGAAAATGTTTATTCTGATAAATTTTTAAACTTTAATCAGTCTGACGATGATGATGATTTCCAAGCAGAAACTAATCATGCAAGGCAACCAAAATTCGATTGGTGTTATTGGTTTCAACATCATCAGCTTGAAAGCCAAAAACATCCATTTTGATCTATCATAAATGGCTTTCACATGATTGGGAATCAACAGTCTTTCAACTCAAAGGGTGAAGAGAAGAGTAATGAAGAATACAATAACCTCTTCACAGAGTTCAATCCGCTAAATCCAAGCATACTAGGGTTACAAGAGGACAAAACTGCCAAATATGATGAATCCTCTAGTTCAGATGACGAGGGAGAGGAAGGAGAAAAAAAATACAAGACTATCCTACTATGGATATACCATCTTCACAAGAAGAAACTTCTCTTTTCAATAAGATCAAACTGTCGTTCAAAGAACCTGATCTTATAATAGAAGCAAGCATAAATTTAGAGAAAGAAGATATTTCACTGTTTGCTATTGTGCAGGTTAAAGATGATGATACTTCCAAGGAACATACTGAAGACATAGCCCTCATAGCCGAAGTCTTGGAATCAGACAATCTACCAGACATGGAGAACCAAAAAGAAGAGAACCTCCATCTTTCCTTTGTTGATCCTTTGGAGAAGTGTGTGGAAATCCCAACTGGCTCAAATTATCAAGCATGGATCCTTGGTGAGAGCCAAAGACATGAAAAGTTGTCATCTTCTGTGATAGCTTTTATTTTGAAGATTAATCTTCAAAATATACTATGGATACCCCTAACAAGCAGCCAGAGTTTCTTCCTCTTCTTGACATTACTCAGTTGGTTGCATTGGCACTTTTGTATCATATGAATATGTAAATACTCCATGTTTAGAATAGGTTAGATAGAAATGTTAATAAAGCTCAACCTTTGAGCATTTAGTTTTATGTTATTTTCTTCTTTTTAGAAAAATAAAAAATACAAAAACAAAGAAAAGAAAGAAAAGAGGGCAGATTGACAAAACAATAAAGGTACAGCCCCATACCAAAAAGAGAAACAAATCTGAAAGTGTGCAAGCTTAAATGCCACTCCTGCAAAACACACTTCTAGTTGGTCAAACTGCCTAATCTTGACTAATTAGCTTTTAAATTTTCTGTTGATAGGATAGTGACTTCAATTTTCCAAACTGTTTAATCTTGGCTTATCAATAGATAGATTAGGATAGAAATTAAGGGTTCAAACATGTTCGAAATCTGAACCTAAGTTTCTCAAGAAATATGACTCAAATCTGTTTTATTTTCTGAGTCAAAAAAGATGTAAATCTGGTTCTAATTAGCTCAAAATCTGAACCAGAGAACAAGGAAGAAACAACTCAAACAAGAGTCAAAACAGAGTTGTAAAGAAAAGAGAAGGCCATGATGAGAAACTTTCAGATCTTAAACCTTCCATTTTGATTTAATTTTCTGCAAAATAAATGTCTATGAGCAGCTTGTTTTAATGCTATAAACTAGCATCAAGTTAGACTGTTCAATCCTGACTTGAATGCTTTTCAATTTCTATTGTAGAAATTAGAGAATAAAATCTGTTGGACATTTTAATCCCAACAGATGATAGATTAGGTAGAGAAGCATCTAAACTCAACTGTTTAATTTGAGTTTGGGGAGAAATAAGGAGTAGAAATAGATTAGATTTCTTGCTTTCAAAAGAATAAAATGTTGAGGAAGGAGATTGCCAAACCAAGTGCACTCTAATGAAGAAAAAATGTTAGATCTGTAGGATTGGGTAGGTAGAGAGCTTGTATTGATGAAGGTCCATTGTTTTCATAGCTGCTAATATGTTTTCAGAGCAAGATCATCCCAACAAAGGAAGGGCA
This sequence comes from Pinus albicaulis, assembly GCA_034641835.2. Taxonomy (NCBI): domain Eukaryota; kingdom Viridiplantae; phylum Streptophyta; class Pinopsida; order Pinales; family Pinaceae; genus Pinus; species Pinus albicaulis. The sequence continues at coordinate 387,695,947 of CM076573.1, read as the reverse complement.
GCCCAATGGATCAGGCACAGGTCAGCCTCCCAGAGAAACATAATGGATGAGGCAACTGATCAGCCTCCTAGAGAATGCAAGTCTGAGGTTCTTGATGCCTTCAAGAAGGCATCATCCCCAAGTGGAGCCACTGTTAGCCACCTATAAAATTTGTTATAGCAAAAGATGGCTAAGAATTTTTGAGCCTTCAAAGAACAAATTTTATTGCTAAAAATTGTTGGCTCTTGAAGACTCTTGAAAGGCCTCATGCCTCTGTCCAAAATCTTCATTTGCTGTTTCCATTTTGTACTCAGAAATTCTGTTGATTTCATGAGAAATTACTAATGTAAAACAATCACTTTTCCCCTCCCCCTCTTCCAAAACTAACCTTCATTTGCTCCCCTATTTCTCCATAAAAACTCTTTTTTTTTCATGATTCCTCTTCTTCCCTTCATGAAAATCACTTTTACAAAGTTAAAGACTCACTCTTTAACCTTACCGAAACCCCCAAATCCATTGAAAACCTTGAAAATTTTTATAAAAAATACATATTTTTTGCATAAGGCTTAAGCCCCTTGGGCTAAGTCCTAACCACTTCCCCACCATACGCTTTGGGGCAAGAACCAAGCGCTAATCGTATCGCAACAATCCCAACGCACAAGTTAGTTTTTCATCTTTAAAATGTTTCGATGCGATTAGCCTTCTGTCTCACCACTTCCGATCGTATTATCGCTTTATCGTTTCATATAAATATCCCGTGGGCTCGCCTTCGACGCCTAAAACCATTGAATAAACCATGCTCGATCTTTTTTTTCGCTTTGTAAATACCCGAAAACCCATTTATCCAAAGTTTGATCTAAAAACCCAAAACCACATGCTAAATATAAATGGTTAGATCAAAAAGACCGATCGCGCAATCGCAATTGGGGAATACAATGGGTAGATTGAAAAGGCCGCATCAGAGTTTTCTGATGCGATTGGGGCCTATATATATTAACTCCCCCCTCGCCTTTTGTTTCATACGACTTTCCCCGGGACCAAGTGTTGAAGTCCCGAGGCGCTGAATCGCATCGCAATTTTCCAATGGGTAGATTAAAAAGACTGGGCCCAAAACTCCGATTGTGATTGGCCTTTGTTTTTATAAACCCCAGGCCCATTGTATTCCATGTATCCAGAGGCCCCGCACTCGGGCGCCTGTCCACTTTATACATATATTTCGACCCCGATCCATAAAAAACCTTTGTTTTATTTAAAACTTTGGGTTTTATATATTATATGGGTTCTTCCGCCGGTTTGTTTCAAAACTAATCCCCGCCGTTGATCGTAAGCTGATCAAATGGCTAGCACTCCATCGCATCGTATTTTTCCATCGCACTCACTTGTTTTCTCCCGCCGATCGGCCATACCCCGATTCGTTTTCCACCGTCGATCTAATCTTTAGATCGACGGCCTGCGCTTCATCGCATCACATTTCTCAATCGCATCGCATTTTCTCAATCGCTGCGCTATATTGCAACCCCCGATTGCGATCCTCCGATTAGATATGGACCGTCCACGTGTCCAGATTGGACAGTCCAAAATCACTTCGACTTGTTCATTTCCCCGCTCTTCTTTAAACTCTTCTTAATGAATTTCCACCGTTGGATGCTTTCATCCAACGGCTATGCTCCTTTCCCGCCTCCTGAAGCAGTTAAACCTAAAAAACACAGGATTTTCATATGATTTGTGTATGTTTGCAGGGATAAATGGTTTTTTGTTATAATAAAGGAAAAGTCAGAGGTCGGGAGAGACGTTTCCTGTGCCTTCGATTTATCAATGGAGACCATTCGCAAGGTGCAGATTCGATGTTTTATCAATGTTTCATGGGCATTGATGTACTTAAAAGACTTGTGTGGCCTACACATCGACAAGACACTGTGATTTAAATCACATTTTAAAGAGTATTAGTTCTTGAAGACAGAGCACAGCAGAAGGAAGATTGAAGACAGATTTGTGGGGATCACGGCTAAGAATGATTATCAAAAGCCTAATCCCCCCAAATTAAACACAGTTAAAGGGAAATCACAAATTTTTAACAGACGAAAAGGCCTCCACCGCCACTATTGAGGCAAATTGATTCCTCCCAGCTACCACAGGGCCACCTGTTGCCTCAAAGCATTCAAACAGAGGGTGAACTTACTGAAGAAAATCAGATATTCGCCTCCAACGCAGCCAAACAATTAATTCTGCTAAGGAAACTAATGCAAACAAATATCAGCGGAGTTATTTTGTCTTGGACAGAGCCTCAAAGTCAACAAAAGCTCCCACTGAGCTTAATTCATAAATGTAAAATATTTAATGCAGACAGAATGTTTGTAAACTTCTCTATCGAGCCCCTCAAAGGCCGAGAAGTCTTGAAATATGTATTAACTGTCTTGGGAGATCTTTTATTAGATCTCACCTCCTCATTCTTCTATAAATGCTTCTGTAGAAGATGAGAAACCGTTGGTTGCAGAACTTTGAAATACATTTGAGCTTAAACTTCTAATTGTAAATAGTGTTCACTGGCCCTTGGAGCTCTGCTTGTGATAGATTAGTTAGGCTGAATAGTGAAGATGATTACTGAACTGAAACATTGGACTTGAAGACTGTAACTGGTTTGACATCAATAACAAGCTGTTTCTTGGGATCCTGGTCTATATCACTGGTGAAGTGCCTCTTTCTTTGTTATTGTTTTTCCTTCTATGTATGTCATATTGTTCACTTTTCTCTTGTAAAGAATAGCATGCATAGAGTTAGGACCTACTGTATATTAGTAACCTTCTCTAACTGATAAGCTTTATCTTAATGTTTTCCTCTGATTTGTTTATTTAAGAATGATTCAATACAGTTTAAGCAGTTAGGAATGTTGGCGTTCCCTTATCCTACTATTTTCTTTAAACATTGTTCTTGAAATTTATTTTCATCATTTGCTTATTAAAGTTAGACTAGAGAAGTTATGGTTTGCCCTGTTTCTAGCTTCTTTTCTCCAAAGGCAGATTCTGAAGGTTTCCATTGGTGTTGACTGAAAGTAGACTAGGTTTAAAAGTACCTTATCTGATCTTAGGTTACACTTTGTTTCTCTTATGTGTTTTCATACTTTCTAAAAGTAATTATGTGGATTACTGGATTGTTTGTCAATTAAGTTGCTTTAATATAAACTTGCCCAAGAAGTTATGGTTAGCCCTGTTTTAAATAGTTACTTAAGAGGCTTTTCTTGTTTGGACTGACTATAAATCCTTTGTGAAATTATTATCAGTTTCCACCCCTCCAACACTTTATTGTTTCCATTCCATCATTTTAATCTCAATAATCTTGTGATATAGATGACTTGCCCCTTGGACCACTCTTGATGTTGTTGCTCAATTAAAAGCCCTATTATGACTCCATAGCCCAATGGACTAAAAACCAGCGTTATATCTATCTTTTAGCCAAAGCTTTTCTATTTTTCTTGCAACTTCTCACCTTTGAAACTTTCTGCATTTAGAAATTTTCCCTCAAAAATAATCATGCTCAACCATCCAAAAACAAAACAAACCCTTGGCCTTCATAACTAGCCTAAAATGATTACCCTAAACTTCAAAGAGAAATCCATCTTTGCACTTATTGGAGAGATCCCTCTCTGGATTCAGGAGGGCTAGATCCTAGAATCCCAAAGTGGTTGAAACGATGTTGTTTCTGTGATCAGACTTTTCCAATCTTGTTGATTACAGATTCCTAACACCATCAATCATCACTGATAAAATAAATCCTTATAACTAGACAATAACAATCAAAATACCATGGATAAAACCACAATATAATCCACATAATAACCAATGCAATTATACATCAAATACAAAAGGAATCAAGGGCAACCATCTCTCAGGATTTACCGCAATCCAATCCCGGATCATTATGCCCTAAACCGAGGCAACACCTCTCAGGCTTTACCGTAATCCAGATTCTGAATCATGGGTCACTACGCCCTAAACCGAGGCAACACATAAAATGGTTCTATGTTATAATAATAATATTCGGAGATCCACCTCACTCAGCTTCCAATCCATCCAATAATACAGTTAAACCAAAACATTATAACTCTACAATACCATGGTCATTTTTAAATGGTAAGGTTAGGCTGAAAACACAGGCACACCTGGAAAAACCCATGCTGAGACAGAAAAGAACGACATGCAATACCATGCATGCAAAATCTAGCAAGGAAAATACACATGCAAATCGATACTTGTCAAGAATCTTATTGTAGCTGCTTGATTCCTACTCCTCCTTGATTTCTTCCTCCTGTTTCTTTCTTTCTTGCCTTTTTTGCTCCAATGCCAAAATTCTGAGAGAGAGAGAGAGAGAGAGAGAATAATGAGAGAGCTCCAAAAAATGTGCTAACAAAAAGGTACCAACTGATCCTCAAAATCCTTTTTATAGAAGAGGCCTCTATTTTCTTCATTTTCCATTATTTTCCTTCATTTTCCTCCTCACATGTAACATATGACCTTTCCTCTCCCTTTTCTCCTAATTTCCATTATTTTCATAAATAAATGTGCCAAAATTTCCATTTTTCCTTTCCAAATCCTTTTCCTTTACCTTTGCAAATTTCCTTAGCCATAATATACCAAATTAACACCCTCCCAACATTCATCTTGGAATAAGAGTCCCATGAAGCATGGGTATTATTGTAGAAATTATACAAACATGTGTATCTCAATGGATTCAATCCGATCTAACAATGTACTAAAGCTAGATACTGAATCCTTCTACAAACCAATTGCAGAAATTAAACACAATTGTCAATCACATTAAGTAAAGAGAGAATCAAATCAAACCACAACACAGATAATTTCCCGAGGAAAGCTTGCTACTCAAAATCCCTCTATCTTCTATTTTATATTAACCATGGAATCATGAAACAATTACAATGCACTCTTATCACAAGAATCTCCTGCACTCTCACAATTGTCTCACACTGTCCTGGACAAAACTGGCCAACACTTAGCCAATTCTCATCCTCTAAACGGTCTGCCTTGCTTGTGCAATTCCCGATGAATGCAATCCCTATTCTTTAGGAATTTTGGCCTTCTTAAACTACACAAGGATCATAGGGAATCCAATGGATGTCTCGTTGCATGTGGTCAACCTACTAATCACACAACTGATAGTTAACATCCCTTTAACCTTTGTCTCAACTAGGTCTCCACTAGAACTGACATGCATGCAGCTATTAACAGTAAATTATTAATTGCATGGAAGATCACTGATTGTGAATTAAATAATATTTAATTCACTTGATCTCTCACTAGGGTAACAAACAGTTACAACTATTTCAACTGACTCTAACTCACCTAACTGAGTTAACTGATTACACATGCATTAAACTAATGCACCAACTGAAATTCGAACTCCATAACTAGTAGAATTACTCTGCATGCCTCACCAACCACCCTCAACTTAAAACACATGAGCTAACTAAGTTTATCACACTCAGTTAACTATTACAAGTGATCATGAGATAATATTACATTTTATTGTCCAATTTAATTAAAGGGAAAATTAAATTAGAAACTGCACCAAATTAATTAATTAATTAATTTGGCCTTCACACTAATGTATCGCTAGGACCTATTGGTCCCACACTAGTGTGTGTGCTAAAATTTCTTGTTGGAATTCAACACTCTCTCTCAACAAGAAAGGGATAATCTGCCACCCTGATCCTATCTCTATGGTATTCGAATTTTCTCCTGGTGAGCGCCTTCATCAGAATATTTGCATCGTGATCTTCTATGGGAATGTACTGAAGTAACATAATGCGCCTCTGAACACAATCTCTAAGATGGTGGTACTGGATTTCTATGTGCTTGGACCTATCATGAAACACATGATTAACTGAGAGTTTAATGCAACTCTGGTTATCAGAATGTATCACTCTTGGATCCATATGAGAACCAAACAAACCAACCAGGATCTTTCTCATCCAAATGGCCTCACATGCAGCTTGACTTGTTGCCATGTACTCTGCCTCAATTAAAATGAGTGCCACATATCGTTGCTTCCTATTTTACCAAGAAACTATTGTCGATACTATGCTGAAGATCCCTCCTAATGTGCTCTTTTTGTCTGATGGATTGCCTGCCTAATTTGCATCCGTGAAGCCTTAAAGCTTCACTCCCTCTATATGTTTGTACCATAATACATACTCTGTAGTGCCCCTGAGATATCTCAAGACAGGATTCCCTACCTTCCAAAAGATCTTGGTTAGATTAACCATAGCTTGAATCAGTTGGTTAACAGTGTAGCAATTGTCTGGTCTAGTGTTCACAAAGTACATCATTGAACCCACTAACTACCTGTAGACAATAGCGTCCACTACTTCTCTAGAAGTAGCATCCTCTTTCCTCCATTTTCCTGGAAGAGGAGTGTCCAAGGGTTTACAACTCTCCATGTGAAACTTACCCGTATATCTTGTAGAAATTTGTTGAATAATAAATAATTATTCACCGAGACTATCCTTATCACATAAAATTCGAATTTATATGCAACACATAATCTCTTCCACTCAGATCAACTCAGATCATCACACATGCGGAAATAAAATCAAGCGATAACACATCAAATCATCATACACATTAACACAGTATGCATGGGGAAAGCTTATAGCTAAAAACCCCGCAGCTATTGTGTATATTATAATGGAGAAATCAAGTAACAAACTCAGTACAATACTCCTCACAAGTACTCAGTACTTTCTCATAAAGTTACCCACAATCTAGCTCAGTTTTGAACAGGTTACTGGTTCAAAACTCACCGCCAATTGCCTTGCCTCTATTGTGTGTTTCAATGCTATGGGATGGCCTCTTTATATAGATAAACCACCAGCCTGAACTGCGTAATCCTCATGGGCTTACTCCACCTATCTGTGTGTTGCAAATAGCAACAGTATAGTCACAACTGATAGCTAACTCCACCCTTTCATCTACCTCTTTCACTGGTCTCCACTGAATTGATCATACACTGTAGTGAACTGATGTGTTCTTGAGTTGAATAATGAGTTACTAATTAATGAATTAAATAATATTTAATTCACTCCACTCATAACTAATTGATTAGCCAGTTAAACTAATCTCAATCAGTTCAACTAAAATAAACAGAACACAACTCCACTATCTGTCTCATTAACTCCTCCAAACTTCTGCCACTGAAGTCCAACTGAATTCAACCATGCATGATGCCATCAAACCCTTGGGAACCACGTGATTCCTCTGTCAGATGCATGAGCCACTTCTGTAGCTCGAACTGAAGTGCTCCAAGAGTGTTGGCAATATGATGACAAGTGTTGTCCTTGATGGCAACCCACTGAATGAAGATGAAGACATGCGACTGTTGACTTGTGTTGTCCTTGATGGAAATCCACCTGATGAAGCTATTCTTGACTTGATGGACTTGGTAAATGATGTAAATCTGATGTGATATGATGTTTGTTGAACAATATGATGAGAGAGTTGTTCTTAATGGCAACCAACTGATGAAGATGATGGCAACTTACTTGATGAAGTTGTGCTTGATAGAATATGTTCTCGATAAGCTAAATATGATGTATCTACGCAGGGGCATGGTTGTAACAGAAGTGTCGAACTCAAAGATGTACTAAATCCATGATGAAAAGAGTATGTTTCAAGGCATACGCGGATATGTCTAGGGGAAGTAGCCTATGCACGTGGGAAACAACGTTCCAAGTCGCGTATGGGCAAAAGCACTCATAATGTATTGTTTTGGCTCATGGTATTGTTAGGCTCATGGTATTGAAGGCTCATGGTATTGTTGGGCTCGTGGTATTGAAGGCTCATGGTATTGTTTTGGCCTGTGGTATTGAAAAAGGATAAACCTATATAAGGAGAAGAAATTCATTGTGCAAATCATGAGTGTGGTGCAAGATGTCTGAGCTTGAATGAATACTTCTCTCTGAAGTAGATCTGAATGGAAAGGGTTACTCTTGAATGATAAATCTGAAGGTATGATGCACCAATGTTGAAGAAGGGGATCTAGATCTGAAATGTACTTGTATCTACTAGATCTGATTATGGATGGCTTAGATCTGAATTGAGGCGAACATCTGCCTGAAGTGAAAAGGTAAATCTGAACTGAACATATGATCTGAAGAAGTATGCTGCTCTATAATGATTGAAGATCTATATGCTACTTTGCCGCAAAGGAAGCGAGGATATACGCGGCTTCACTGAAGAGAAAGCGCGTATCCGCAATGAAATTGGTTCTATAATTTGCACAGAGGTATACGCGAGTTTATGTGGACGGAAGCGCGTATATACGCGACATAAGTGAAAGGAAAGCGCGTATGGAAACTAGGGTTTGCTGAAGTATGTGGTAAGAATTGACTGATCTAATCTTCTGTGTTGCTGCTATCTGTATTCTACTGTACTGAGTTTTCTGTATCAGTTTGGTTGTATGGTTGAGCTTGAAAGTATGAAGAGGGTCCAGTCTGAAAACATGATGAAACGTGGCCTGCAAGTTGAGTTCTATTGAAGTTGTTGGATCCAGTGTGAAAATTGATGAAACGTGGTCCATAGAGGTGCTGAGGGTTGTAGCCTTCAGTCAGGGGGTCGTAGCTCCCTTCCAGGTGAGGCTGGTAAACGAGAGCAGGGGGTCGTAGCTCCCTTCCAGGAGAGGCTGGTAAACGAGTCAGGGGGTTGGAGCTCCCTTCCAGAAGAGGTTGGTAAACGAGGGCAGGTGGGTGCCTACGTGTTGGTAGAGTCTGCACCAGCACATATGTTGTAAGATGTTTTCTCTATAATAAAATATTGAAGGCTGAGCAACTGTAGCGGTGGTTTTCTCCCGACTTGGGTTTCCACCTAAAAAATTCTGGTGTTCATGTGTTATGCTTGTGTGATGGTTTATTCTGTTCTTACTGCACATGCTTACTGTTTATAGAACATCTAATAAATGAATGATGGAATGATATAAGTGAAGAACTAATGGTATAATTAGATCTCTGGGTATACGCGAGTTGCATGAAGGATTTCCGCGTATATACGCTAGTTGGCTTCATCAAAGTAGGGTATGGGTTTTAGAGAGTGAAAAAGTAAAAAGTTTGAATATACTGATTCACCCCCCCCCCCCCTCTCAGTATTTTTCCCAACAATTGGCAACAATTGGTATCAGAAGAGGTCCTTCTGCAGAAGCTTGATCGCTTGAAGGAGATCCGTCGCAATGGGAAGTCAAGATGGAGTAATGTCTATAAAGCCACCTCTATTCAATGGAAGCAATCTGATATTCTGGAAGGTACGTACAAAAGCATATCTACAAAGTCTTGGTGCAGATGTATGGGCAATCGTGGAAGAAGGTTATCAATACCCGGCAAATATTCCTACTGATGCAGCAAAAAGGAAGAAGTATGAAACCAATGCCAAAGTAGTAAATGTCTTGCTGGGAAGCATGTCTGAATTAGAATTTTCTAAAGTGATGCAGCTACATTCAGCAAAAGAAATATGGGACAAAATCATTCTGAGCTATGAAGGAGATACAAAGGTAAAAAATGCAAAACTCCAAATGCTTAGAATTGAATATGAAAATTTGAAGATGCATAGTGATGAAAGTGTTGCCAGTTTCTTTCTTCGTCTAGATGATGTTGTAAATCGAATGAGAAATTTGGGTGAAACCATAACTGATACTACTCTGGTGGAAAAAGTCTTAAGATCCTTGACTTCAAAATTTGACTCTAAAGTCTCCGCTATTGAAGAAAGGCAAGATCTGCAAACTCTTACTATTGTTCAATTACATGGTATTCTGACTACTTTTGAAATGAGACAAGGAGGTCCTTCTGAAATCAGAGAAGCTGTTTTTAAGGTATCTGCAAGGAGAAAAGAGAAGGAAGTTGTCAAAGAATCCAGCTGCATATCCGATGAAGAAGAAGCGAATTTCGTAAGAAAACTCCAACTAGGAACTGGAAGATTCAAAGGTAAGCTTCCCTTCAAATGTTTTGAGTGTGGAAAGGTTGGTCATTATGCTGCAAAATGTCCTTATAAAGGAAAAGAAGTAGTAAGAAGGAATAATAACCGATCTAGCTCTAAGAAAAGTTACTATACTAATGAAGATAGTGATGGGTCATCTAATAGTGAGGAAGAATGTGAAGAAGATCTTAGACTTCTCATGGCATTTGAACAAAAAGAAGAAAAGGATACTTTTATGGATGCTCTAGAGGAAAATGATTTCCTTGAAGAAAATAATCAACTCAAACTACGCTTAGAAGATTACAAAATTCTCTTAGAAGAACAAAAGATAATCAGAGAGACCATTGAAAAGCAGCTTGAAGAAGTAAAGAAACATATTGAAAAACTAGAATTTGAAGTGGTAAGTCAAAGAAAAGAAGTTGAGAAAGCAAAGACCTTGAATCTTAGATTTGCTAAAGGATCTGAAACCTTAGATGAGATTATCAAGGTACAACGTTCTCCTCTTATAAAGACAGGTCTTGGATATACCGGAGAATCTTCTCAAACTTCAGCACCAAACTATCTAAAAGCAGTTACAGGTGGTTTACTACATTCAGACACTCAGCAAGGGAATAAAGGATCTCTACAGGGAAAGCAGGACCATCTCAATTCAAGGAACACTAACAGGGATAACTTTCAAATACACTACAATCAGGTAAATTCAAATAGAAGATTCCATGATCGCAGAAATTTCTACTTCAATGGACAATGTTTCACTTGTCACAATTTTGGTCATAAAGCTATTCAATGTGTTGCATATAAAACCATCATGACAAGAGAAGCAAGAAAGAAAAGTTTGGATACTGAACCAAAGAAGAATACCTACAACAATTTTTCTCCTCTTCAAAGTGTAGTTGATTGTACTTATTGCAATAACTTTGGCCATGAAGAATCTGAATGCAGGAACAAGATCCAGCCAAAAGAACATGTTCCCTCAAGCTCTAAAGTATGGAAAAAGAAAGAACCGTCGGTTGAAAATTGTGGGATATCATTATTTGCAGAAGGTGAAGAAAATCAATGGTACATCGATAGTGGGTGCTCAAGACACATGACAGGTGACAAAAGCAAACTTCATACTTATAATGCTCTAGAAAAGGAAAAGAAAGTTACATTTGGAAATGATACTCCTGCTGTAATTAAAGGAAAAGGGTCAGTATTTCTTAAAGAAAAAGTGAAGGCTAAAGATGTCATGTATGTGGATGGATTAAGGCATAACCTGTTAAGTGTTAGTCAAATGTGTGATCAAGGAGCAGAAGTGGTCTTCAGTTCCAAAGATTGTGTGGTTCGTGATCTTGATACAGGTAAAATCATTATAAAAGGAAAAAGAAATCCAAGCAACCTGTATGTACTAAACGGCATAGATCAATGTTACTTGAGCAAGTCTTCAGAAAATTGGCTATGGCATAGAAGGCTGGGGCATCTTAGTTTCTCTCAAATCAACAAAGCAAGCAGACTTCAAGCTGTTCGTGATCTTCCCAAGGTCAATCTTCCAGAAAGTACCATATGCAAATCTTGTCAATTTGGTAAGCAGACCAGAGTACGATTTAATGCCAAAGAAGGATCATCAAGTAAGCCTCTTGAACTCATTCATACTGATATTTGTGGACCTATGAGGAAAAATTCATTACGAGGGGAAGAATACTATATCTTATTTATTGATGACTGCTCTAGAATGTGTTGGATCGGGTTCATTAAACACAAAGATCAAGCACTTGAAAAATTTCAAAACTTTAAAGCATTGGAAGAAAATGAATTAGACCTAAAAATCAAGTGTCTTAGATCTGATCGAGGAGGAGAATATTCATCAAATGAATTCTTTGAATTTTGTGAACAACATGGCATTAAAAGACAGTTCTCTGTAGCAGGCACTCCACAACAAAATGGTGTAGCAGAAAGAATGAATAGAACAATTGTTCAAATGGCTAGAGCTATGCTTGTTGATTCTGATGTACCTGACATGTTCTGGAGTGAAGCAGCACATACAGCAATTAACATTCTCAATAAGGTTCATGTTCGGGTAAATAGTGACAAAACTCCATATGAACTCTGGTATGGCAATTCTCCCACTGTGAAGCATTTTAAGGTTTTTGGAAGTAAATGCTTTATCAAAAATAATGATGAAAAGCTTGGCAAGTTTGAACCTAGATCAGGTGAAGGGATATTTCTTGGTTACTCATCGTCAAGCAAAGCATTCACATGTTACAATAAAAGGCTTCGAAAGGTTGTTGAATGTATTGATGTTGTTATTGATGAGTCTCCTGCAGCTCCTAAATAAGAAAAACAAACAACAAAAGAAGATGATAGCGACATATGGCCTTCTACATCAGATAGCAATGATATAGACAGTGGATCCAATGAAGAACCTGAAGATGATCTATCTGAAAAAGCTCCATCCAGATATGTTTAAAAGAATCATCCTGAATCTCAAATTTTGGGTGACAAGGAATCTGGTGTATGAACAAGGAGAACTCTTGTGGGATCTTCTAATCATTTGGCACTCCTATCCACAATTGAACCACACAATGTCAATCAAGCAAGCAAAGATGAATGTTGGAGGCAAGCCATGAATGAAGAGCTTGATCAAATTGAAAAGAATGATACTTGGGAATTGGTACCAAGACCACATGATAAAAATGTCATTGGAACTAAATGGATCTTCAAGAACAAGTTAAATGAGAATGGGGATGTTATAAGAAACAAAGCTAGATTGGTTTGCAAAGGGTATACTCAACAAGAAGGTATAGACTTTGAAGAAACTTTTGCTCCTGTAGCTAGACTTGAAGCCATAAGAATGTTTCTTGTTTTTTCAAGTTATCAACAAATCAAAGTTTATCAAATGGATGTTAAATCTGCTTTTCTTAATGGTGATCTAGAAGAAGAAGTATATATAGAACAACCGGAAGGATTCATTTTGGGAAATGATGCAAACCTTGTTTGTAGACTTAAAAAGGCTCTATATGGTCTCAAACAAGCTCCAAGGGCTTGGTACTATCGTCTTGACAAATATCTTCATCAACAAGGATTTTGAAAGGGGTCTGCTGATAGCAACTTATACACAAAAGTTGAAAATGATAAACTATTGATTGTGGTTGTATATGTTGATGATATCATTTTTGGGAGTAACGAAGAATCTATGAGTAAAAAATTTGCTTCTGTCATGCAGCAAGAATTTGAAATGTCTTTACTTGGGGAACTAACATTCTTTCTTGGCTTGCAAGTGCATCAATCTACAGATGGCATATTCCTATCACAAGCAAAATATCTTAAGCAAATTCTGAAGAAGTATGGCATGGAAGAATGCAAACCTGTAAGTACTCCAATGATAACCAGATTCAATCTCAGTTCTCATGATGATTCTCCCACTGTGAATCAACCAGAATACAGATCAATGATAGGAAGTCTACTTTATCTCACTGGGACTAGACCAGACATTATGCATGCAGTTGGGATTGTTGGACGATTCCAAGCTAATCCAAAAGAGTCTCACCTTCAGGCTGTTAAAAGAATATTCAAATATCTACAAGGAACTCAAGACTTTGGTCTATGGTATCCAAAGAATGCCGATCTTACTCTTCATGCTTACACTGATGCAGATTGGGCTGGAAGTGTTGATGATCGGAAAAGCACTAGTGGTGGTGCATTCTATATGGGACCCCGGTTAGTATCTTGGTTCAGCAAGAAGCAAAATTCTATTACCTTATCTACAGCAGAAGCAGAATATGTGGCTGCCGCATCTTGTTGCACTCAACTCCTTTGGATGATGCAAACCTTACAAGATTTTCAAATCAAGTGTACACCTCCTGTCCCCATTATGTGTGACAATACAAGTGCCATCAGTATTTCAAAGAATCCTGTTATGCATTCGAAGACCAAGCATATTCCCATCAAGTATCACTTCTTACGTGAACAAGTGCTTGAACAAAAAGTGAAGTTGGAGTATGTTCCCTCCAAAGAACAAGTTGTTGATATCTTTACCAAACCTCTGCCCAGGGAAGCATTCGGGTATCTAAGAAAGAAGCTGGGAGTGTTCTCTGCCAGTCACAAGAACAAATCTTCATAATTTTAGAAGATGGCATTGGATACGCGGGTTTCATGAAACACAGTCGCGTATATACGCGAGTTCCTGCACAGAAAACCGCGTATGTCTGATTGCTGACAATTTCTGTTTGGAGTCAGCTCTCTTCAGCACAGCTGCAGTGCTGTTTGGTAGCTCTGATAATGTTTGGTATCTCTGATGGTGTTCCAGTTCTCATAATTCTATTTCTCGTGTTTTGATAAAGATGACTTGATGATTTGTTGGTGAAAGTGTTCAGGATGCACAAACTAAGGGGGAGCTTTAGTCATATGGAAAGGATGTTCGGATGCACATTTTCAGGGGGAGCCCTATCCTTGCAGAGTATAATGCATTGTTGGCATTATGGTGATTCTGAAATATGTTCTCTTTCTTGAGGACTTTCTGGTGTTGGTCTTAAATGGTCATATTTGTATTTTGTTGAAAAGGTCTTGTTGAGACCCATGATGTAAAATTGTAATTTTCAGTCATGTAAGGAATTGTCAAATTTGTAAACCCACTTGGTTGGGTAGCTGAGTCAAATTTTGTAAACCCACTTGGTTGGGTAGCTGAGTCTCATATGTAAATCCACTTGGTTGGATATTTGATGTAAGTATGAGTCTTTGGTGATAGGAAGCTCATAGAGTCATGTACTTTGGTATTGAAAAATATGTTTTGAACTCAGGGGGAGCTTGGTCACTTCAGTATACATCAGATCTGCAGAACGCTTCTTCCTCTTGAGGAGAAAAGGGGGAGAGTTTGTTGGTTTTGATCTATCCTTTGCCCTTGATGTCAAAGGGGGAGAATGACATGGTGTTTGAATGAAGAGAAAGAATGGTGTCAAAAATAGGGAGAGTGACATGGTTTCATTGTTTTCTTAATGTACCTATCTGTTGTGGTGATCAAACACCATCGTGGTTTTCATCAAGTCCAAAGGGGGAGATTGTTGGCAATATGATGACAAGTGTTGTCCTTGATGGCAACCCACTGAATGAAGATGAAGACATGCGACTGTTGACTTGTGTTGTCCTTGATGGCAATCCACCTGATGAAGCTATTCTTGACTTGATGGACTTGGTAAATGATGTAAATCTGATGTGATATGATGTTTGTTGAACAATATGATGTAGAGAGTTGTTCTTGAATGGAAACCCACCTGATGAAGATGATGGCAACTTACTTGATGAAGTTGTGCTTGATAGAATATGTTCTTGATAAGCTAAATATGATGTATCTACAATGTGTACAGAAGGCAGTGAAGAAAGGAACTCAGCATGTACTAAATCCATGATGAAAAGAGTATGTTTCAAGGCATACGTGGATATGTCTAGGGGAAGTAGCGTATGCACGTGGGAAACAACGTTCCAAGTCGCGTATGGGCAAAAGCGCTCATAATGTATTGTTTTGGCTCATGGTATTGTTAGGCTCATGGTATTGAAGGCTCATGGTATTGTTGGGCTCGTGGTATTGAAGGCTCATGGTATTGTTTTGGCCCGTGGTATTGAAAAAGGATAAACCTATATAAGGAGAAGAAATTCATTGTGAAAATCATGAGTGTGGTGCAAGATGTCTGAGCTTGAATGAATACTTCTCTCTGAAGTAGATCTGAATGGAAAGGGTTACTCTTGAATGATAAATCTGAAGGTATGATGCACCAATGATGAAGAAGGGGATCTAGATCTAAAATGTACTTGTATCTACTAGATCTGATTATGGATGGCTTAGATCCGAATTGAGGCGAACATCTGTCTGAAGTGAAAGGGTAAATCTGAACTGAACATCTGATCTGAAGAAGTATGCTGCTCTATAATGATTGAAGATCTATACGCTACTTCACCGCAGAGGAAGCGCGTATATACGCGGCTTCGCTGAAGAGAAAGCGCGTATGCGCAATGAAATTGGTTCTATAATTTGCACAGAGGTATACGCGAGTTTATGTGGACGAAAGCGCGTATATACGCGACATAAGTGAAAGGAAAGCACGTATGGAAACTAGGGTTTGCTGAAGTCTGTGGTAAGAATTGTCTGATCTAATCTGCTGTGTTGCTGCTATCTGTATTCTACTGTACTGAGTTTTCTGTATCAGTTTGGTTGTTTGGTTGAGCTTGAAAGTATGAAGAGGGTCCAGTCTGAAAACATGATGAAACATGGCCTGCAAGTTGAGTTCTATTGAAGTTGTTGGATCCAGTGTGAAAATTGATGAAACGTGGTCCATAGAGGTGCTGAGGGTTGTAGCCTTCAGTCAGGGGGTCGTAGCTCCCTTCCAGGTGAGGCTGGTAAACGAGAGCAGGGGGTCGTAGCTCCCTTCCAGGAGAGGCTAGTAAACGAGTCAGGGGGTTGGAGCTCCCTTCCAGGAGAGGGGGCCCATTAGCAATGTGAGGTGGGTGCTGCGTCTTTGGTAAATCTGCACCAGCACATATGTTGTAAGATGTTTTCTCTATAATAATAAAATATTAGGCTGAGCAAGCTATGACGGTGGTTTTCTCCCAACTTGGGTTTCCACCTAAAAAATCCTGGTGTTCATGTGTTATGCTTGTGTGATGGTTTTTATTCTTTTCTTCTTTTGCACATGCTTACTGTTTATAGAACATCTAATAAATGAATGATGGAATGATATAAGTGAAGAACTAATGGTATAATTAGATCTCTGGGTATACGCGAGTTGTATGAAGGATTTCCGCGTGTATACGCTAGTTGTCTTCAGAAAAGTTGCATATTGGGTTTTAGAGAGTGAAAAAGTAAAAAGTTAGAATATGCTGTAAATACTGATTCACCCCCCCCTCTCAGTATTTTTCCCAACAAGAGTAAACTGCTATTTATAGTCTAAATATTATTAAGGGTAAATAATATTTGACTTCCCTGTTTTAAGGAGAGGCAGTCTAAAAATAGACTTCGACCTCTTTGACCTCAAAAATAGAGTCTCATCTATTTTTTACCAACATGACACATACTTCAAGAATCTCAAACTGGAATCCCCGAACCATGCTCCATATGTCTAAAAATAGACATAGTCTAAAAATAGATTTTGCGCCAGAATTTGCCTGCGGGCCCACTTAGTGAAAGCGACTTCATTTCACTAAGCTCCATCATCTTGCTGCATTTTCAACACTCCCTCTCAGCAAGATATGGATTATCTGCAACCCCTATCCTGCCTCTGTGAAATTCGAACTTGCTCCTAGTGAGCGCCTTCGTCAGGATGTCGGCATCCTGATCCTCCGTGGGAACATATGAAAGCATCATGATTCTCCGCTGAACACGATCTCTGATATGATGGTACCTGATGTCGATGTTTTTGGACCTATCATGAAATACTGGATTGGCCGAGAGTTTAATGCAACTCTGGTTATCACAGTAGATCACTGTAGGCTCCAAATGCAACCTGAACAATCATGAGAGGATCTTCCTCATCCAAATAGCCTCGCATGCAGCCAAGCTAGCTGCCATGTACTCGGCCTCTGCTGAACTGAGTGCCACGGATATCTGCTTCCTGCTGTACTAGGAAACTGCTGTTGACCCAATGCTGAAAACTCCTCCAGATGTGCTCTTCCGGTCCGTTGGACTCCCTGCCCAATCTACATCAGTGAAGCCAGAAAGCTTCGCTCCATCCTCCTGTCTGTACCATAGACCATATCCCGATGTGCTTCTAATATAGCGCAATACATGCTTGCCTGCCTTCCAAAAGAGCTTGGTAGGCTTAACCATAGCTTGCGAAAGCTGGTTAACTACATAGCATATATCGGGTCGTGTATTGAACAGATACATAAGTGACCCCACCAACTGTCGATAGACAGTGGCATCCACTACCTCCGCTGAAGGAGCATCCTCCTTCCTCCAACCACCAGGAAGAGGAGTGTTAAAAGGCTTGCAGCCTTGCATGTTGAACCTCTCTACAATCTCCCGGGCATACTTGCCCTGAGAAACAAATAGTCCTCCACTGCGCTGCCAAATCTCCAATCCCAGGAAATAATGAAGGATGCCCAAGTCCTTCATCTCAAACTCTCGTGCAAGATCCTCCTTGCATGAAAGTATCAACTGCTCATCAATAGTCAAAATCAGATCATCTACATACAGTACGATGATCAACAGCTTACCCTCCACCACAATCTAGTACAGGTTTGGATCTGCCTCACTCTTGGAGAATCCAAGCCCGGTGAAGTAGCTGTCTATCCGAGTGTACCAAGCATGAGGTGCTTGCTTCAGCCCGTACAGTGCTCTCTTGAGTCGGCACACATGCGACTCACTGCTGAAGATCTCAAAACCTTCAAGCTGCTCTATGTACACCTCTTCCTCAATAACTCCATTGAGGAACGCAGTCTTCACATCCATCTGATGAATGTGCCACCCCATCTGCGCTGAGAGAGCAAGGATCGTCCGTATGGAAGAGTACCTTGCGACAGGTGCAAAAGGCTCCTCATAGTCAATCCCCTCGATCTGTGAGAAGCCACGGGCGACAAATCTCGCCTTGTACTTCTCCACACTCCCGTCAGCCGCCTGCTTCACCTTGTAGATCCATCGCGAACCTACAACTGATTTCCCAACCTGTCTTGGGACAATCTCCCATGCACTGTTCCTGATGATCGAATCATATTCTTCGATCATGGCATCAACCCATGCGGGTTCCTCCACGGCTTCCTCAAAAGAGGATGGCTCTGTCACAACACATTGACTCACAAGAGCCATGTATCCAGTGTACCGATCAGGTGACTGTCTCTGTCTGCGCTGTGCTGTAGGTGGTCCTACAACCTTCTCTGCATCCCGAGCCAGTCGCTCAGCTTCTGTAGTGCGCATGCGCCCTCTGATGGTTGGCGCTGCCTGGGTGGTTTCTTTCACCTCCTGAACCTCCTCTTGTGGCTGATCCACATCCGGAAGCTCCTCCTTAGGAACTAACAGCTCCTCATCTGCATGCAAGTGTAGCTCCCTCTCAAGTGAACACTACATGGCTTTCTCCTCCTAAAATTTTATATCCCGTCGCACAACAGTCTTGCGACTGTCTGAAAAATACACCCGATAGTTGTGAGGTGCATCAGTGTACCCAAAAAATATTCCAACCTCAGCAGTTGGATCCATCTTCCTTCTCACATCCTTCGTCACATGCATGTAGACGGGAGAACCAAAAATCCGCAAATGGGAAATATCAGGCCTCTTGCCAGAATGAGCCTCCTCCGGTGTACTCATGCCAAGAACCTTGTGAGGACAACGGTTCTGCACATACACTGCTGTATTGCATGCCTCAACCCACAAGTGAAGGGGTAGGCCCTGATCATGCAACATCGCCCGTGCAGCACCCACGATCGTTCTGTTCTTCCGCTCAGCCACCCCGTTCTGCTATGGGTTATGGGGTGCGATGAGCTCTCTCCAAATCCCTTCTGCGCTGCAGAACTCCTTGAATTCAGCCGAGATGAATTCACCACCGTTATCACTCCTTAGAGCAATCACCTTCTTCCCCAACTCCTTCTCGACCAGTGCTTTAAACTCACAGAACTTCGTGAATGTATCGCTCTTCTTCTGCATGAAGAAGATCCAGCACTTTTGAGAGAAATCATCAACAAAGATCACGTAATACTTGTGCTTTGTTGTCGAAGCAACTGAGAAAGGACCACACACGTCTGTGTGAACTCTCTCAAGGATCGTCGTGGCGCGACTATCCTTCTCGTGAAAGGTGGCTTTCACATAATTCCCTAAAGTACACCCCTTGCACTGATCTGACTGCACAAGGGTGCCCTTAGGAAGTCCAGTAGATATCTGCTGCAGAATCTTCAAAGCTCCATGGTGAAGGTGGCCCAATCTCCTATGCCACAGTTTGCCCTCATCATCCCGGCTCACCACTTCTCTCGCCTTGCATGCCATAGCTGCGCAACCATCTACCTGCAACTGATAAAGGTTCTTGGTCTGAACCCCTATCTTCTGGGTCTCTCCAGTAGTCTTATTGTGCAGGAATGCTTTTCCTTCGCTGAAGACCACATCATACCCCTTATCCTCCAACATCGCTACTGAAATCAGGTTCTTCTTCAATCTAGGTACATGCATGACATCCTTCAGTACAAAGGGTTTACTAGACTCCCTGTGAAAGGATATGGTACTGATACCAGTCGCACTGTATCTACCATCATCGCCCATCTCGATGTGCACACCCAAATATTTGTCCTCCAGATCTGAGAACAACTCTCGATCTCCCGTCATATGAAATGACGCACCGCTATCCATGAACCATACCGATCCCAGCACACTTGAAACCAAGCATGCAATTAGTGAAAATTCAAGCTCGAATTGTGAAGCCAAAGCTTCTCCATCTGCAGATCTTCCTGCTTGCTTGTTCTTCTTCTTCTTTGGACAATTGGTAGCATAATGTCCATGATCATGGCAATGAAAACACTTCACTTTCGCCATATCCTGCTTCTTGCCCTTTGCACCAGAATGAGAGGTTTTCTTACCCTTCCCTTTCTTTGCTTTGGCCACCAAAGCATAGTTTTCTTCATCAGCTCCCTTTGATGAAGATCCATCTCGAGTAGTCCTCCTTATCTCCTCCTGCATGAGATCCGCCCAAAGGCACTCCCATCCCGGCAGCTTCTCCCAACCATTGACACTATCTTGATATGAGTGCCAAGCCTTCAGAAGACCAAGGAGAGCCAGTTCGACCATGTCCTCTTCATCGACAGTCACCCCCACACTTCCCAGTTCATCTCTGCACTGAGTGAACTTCGTGAGGTATTTGGCAATACTGTCACCCTTCTCCATCTTGATGTTCCTGAGCTTATCTTTGAGTGCCAGCTTCCTTTGGTCACTCTTACTCTAGAATATATCCTTCAAAGCTTTCCACATTAGAAATGGAGAAGCCTTTCCATGCAGGTTGGATACAATATGATCCTTGACGCCCTCCAACAGGATCCTTCGACATTTCGCCATCTTCTTTTGCCATACTTCGACTTCAGCAGGATCAGTGGGCTTTTGGACATCCGTATCTACAAAATCCTTCATACCATTATCTTCTAATACTGCCTCCATGCGATCCTTCCATGCAACATAATTCGAACTGCCTTCAAGAGCATATTCGAGTCGCAAACCGTTGAAAGACATTTTCAACACTGGCACCAAGAAAACAAAACTGCTGCGAAACTTCGAATTCCACCTCAAAGCTCAGCCGCTCTAGATCGTGAGAACAAATTATTTCTAGCACAGAGATCGACTGCAAGGGGCATTTACCAGACCTTTCACTTTCCGAAGAAAGATGAATCTGGAGGCTACCTGGCCCGCATGCAGACTCTGTCTACCGAAATAAGTTTGTAATCACTGTGATGATCAATCTGAACTTCAATAGCTCCGATACCATGTAGAAATTTGTTGAATAATAAATAATTATTCACCGAGACTATCCTTATCACATACAATTCGAATTTATATGCAACACAAAATCTCTTCCACTCAGATCAACTCAGATCATCACACATGCGGAAATAAAATCAAGCGATAACACATCAAATCATCATACAAATTAACACAGTATGTATGGGGAAAGCTTATATCTAAAAACCCCGCAGCTATTGTGTATATTATAATGGAGAAATCAAGTAACAAACTCAGTACAATACTCCTCACAAGTACTCAGTACTTTCTCATAAAGTTACCCACAATCTAGCTCAGTTTTGAACAGGTTACTGGTTCAAAACTCACCGCCAATTGCCTTGCCTCTATTGCTTGTTTCAATGCTATGGGATGGCCTCTTTATATAGATAAAACACCAGCCTGAACTGCGCAATCCTCATGGGCTTACTCCACCTATCTGTGTGTTGCAAATAGCAACATTATAGTCACAACTGATAGCTAACTCCACCCTTTCATCTACCTCTTTCACTGGTCTCCACTGAACTGATCATACACTGTAGTGAACTGATGTGTTCTTGAGTTGAATAATGAGTTACTAATTAATGAATTAAATAATATTTAATTCACTCAACTCATAACTAATTGATTAGCTAGTTAAACTAATCTCAACTAGTTCAACTAAAATAAACAGAACACAACTCCACTATCTGTCTCATTAACTCCTCCAAACTTCTGCCACTGAAGTCCAAATGAAGTCAACCATGCATGATGCCATCAAACCCTTGGGAACCACGTGATTCCTCTGTCAGATGCATGAGCCACTTCTGTAGCTCGAACTGAAGTGCTCCAAGAGAGTAAATTGTTGTTTATAGTCTAAATATTATTAAGGGTAAATAATATTTGACTTCCATGTTTTAAGGAGAGGCAGTCTAAAAATAGACTTCGACCTCTTTGACCTCAAAAATAGAGTCTCATCTATTTTTACCAACATGACACATACTTCAAGAATCTCAAAGTGGAATCCCCGAACCATGCTCCATATGTCTAAAAATAGACATAGTCTAAAAATAGATTTTGCGCCAGAATTTGCCTGCGGGCCCACTTAGTGAAGGCGACTTCATTTCACTAAGCTCCATCATCTTGCTGCATTTTCAACATCTCTTTAGCATAATTTCCTTGAGAAACAAAAATTTCACCATCCCACTGCCATATTTCCAAACCAAAGAAATAGTGAAGGAGTCCCATGTCCTTTATTTCGAACTCCCTTGCAAGATCCACCTTGCATGATTTTATCATCTTCTCATCACCTATCAAAATTAGAACATCAACATAAAGTATGATAATCAAGAGCTTGCCATCAACCACAATCTAGTACAGGTTTGCATCAGCTTCAATTTTGGTGAAGCCCAACGCGGTGAAATAGCTATTAATCCGAGTGTACCAAGCACAAGGTGCTTGCTTCAGACCATACAGTGCTCTCTTGAGTCGGCACACATACGACTCACTGTCAAAGATATCGAAACCTTTTGGCTGATCTATGTACACTTCTTCTTCAATAACTCCATTGAGAAACATAGTTTTCACATCCATTTGATGAATGCACCACCCCATCTACGCTGAGAGTGCAAGGATAGATCTAATGGAAGAGTACCTTGCGACTGGTGCGAAAGACTCTTCATAGTCGATCCGCTCAAATTGTGAGAATCCCCGGGCCACAAATCTTGCCTTGTACTTCTCCACACTCCCATCCACTACTTGCTTCACCTTATAGATCCATCTAGATCCAACCACTGATTTTCCGATCGGTCTTGGGACAACCTACCATGAATTGTTCTTGATGATGGAGTCATACTCCTCTACCATAGTATCAACCCAAATTGGTTGCTGCACTGCTTCCTGAAAGGAAGATGGTTCTATCACAATACACTTTCTCATAAGAGCCATGGATCCAGTAAACCTGTCTAGAGACTGTCTTTGTCTACGCAGTGAAGTAGGGGCTCCTACATTCTATGTTGCATCAAGTCTCAATCTATCAGTTTCGTGGTGCGCCTTCTACCATTTCTGGTGGATGGCTCTGCATGAGTGTTTTCTGCCACTCCATGATCCTGTGCATGTGGCTGCTCCACATCTTGAGGTTCATTCTTTGGAACCAAGAGTTCCTCCTCTGTATGAAAATCCAGCTCCCTCTCAAGGGACAATCGCATGGATTTCTCATCAAATTTTATATCCCGTCACACAAAAATCATTATGATGTTTGGAAAATACACCCGATAGTTGTGGAGATTTTCAGTGTACCCCAAAAATATCCCAATCTCAGTTGTTGGTTCAAGCTTCTTCTTGGCGTCTTTTGTCACATGCATATAAACAGATGAGCCAAAAACCTTAAAATATGAAACATCAGGTTTCTTACCAGTAAAAGCCTCTTTTGGTGTATACCATTGTGTTGCATGCCTCCAACCACAGATGCAATGGTAGGCCTTGATCATGCAACATCGCTTGTGTTGCACCCACAATTATTCTGTTCATTCTTTTTGCAACCCCATTCTGTTGTGGGTTATGAGGCGCAATCAACTCTCTCTAAATTCCTTCTTTGCTGCAGATGTTCTTGAATTCATTGGAGATGTACTCACTACCATTTTTTCTCTTAATAGCCTTCACATGTTTCCCTGTGTCTTTCTCCACTAGTGATTTGAGCTCAAGAAATTTTGAGAACGTCTGATATTTCTTATGCATGAAGTAGATCCAACACTTTCTAGAAAATTCATCAACAAATATCACATAGTACTTATGCTTTGTTGTCGAAGCAATAGAGAATGGTCCACACATGTCTGAGTGAACTCTCTCAAGGATTTTTGAAGCTCAGTTCTCCTTCTCGTGAAAAGTGGCCTTTGCCTACTTCCCATTTTACATCCCTTTCATGTGTTTGACTGCACAATATTACCCTTGGGAAGACCCGTAGAAATTAGTTGCATGACCTTAAAGGCTTTGTGGTGAAGATGGCCCAATATTCTATGCCATAAATCACCCTCATCTCGGCTCACCATTTTGTCTGCATTACCCATCAATGTTGCGCAGCCATCTACATCAAGTTTACAGAGATTATTAACTTGAATCTTAATCTTCTTGGCTTGTCCTATTGTTTTGTGTCGTAGGAAAGCTTTTCCCTCATTGAAAACAACATCATAGCCTCTATCCTCCAACATTGCAACTGAGACCAAATTTTTCTTCAAGCATGTACATGCATTGCATCTTTTAATTGAAAAGGTTTATCTGACTATCTCTAGAAGGTAACTGTACCAATCCCGGGTAGCACTATACCACCAGTCATCACCCATTTCGATATGCATCTGGAGGTCCTTCTCCTCCAAGCTACTGAAAATTTCTTTGTCTCCCGTCATGTGAAAGGATGCACCACTATCCAAGTACCACACCGATCCCATTGAACTTGACACCATGCATGCAATGAGTGAGAATTCAAGTTCAAATTGCGAGGCCAAAGCCTCACCAGCTGCAGATCCTGAAGCCTTCTTGTTCTTATTCTTTTGTGGACAATTGTTGGCATAATGTCCATGCTCGTGATAGTGAAAACACTTCACTTTAGACATGTCGCGCTTCTTGCCATCTTTACCGGACTCATATTTGGAATGAAATTTCTTTCCTTTCCCCTTATTCGCCTTGGCATCCAAAGAAAAATCTTCTTCATCACCATTCTTAGATGAAGATCCATCCCTGGTATTCTGCCTGAATTCTTCTTGCACCAAATCCGACCAAAGTCGTTCCCAATCTGGCAGCTTTTCCCTTCCATTGATAGAGTCCTGATAATTATGCCAACTCTTGGGAAGTCCTAGAAGAGCTAGGCTCACCAATTCATCATCAGCGACATTAATTCCAATGCTCCCAAGTTCATCTCGACATTGGAAAAACTTTGTTAAATATTTCAGCATGGTGTCGCCTTTCTCCATTTTGATTTTCCTGAGTTTTTCCTTTAGTGCCAATTTTCTATGATCATTGTTGCTCTGAAATAGATCTGTCAAAGCCTTCCACAGTGCATATGGAGTTTCTTTTCCATGGATTCTTGAGACAATGTGGTCTCGTACTCCCTCCAATAAGACGCTCCTCGCCTTTGCAACCTTCTTTTGCCAAGCATCAAGATTTGCAGCATCTGCTACAACAGGGTTGGGAACATCATTGTCAATGAATTCTTTCAACCCATTGTCCTCCAGTACTGCCTCCATTTTGTATTTCTAAGCAATATATTTAGAGCTTCCCTCGAGTGCATACTCCAATCTCAAGCCATTGAAAGCCACTTCGATCCTAAATTACCTATCGCACCAAGAATGTCTTTTGAAAATTCGAATTCTATTAGTCACAAACTCATCTTCTCCTCCACTATAGTGATTTCTTGTGCTCTGATACCATGTATAAATTATAAAAACATGTTTATATCATTTGATTTGATCCAATATAGCAATTTACTAAAGCTAGATACTGAATCATTCTACAAATCAATTGCGAAAATTAAACACAATAGCCAATGAAATTAAGAAAAGAAAGAATCAAATCAAATCACAACATAGATCATTTCACAGGGAAGGTTTGCTGCTCAAAACCCCTCTATCTTCTATTGTATATTAACCATGAAATCATGAAACAATTACAATGCACTCTTCTCACAAGAGTCTCTGGCACTCTCACAACTGTCTCACACTGCCTTAGACAAAATTGGCCAACACTTAGCAAATTCTCAGCCTCTAAACAACCTTCCTTTCTTGCGCAATTCTTGATGAATGCAATCCCTTTTCTTTAGGAATTTTAGACTTCATAAACTGTGCAAGCATCATGGGAAATCCAATGGATGTTTGGTTGCATGTGGTCAACCTACTAATCACACAACTGATATTTAACATCCCTTTAACCTTTGTCTCAACTGGGTCTCTACTGGAACTGACATGCATGTAGCTATTAATAGTAAATTATCAGTTGCATGGTGGATCACTAATTGTGAATTAAGTAATATTTAATTCACTTTATCTCTCACTAGTGAAACAAACAGTTACAACTAGTTCAACTTACTCTAACTCACCTAACTGAGTTAACTAATTACACATGCATTAAACTAATGCACCAACTGCAATTCAAACTCCATAACTAATAGAATTACTTTTCATGCCTCACCAACCACCCTCAACTCAAAATACATGAGCTAACTGAGTTTATCACACTTAGTTAACTATTACAAGTGACAATGAGATAAGATTACATTTTATTGTCCAATTTAATTAAGGGAAAATTAAATTAGACACTGCACCAAATTAATTAATTAAATTTTCCTTCACACTAATGTATCACTAGGACCTATTGTTCTGACATTAGTGTGTGTGTTGCAATTTATTTTTGGACTTCAACAATTATTTTTAACTTTTTATTACATGGAATTTTCACTGGGGTTGATACAGAACCCTCTCTCTTGGGGAACACCATCCTCGGTGTTCAACCACACATATACCTTAGAAAAAACACTTAAAAGAAACCATACTTCCCACGAAGCTTTATAACATAGCTCGATGCAGTATTTACAATTATCACCCTGCTGAAAAGAACACCAACATGGCATCATAACAACATGAAAACTATAATGACATCACACCATACCGATTATTAGAGCTTTATAACATAGCTCACGGCGGTATTTACATCTATATACATATGTACATATATCCAACCATCACATCAAAACATCACCAAAACATATGCTAAAAAAAACCAATATCACATCAAAACTACTTTGCCTCAACCAGAAAACAGGGAAGGATACATGGCCCCCATTTGATACGCAATCTTCCATGTAGCTGCATCAAGCCCAAATTGCTTCCATTGGCCTTTAACTTGCTCTATTTCTTGGTTCTGAAGCATGAGCAACTTTTTCTACAATACACACTGAGGCTCCGACTGGAATGCTCCATCGGCTTCCACCCGCAATACAGACCAGTCAATCAAATAGTAAACATCATGGAATTTCACTAAGGAAGGCATTGTAATTAGATAGTCCACTAGTATGATCCTCTCAATGATCCTAAAGGGTCCAAAACCTTGGTTCCAACTTGGCACATGATCCAATCCGCAAGGATATCTTCTTGGCCTTGATGCGCAAGTACACATGATCCTCAACCTAAAACTCCTTATTCAACCTGTTCTGATCTGAATAACTCTTATGCCTATCCTATGCTACCTTCAAGTTCTTCTTGATCACCTGCATTTCTTGTTCCATTTCTACTAACATCTCTGGTCCAATCTATTAGCTCCCTGTAATCAGCAAGATTAGTAAAGTCTGAGTGCAAGGAGAAACATCATTTCAACCACTTTGGGATTCTAGGATCTAGCCCTCCTGAATTCGAAGAGGGATCTCTCCAATAGTGCAAAGATGGATTTGTCTTTGAAGTTTTGGGTGATGATATTAGGCTAGTTATGAAGGTCAAGGGTTTTGTTTGTTTTTGGATGGTTGAGCATGATTACTGTTTGAGGTGGAAAGTTCTAAATGCAAAGAGTTTCAAAGGTGTGAAGTTGCAAGAAAATAGAATAAGCTTTGGCCAGGAAGATAGATAACTGCAGATTTTAGTCCATTGGGCTATGGAGTCATAATAGGGTTTAATTGAAGCAGCAAGAGGCAAGAGTGGTCCATGGGGCAAGTCATCTATTTCTAAGGATCTCTTTAAAGTTTGATTTATGGAATGAAATGATACAACAAGAAGGGGAATTTAACAGATGAAGAACAAAGAGCAGCCTAAGATATGGTAAGTACTTTTAAACTAACCAGCTTTGACATACACTTAAGAAGGACATGAAAGTAAACTAGGATCTGGTAAGTAATTTTAAACTAGCCAGCCTTTGATACACCTTCAATAGAAAACATATAAAAATAGAGGGAAACACTAATGATAACAAAGGATGGTCTAAGATCTGGTAAGTACTTCTAAACTAGCCAGCTTTCAACACATTCCAAGGGAAACATTCAGACAGTCTTTGGGGATAAAACTATGACCAGGGCACACCATATCTTCCTTAGTTCATCTCTACTTAACTAATACTGAACATAACATTTAAGAATAATATACAGCTAAGACAATAAGACGAGGGAACACCAGCATTCCTATGCTTAAACTGATTGAATCATTCCCAAATAACACAGATTGGAAGAAATCATTCAGATAAAGATTTTCAGTCAGAGAAGGGTACTGGTATACAGTAGGTCCTAACTCCATGCATGTTGTTCTTTATAAGAGAAGATGAAACACAGTGAAAACATAAACAAAACAACGAGTTACAATGAGAAAAACATCACCGTAAACATAGACCATGATCCCATAAATCAGCTTGTATTGATGCTCCAAACCAGTTACAGCTTTAAGTCCAATGCTCTAGTTAGCAGTCATCTACACCTCCCAGACTAACTTACCTATTACAAGCAGAGCTCCAAGATCCACTGAACACTATTTACAGATAGGAGTCTCAAGCTCAATTACATTTCAATGTTCAGTAGCCAAATCAACCAACCCCTCTCTCATCTTCTGTAGTAGTATTTATAAAAGAATGGGGAGGTGAGATTTGATAAAAGATCTATAAAGATAATTAATATAGACTTAATGGCTTCTTCGGCCTTTGAGGGGCTCGATGAAGAAGCTTACATAGGTGTCCTCTGGATTAAATCATTTACATTAAGATTTAAGCTCGGTGGGAGCTCTTTTTACTTTTGAGGGTCTGTGTTGTGTAATAGTCACTTTGTTGATATTTTTTACATTAAGTTCTTTGGCAGAATTTACTCTCTGGCTGCGCTTGAGAAAAATATCTGGTCCTGATCAATAACTTCGACCTCTAATATGAATGCTTTGAGGTACAGGTGGCAACGTGGTAGCTGGGAGGAATCGATTTGCCTCAGCTGTGGCGGTAGGGGCTTTCTGTTTGATGATCCTTTATGATTTTCCCTTTAACTGTGTTTTAATTGGGGATTAGGATTTTGATAAACCATCTTAGATGTAATCCCCGAAGATCTGTCCTCAATCTTCTGTTCTGGTGGGTTCCTGTCTTCGACCCTGATACTCTTTGATTTGTGCCTGATTCACTTGTTTGTTGGTGTGCAGGGCTGCGCAGGGGTCGTATGGAATCAATGCCTCATGAATTATTGATGGACCATGGATTTGAACCCTGCGAATGATTCCCTTTGATAAATCAAAGGTGGGAGGATCGTCACCCTCTGCCTTTGAATTTTCTTCAGTCATAGCGGAAAAAACCACTGGAACCCTGCAAAATACGAATAATGTTATAAAATCCTGCATATATAGGTTTAATGCTTTAGAGGACATGTGGGGAGAGCATGGAGTCGAGATCGATTAGAAGGGGTCAAAGGGAAACGGAGGAGGAATTAAATCAGAGCCGTCGATCGCGCAGAGATCGACGGTCGGGAGTGGAGGCGAAAATTCAAAGCGAATAAGTCATTTTTTGGAAAAATGGAGGAAATGGATTAAGATCTTTGTTTCAGATAAAATTGGTCACAGAATAAAGTTTGGGGATTGGGACAAACGCAGGTCGTCGGATAAAATCGGCCTACGCGATCAACGGCAGAGAACGGGTGCCAAAAAAACTTTTACAAAATACCACTGGATTTCAAGCCTCTAATAAAATTAGGATGAATAAAAACCCCCGGGTCTTCAACTACTGACTAAGTGAGGAAACAGATTGATCGAGCTTGGGTCGTCGATCTTCAAATCAGATCGACGACAGAGAAGTTTAATGAAACACGCCATACCTTGGACTAACACACAGGCTTCTTCAGAGCGCGATCATCGTCCGATGAGTTGGCCTTAGATCAGAAAGTGGATGCTAATATCACATCAGGCCCATTTCTGACCTTTAATGCGTGATGAGGGCGGTATTTCAAAATGGCTTGAGGCCACGTGTTGGTTGGTGGCACTGATCGCTACAAAACAGAAAAAACTGCCTCCCTCTCAAAAGTGGTGTGATGAATTCCTCCCTGTTTTATTTTAATATAACGACAAAAACATTTAAAACCCAAAAATTAATCATAAACAAAGGTTTGTGGTCGGGAGGGTTCTATGTTCGTGATTTGGCTTAGTGCCCGACTACGGGGCCATGGTCTATATGGGAAGTGATATGTCCGGGGGTTACAACGCGCGGGGCTAATCGGTATCTGAGCTTTTAACATGGCAAAAGATTTGTGCGCTCGGCTCTCTGTGATGCGATAGGCGCTCAAATGGCTTAGCGCCTGGTTCCAACACCAAGGCGCATGGAGGGGAAGGATTAAATACTTAGCCCAAGGGGGCTTAAGTCTATAATATATAAAAAATGTGATTTTTATAGATTTTCAATGGTTTTCAGAGTTTGAGGGTTTCGATAGGGCAAGAAAGGGTCTTAAACCTTATCAAAGGGATGTTGATGAAGGAAAAGGGAAAAATGAGGTTAGTTTAGAAAGAGGAAAAGGAAAGGCAAAAGGAGTTTGCAGTAGTATTTTGTCTTGGAAATCAACAGGATTTCTGAGTGTAAAATGGGCACAACAGTGAAGATTCGAACAGAGGCATGAGGCCCTCAAGAGTCTTCAAGAGCCGACACTTTTTTGCAATAAAATTTGTTCCTTGAAGGCTCCAAAAATGATTTAGCCACCTTTTGGTATAACAAATTTCATAGGTGGCTAACAGTGGCTCCACTTGGGGATGGTGCCTTCTTGAAGGCATCAAGAACTTCAGACTTGGATTCTCTGGGAGGCTAATCAGTGCCTTATTCATTGGGTTGCCTTCCTTTCTGTGGATGATATTCTTTTGCTCTGAAAACATATTAGCAGCCATAAAAACAATGGATCCTCATCAATACAACCTGTCTACCTACCCAATCCTACTGATCTAACATTTTTTATTCTTTAGAGTGCACTTGGATTGGCAAACTCTTTTTCAACATTTTATTCTTTTGAAAGCAGGAAAACTAATCTATTTCTACTCCTTATTTCTCCATGGACTCAGATTAAACAGTTGAGCCCATATGATTCTCTACCTAATCTACTGTCTGTTGGAATTAAACTATCCAACAGACTTTATTCTCTAAATTCTACAGCAGAAATTTAAAAAGCAATCAAGTCAAGATTGAACAGTCTAACTTGATGCTGGTCTTTGGCATAAAAACAAGCTGCACATAGAAATTATTTTGCACAAAATTCAAAAAAAAATGGAAGGTTTGAGATCTAAAATTTCAAAGAATTTCCTTCCTCCTTTCTACAGCTTTGTTTTGACTCTTACTTGAGCTACCTTTCCTTCACTAACTGGTTGAGATTTTAAGCTGTTTAGAACCAGATTTTTACATCTTTTGACTCAGAATTTGAAACATATTTGAGTCATTCTCTCTCTAAAACTTTAGGTTCAGATTTTGAGCATGTTTGAACCTTTAATTTCTATCCTAGACTATCTACTGATAAGCCAAGATTAAACAGTTTGGCAAATCGAATTCACTATCCTATCAGCAGAAAATTTAAAGCTAATTAGTCAAGATTAAGTTGTTTGACTAACTAGAAGTGTGTTCTTCAGGAGTGGCTTTTGAGCTTGCACACTTTCAGATTTGTTTCTCTTTTTTTAATATGGGGCTATACCTTTCTTGTTTTCACAATCTGCCCTCTTTTCTTTTTTTTCTTTGTTTTTGTATTTTTTATTTTTTATAACCTTGAATGTAATGGTGGGCGAAGTATTTATAATGAGAAAAATATAAAAAGGCTTTCGTAACATAACATGGATCAAGAGAAGTAATGCTTAAGCATCCTGCCATTGACAGGACCCCCAAACAATTCTGCTCCATTTAACTCCTGCAAGAAGAATGCATTGTTTCCAGTAGCTGAATGGATAGAGTAAGGGTCAAGCCATAAGTTGTCAAATTTTCCATGCTTTCCCTTGTATTCCCTCCTTGAGTCCCACTTCAAAACTTTGTCCCTGATCTTGAAATTGTTGGCTTTTGTTCTTCTGTCAAAAAGATTTTTAATGTTGTCCTGTTTCTGCAATGATTTGTTATAAACCTCCTCTCTGGTTTGCTGAAGGTGAATGGTCTGATTTATTCTTCTGATCATGTCATTGTCTTCAATTTGCAACTCTTGAATCAACTTCATAACTAGTACACCAAGGCTGGTTGGAAAAATTGCATCAGTACCATACACGAGTTGGAAAGGTGACATGCCAATAGATTTCTTCAAAGTCAATCTGTCATGAACAGTTTCTTGATTATGTTTGTCAACCAGTTTGAGGTCTGCAAGTCTAATACGCAGGGTATGAATGAATTTCCAATGTTATCCATATCGTATGTCTCACCATCTCAGACTCAGAATACAGTGAGGGTTTGTCAAAGATATCTTTGTAGACAGAACAAACCTGAGAGAATGAAAACTTCATAATTTTAGGAGAAGAATCAAACTATTGAGACACACAAGGTACAATGCTTTCCCATCCACCTTAGTGGAAGGCCGTGGCGTGAGAACCCATTTTCCACACAGGAAGAGGAGTCATGGATTCTTAGTGAGTCAAGTCCCCACCGTTGAAAAAGGAGTTTGGCCAAAGGATCGGATGCAAGAGGTGGGGGTAGCGCTTTTTCCTTCAAAAAGTTGACATTTATGACAGGCTATGATCATCTTGTGCACATCATGGAAAAGAGTAGGCCAATAGAAACCAACCCTCAAAATTTTGTTGGTTGTTGTCTTCCAATACAAATGACCTCCACACTCTCCTCCATGGAACTGGTGCTTAACCTTCTCTGCATCAAACTCAGGAAACCATTTAAGAAATACACCACTTGCATTTTTCCAATAAATACATCTATGTATAATGCAATAGTTTACAGATTTTAACTTTAGGAACCTTTCCTTTGTTTTTGTCAAACCAAGAGGTGTATTCAAATTAAGAAAAACATAAACAATATCAGCATACCAAGAGGAATTCATAAAATGGTCTTCAACAATGGGGGTTGAGATTTCCTCTTGATCATCCAAAGCATCAATCATATTAATATCAAGAACTTCAAAATTGGATTCAACCATTAATCTAGCTAGACCTTGGCCTTTGATGAATTTAGTGGGTTTTATCTCTAAATCATATTCAAGAATAACAAAAATCCACTTACCTCTCTTACCATCTGGGTCCTGTGTTAGAATGTCTTTCACAACTGAGTTTGGGACAAAGGAAATGATGTGTGAGTGAAGAATGTATACCCTGAAGTCTTTCAACGCTTGAACCAAAGAAAAAGTTTTCTTCTCCATAATGTTATACTTTAAAGGAGCATCCATCAATGCCTTACTAAAGAATGCAATAGGCTGCTCTTGTCCTTGCATATTTTTCTGTAAAAGGACGACAGCTATGGTATGTTCTGATGCAAACGAAAAAATATAAAAATCCTTTGAAAAATCAGGACTTATTAGAACCAGTGTTTTGGTTAACGCTTGTTTCACTAGCTCAAAGGACTTCTTTGCTTCCAAGGTCCATTTTACCCCTTGCTCCTTCTTCAACATGTTTGTGATATTTTTAAGAAGCTCAGCCAAGTTGGGATGAACCTTCTCAAAAAGTTAATTCTTTCCAATGAAAGACTCCAACTGGCGTTCCAAGGATGAGATTTGCACATACTTCAATCCTTTTGGGATCTATTTTAATACCCTCTTCTGAAATAATGTGCCCAAGAATTTTACCTTCTTGGAGTCCAAATAGTGTTTTCTTGGGGTTTAATGATATCCCAAACTTTCTGCATTTCTCGAAAACTGTTCTTAAATGTTTTAAATGCTCTTCATCTGTTTTTGAAAACACAGTGACATCATCAAGGTATATAATGATGAAGTAGCCCAGTTCTTCCGAGAATGCTATGTCCATGGCTCTCTGAAAAGTTGCTCCAGCATTCATTAGACCAAAAGGCATTTTCACATACATGAAAGTGCCCCATGGTGTAGTAAAGGTTGTCTTTAATTGATCAGCAGGGTGAACTAAGATCTGATTGTACCCTCAATAGCCATCCAACAAAGAAATTCTTCTAGACCCTACCACCCTTTGTAAAATATGATCCATCTTGGGTAAAGGGTAGTTGTCTTTTAATGAAGCTTTGTTTAAGTCTCTAAAGTCTATAAAAATCATGATCTCTCTAGTTCTCTTCCTAACTGACACCAGATTAGACACCCACTCAGAATATCTAATAGGGACAATAATACCAGCATCGTACATTTTCATGATCTCCTTCTGAACCAAAGGCAACTGAACAGGGTTTATTCTGCGCAGTTTCTGTTTGAATGGTTTTTTATTCTCCTTGAGAGGGATTTTGTGCTATATTATTTCAGTGTCATAGGATTTCAAATCTTCGTAACTCCACGCAAAAACATCAGAAAACTCTTTAAACAACTCTAAATATTCAAGTTTAATGTGAGCTGGTAAAGATTTAGACAGTTTAATCATTTTCGGTTTTTTCTCACTACCTATATTGCACTCTTCCACTTCAGTCTCTACAGGTTCCAGTTTTGGCTTCTTGGCCACATCGTTAAAATCAAAAAACTCTTCTATTGGTGTCAGATTGTTTGGAAACCTTTCATCTTTAGAGTGCAGAGTTTCTAACTCCTCTGTTTCTAACTCTGCATTCAATTCTGTTTTGTTTTTAAGTTTGCTAGTCATAAGATTAATATTGACAAGCTCAGGAGACAGCTCTTCTTTACCAAGAAAATTTTCTTCACTGCAGTCTGTCTCATAGTCTGAGTCCGAACTATTTAGTTCGAATTCATTTCTGAATTGCATGAAGTCTTCTATTTGTTTGTCTCCGTCAAAAACTTGCCAATAATTTTCATTATCAGGCACGACTTGTCTAAATTTTATTTGAGTTGTGCAATCTTTGGGGTTATATGGCGTTAAGCATGTTCTAGCTGCAAAGGCTAAATTGTGGGCGGCAATATTTCTTTTTCTTGGGACAAAAATCAGTTTGGATTCCTCGAATGTTTTTAAAAGGTCCATGACATCATTTCAATAGGCCCTAAGTCTGGGATGATTTGCGTTATACTCCCCATTGACTTGCCTAATGACTAACTCTGAATCCCCATAAACATTGATTCTTTTTGCTCATAACTTTTTCAATAGATGTAAGCCTAAAAGCAGGGATTCATATTTCACTATGTTGTTAGAACGTTGAAAGTTTAATTTGCAAGAAATGTAGTCTATGTGGTTGTTTTCAGTGTTGGAAATCCAGACACCTGCACCAGCATTGTTCCTAGTGTAGGATCCGTCAAAAAACATACTCCACAAAGGACTATTTTTGGTTTCATCCTAGTTACTGTCCTCTTCAACTAACATGCTTCCTGATTGTTGTGGAATATCAGCACTTAGTTGTAATTTTTTTGATTCCCCAGAATTTTCGTTTATTTGAGGGATGCTTACTTGACTGTCAAGGTTTAAGAGTAATGGACTCATGACTTGTAGCTCAAGACCTTTGTTTGGTTTGCTAGAGTTCTAAAGTTCAGCAAACAGTTCTGACATTCCTATGTTATCTTCATCCTCCTCTCTATCTGTCATTAAATCAGACAAGGTCACTTGTTCACTAAAAGTTTCATCATTGAAAAGGATAAATGAATCTAGGCCCGTGTCTACAGAATAAAGGGGAGAGTTATGTGGTTTGTCTTGGCTTGTAACTGTGTATTGCATATGGGACTCCCTGTAAATTCTTCTAGTCTGATTGAAAACAGGGATAGTCGCATAGGTCATGTCCATCTGCATAGTCCCTTGTAACTTAGCCCCCCAAGATCTTGATAATAGCATTCCATATTTTGGGGGCACATCAGCCACAACAATATCCATTACTAAGAATTTGGGTGGAATTTGGGCTAAGTTAACACAGAGGTCTTTGATTAATCCTAAACATTTTACTCTGCTCGAGTCAAAGGAGTAAAGATCTTTGTAAGGTCTAGTGATTTCTAGACCAAGGCTCTCCATTACAGCTTTAGGCATTAAATTATGAGAAGCCCCGAAATCATGCATAGCATTATGCAAAACCTTGTCATGAACATTTAAACTTACATAAAAGGGAGGAACAGGTCCCTCTTGATATCTACCTTCAATCTTAGGGCCAAAAATCAACTCTGGTTGATCATCGTTAAGATTGAATCTGTCATTAAAGTCCTCTATGTTTAAAGCCTTCAAAATTTGGGTCCTAAATACGTGTTAGGCAGCTAACTCAGTCAAGGGAATAGATATTTTGATCTTTGAAACTTCCTGCTCCAGACTAAAAGGAATTTGACTCTTTAAAGTGTTGGTCTCAGCCTTATTAGCTGTCACTCTATTAGCAATATCAACTTGCTGATTTTTCCTATTTACATTTGACAAAATGGTTTTAACAGGAGTACTAGCTGAGATGTTAGTACTACTAATGTCTGCACTTTGTTTTTCATTGTTTTGAGTGCTTTTCTCTTTACCATTGTCAGAATTAACAGCCACTGTTTTTTCCTTTTGCTTGACAACTTTGGGCTTGGTTTTAGTGTTGTTTTATGAAGATTTATCAGAGGTTTTGTTGTCAGGGGTTTGTTGACTGGTTTTGCTTCTAAGGTCATATTCTCTTTGAGATTCTATGATGACATTTTCCATGTCTTGATAATAACTTTCATCATCATCTCTTTTGTCATCATAAGGTGTGTATAGACCTTGTTTTCTATCATAATGAATCTCAAATTCATCATTATCTACCCCCAGCATGTTGATGTCATCTTCCTCTATTATCTCATATGTTTCCTCAACCTCACTTACATAGTTTTGATGAAAGGGAGGAGTGATCTGTTGGTCGTCTTCCCTAGGTCTGTTTGGAGGTTGGTTCCTTCTAAAATTCTGATTTTGGTTCTGATTTCTGTTTTGAGGAGCATTTTGGTTTTGACTGGCTTGTGCTCTCTCAAGGATGCTCATTTTCTTCATCATCTCCTCCATCATTCTCTCCATCTTTGAGTTGGAAGTAGAAGGTGTTTTTTCCTCTCTAAAAGACACTCTCTTCTCATTTTTCATTCTTTCTCTCTTCTCTATCAAGTTGACTTCCACCGCAAGAGATCATTTTTGCATCTCTTCAAGAGTTGCAGGATCTCTCTCTCTTAGCTGATAGGCCATCTCAGGGTCAAACCCTTCAGGAAACTTGTTTAAAGCTGAGCCTTGTGGAGGTTTTAGATCTGGGGAAAGGGCATTATACACACTGTTAAATCTAGTGCAATAATCTTGCACACTTTCCCCAGTGTTTCTACGGAGGTTCTTGTAATCAGAAAGGACTTGGAGAGGATTCTTCTTTACTTCCCATTTGTTTAAGAATGTCTGATGGAAAGCTTGGAGATCATTGATACTATGGGGGGTTAAACCTTTAAACCATTTTCTTATTTCTCCCCCCAGACTTTGAGCAAATAATCTAAGCTTGACAGAATCATCATCAATTTCATTTCTGTCAAAGTAGTCATTCATCTTATCCAAATGTTGTGATGCAGTTGTAGCATTACTAGCATCACATAATGTAATTTTGGACTGATAGTCCTATGGGAGATTGACTAATGGTACAGGAAGGACTAAGGGAGCATACCATGTTGCCATGATATGGGGTGGGGGTGGATTCACAAGGGGTGGATAAACAAAAGGAAAAGTGGGCTAAAGTGGAGTGGTTTGGACAGTGGATGTAGGTTGAGAAGAAGTGGATGGACCAGGAGTAGATTGCTGAGCTAATCTTGGGTGAGAGACACCTAAGTTATGAAGGAAATGTAAATCAGGAGGTGTTGTTTCTCTGCTACCAGGATGTTCACTTGTTTCAGGAGATGAAAGTGAAGACTCAAAATCTAACTGATCTAAATCACCAAGAGACCTAGTTCTAAAGGGATTTACTAAGTCAACTTGTGATTGTTGTAGAGCTAAAAGATTTTCAGGAACTGAATTTTCTCTCAAGGGTGATCTGAAAACAGTTGATAATTTAATCCTAGGAGACTTCCTAAGGATACTTTCTGGGTTATCAACTATCTCAGGTGTATCAGGGTCGGGATAGGCTCTAGTGTGAATCTTTCTAGGAGCCACTATGCTATGTTTTTTAGACCCAAATAAACAGGAAAATTTCAGCCAGGTATGACAGTCTTTGAGAGGTTAACTAGTCTGTTTACACAAATTTTAATCTTGCAGTCCTCTAACTAAGTTTAAATGATATTACAATGATAAAGGTTCTTCCTAGTGGAGTCTTAAGGTCTGCTCAGGATTGTGGAGTCGCAAAGTGTAAGTTTTTAGCTCCTAAGGAGGTAAAAGGTTTTATGGTCCACCACCATGTTTATTGGATACCAATCTGAAATATTTTTGGTGTTTTTCTGAGTTATTTTTTAGTTGTGTGGTTTCTAAGAATATCCTAACTTTGTTTCAAAACTTAGCTACGGTTATGAGACAAAGACAGTGTACTCTTATGGCTAAGCTAGCTGATTTTTCAAGGTTAGATAAAGACTCATGAGAATCCTAGGGTTTACCTAGTTTTTCACTGATTCAAATAAGTTTCATCATGATTACCATTTCTTGGTAGTGCTTGAAAAGGTTGCTTTTTACTTACAAGGTTTTATGAAGTTTAATGGGAACCAGAGATTCTGGGTTCAAGTCCCCAGCGGAGTCGCCAGAAATGTTAGCTCCCTGTAATCAGCAAGATTGACAAAGTCCGAGTGTAGGGAGAAACATCGTTTCAACCACTTTGGGATTCTAGGATCTAGCCCTCTTGAATCCGGAGAGGGATCTGTCCAATAATGCAAAGATGGATTTGTCTTTGAAGTTTTGGGTGATGATATTAGGCTAGTTATGAAGTTCAAGGGTTTTGTTTGTTTTTGGATGGTTGAGCATGATTACTGCTTGAGGTGGAAAGTTCTAAATGCAAAGAGTTTCAAAGGTGTGAAGTTGCAAGCAAATAGAATAAGCTTTGGCCAGGAAGATAGATAACTGCAGATTTTAGTCCATTGGGCTATGGAGTCATAATAGGGTTTACTTGAAGCAACAAGAGGCAAGATTGGTCCATGGGGCAAGTGATCTATGTCTAAGGATCTCTTTAAAGTTTGATTTATGGAATGAAATGATACAACAAGAAGGGGAATTTAACAGATGAAGAGCAAAGAGCAGCCTAAGATCTGGTAAGTACTTTTAAACTAACCAGCTTTAACATACACTTAAGAAGGAAATGAAAGTAAAATAGGATATGGTAAGTAATTTTAAACTAGCCAGCCTTTGATACACCTTCAATAGAAAACATATAAAAATAGAGGGAAACACTAATGATAACAAAGGATGGTCTAAGATCTGGTAAGTACTTCTAAACTAGCCAGCTTTCAACACATTCCAAGGGAAAAATTCAGACAGTCTTTGGGGATAAAACTAGGACCAGGGCACACCATATCTTCCTTAGTTCATCTCTACTTAACTAATACTGAGCATAATATTTAAGAATAATATACAACTAAGACAATAAGACGAGGGAACGCAAACATTCCTATGCTTAAACTGAATTGAATCATTCCCAAATAACACAGATTGGAAGAAAACATTCAAATAAAGATTTTCAGTAAAAGAAGGGTACTGGTATATAGTAGGTCCTAACTCCATGCATGTTGTTATTTATAAGAGAATATGAAACACAGTGAAAACAGAAACAAAACAACGAGTTACAATGAGAAAAACATCACCGTCAACATAGACCAGGATCCCATAAATCAGCTTGTATTGATGCTCCAAACCAGTTACAGCTTTAAGTCCAATGCTCTAGTTTAGCAGTCATCTACACCTCCCAGACTAACTTATCTATTACAAGCAG
Source organism: Pinus albicaulis (assembly GCA_034641835.2). Lineage (NCBI taxonomy): Eukaryota > Viridiplantae > Streptophyta > Pinopsida > Pinales > Pinaceae > Pinus > Pinus albicaulis. The sequence goes on along the minus strand of CM076573.1, from coordinate 387,655,753 downwards.
AGCTCCAAGAGCCACTGAACACTATTTACAGATAGGAGTCTCAAGCTCAATTACATTTCAATGTTCAGTAGCCAAATCAACCAACCCCTCTCTCATCTTCTGTAGTAGTATTTATAGAAGAATGAGGAGGTGAGATCTAATAAAATATCTCTAAAGATAATTAATATAGACTTAATGGCTTCTTCGGCCTTTGAGGGGCTCGACGCAGAATCTTACATAGGTGTCCTCTGTATTAAATCATCTACATTAAGATTTAAGCTCGATGGGAGCTCTTTTTGACTTTTAAGGCTCTGTGTTGTGTAATCGTCACTTTGTTGATATTTTTTACATTAAGTTCTTTGGAAAAATTTACTCTCTAGCTGCGCTTGAGATATCTGATCCTGATCAATAACTTTGGCCTCTGATATGAATTCTTTGAGTTACAGGTGGCAACGTGGTAGCTGGGAGGAATCGATTTGCCTCAGGTGTGGCAGTGGGGGCTTTCTGTCTAATGATCCTTTATGATTTTTCCTTTAACTGTGTTTTTATCGAGGATTAGGCATTTGATAAACCATCTTAGACATAATCCCCGAAGATCTATCTTTAATCTTCTGTTCTAGTGGGTTCCTATCTTCGACCCTGATACTCTTTGATTTGTGCCTGATTCACTGTGTTTGTTGGTGTGCAGGGCTGTGCAGGGGTCGTATGGCATCAATGCCTCATGAATTATTGATGGAACGTGGAGTTGAACCCCGTGAATGATTCCCTTTGATAAATCTAAGGTGGGAGGATCATCACCCTCTGCCTTTGAATTTTCTTCATTCATAGTGGAAAAAACCACTGGAACCCTGCAAAATACGAATAATGTTATAAAATCCTGCATATATAGGTTTAATGTTTCAGAGGACATGTGGGGAGAGCGTGTTCGTTGGATGGCATCATCCAACGGTTGAGATCGATTAGAAGGGATCAAAGGGAAACAGAGGAGGAATTAAATCGTAGCCGTCGATCGCGCAGAGATCGACGGTCAGGAGCGGAGGTGAAAAGTCAAAGAAAATAAGACATTTTTTGGAAAAATGGAGGAAATGGATTAAGACCTTTGTTTCAGATAAAAATGGTCACATAATCAAGTTTGGGGATTGGGACAAACGCAAGTCGTCAGATAAAATCAGCCTACGCGATCAACTGCGGAGAACGGGTGCCAAAAAAACCTTTACAAAATACAACCGGATTTCAAGCCTCTAATAAAATTAGGATGAATAAAAACCCACGGGTCTGCAACTGCTGACTGGGTAAGGAAACAGAGCGATCGAGCTTGGGCCGTCGATCTGCAAATCAGATCGACAGCAGAGAATTTTAATGAAATGCGTCGTACCTTGGACTAACACACGAGCTTCTTCAGAGCGTGATCACCGTCCGATGAGCTGGCCTCAGATCGAACGGTGGAAGCTAATATTGTGCCGGGCCCATGTCCTACCTTTAATGCATGATGAGGGTAGTATTTCAAAATGGCTTGAGGCCACGTGTCGGCCGGTGGCGCTGATCGCAGCAAAACGGAAAAAATCGCCTCCCTCTCAAAAGCGGTGCGATGAATTCCGCTTGGTTTTCTTTTAATATAACGACAAAAACATTTAAAACCAAAAAATTAATCATAAACAAAGGTTTGTGGTCAGGAGGGTTCTATGTTCTTGATTTGGCTTGGCGCCCGACTACGGGGCCATGGTCTGTATGGGAAGTAATATGACCGGGGGTTACAACGCACGGGGCTAATCACCATCCGAGCTTTTAACATGGCAAAAGATTTGTGTGCTCGGCTCTCTGCGATGCGATAGGTGCTCAAATGGTTTAGTGCCTGGTTCCAGCACCAGGGCACATGGAGGGGAAGGGTTAAATACTTAGCCCAAGGGGGCTTAAGTCTATAATATATAAAAAATGTGATTTTTATAGATTTTCAATAGTTTTCAAAGGAGTTTGAGGGTTTCGATAGGGAAAGAAAGGGTCTTAAACCTTATCAAAGGGATGTTGATGAAGGGAAAGGGGAAAATGAGGTTAGTTTAGAAAGAGGAAAAGGAAAGGGAAAAGGATTTTGCAGCAGTATTTTGTCTTGGAAATCAGCAGGATTTCTGAGTGTAAAATGGGAACAACAGTGAAGATTCGGACATAGGCATGAGGCCCTCAAGAGTCTTCAAGAGCCAACACTTTTTTTCAATAAAATTTTTTCCTTGAAGGCTCCAAAAATGATTTAGCCACCTTTTGGTATAACAAATTTCATAGGTGGCTAACACAATCAATACCTTATTAACCAGATCACTCTAACTGATAGGTGTGTTGCAACTCCACCCATACATAGCCTCAAAGGAATCATCCTCAATGACTTTTGATACCCGTTGTTGTAGGAAAAATCTACCAGTGGAAGATAATCTTCCCACTTGCGTTGTTGATGCATCACATACATCCTCAACATATCCTCTAGTATCTTGTTGACCCTCTCATTCTATCCATCTATCTACAGATGATAAGTTGTGTTGAAGGCCAACTCAGTGCCCAAACTACAAACAACTCCTTCCAAAACTTGGAAGTGAAATTTTCACCCATGTCTGACACAATCTTCTTTGGAACACCATGCAATCTGACTATGTCTCTGATAAACACGTGCTACATCGCTAGCTAAATAAATAGTTTTGAATGGAATAAAATGTGCAACCTTTGTAACATGTCCACAACAACCATGATGGAATCATGTTGTCTAGATGTCTTAGGCAAACCCGTAATGAAATCCATGGAAATGACCTCCCATTTCCACTCTAGAATCACACTCAGATGTAGCAATCCACCTGGATGTTTACACTCTGCATTAACCATATGATAATCCAGACAGTTGGCTACAAAATTTTCGACATTCCTCTTTACATTTGGCCAATAATAGAATCTCTTCACTGTAGTCAAAGTCTTCTGGTAGCCTGGGTGACCAAAATATGGTTTCACATGAAATTCCCTCAAGATCGCCTTCTTGAGCTCGCTATTGTCCAACACATATATCATGTCTATAAATATAACCAATCCATATGCTGTGAGATGGTAATCCATGTCTTGTATAGGTGTACATGTACCACATGTACATGTACCTATGCCAACAATTATACCTATACGTGTACCAACACTTATACCTATAGTTGTATCAACACTTGTACTTATACCTATAACAACACCTGCAACTGTACCTATACTCTGCTGCAACCTACGCACAATCTCCATATACCTGTGATCCTATTGACCTGCCTACAAGATCCTATCATATAAGTCTATCCAATAGGAGCTCATCGATGTTAAGTGATTTACCCGTACTCACCTACTAAGAGCATTTGAGACCCTGTTCTCCTTTCCTTTGATATACTTAGTCTTGAAGTCATTTCGTTGATCATGCCCAACCATCTAGCCTTCCTGGCATTCAAATTTGACTGGTCAAACAAGTACATCAACTCAATGTGGTCACTCATCAATAAAAACCACCTGCCAGGAAGATAGTTCCTCCACATCTTAAGTGCATGTATGATCGGTGCTAGCTCAAGATCATGTTTCAGGTAGTTCTACTTGTGCTCATTTATCTTTTGTGACTCATAGCATACCACCTATCCATCTTGCATAAGGACTCCACCAAGTCCTCTCTTGAAAGAATTTGTACGCACTACAAACTCCTTGTCCAGATCTGCAATATTTAGAACTGGAGCGTGTGTCAACAACTGCTTAAGCTACTCAAAACTAGCCTCACACTCCTCTGTCCAATCAAAATTCTTATGTTTCCTTTATAATGATGTAATAGGATTAAGAAATCTATGAGAATTTCCTAATGAACCTCTTGTAGTAACCTGCCAATCCGATGAATGATCTCACCTCATCTACATTCTTAGGAGCTACCCACTCCATGATGGCCCTTATCTTTTTTGGATCTGCTACAATGACTTCCTTGGAGACAACATGTCCCAAGTAGTGTACCTCAGCCTGGAAGAAACTACATTTTTTGAGCTTAGCATACAACTAATGTTGTCTCAACAACCTCAACACTGTTGCAGAATACTTAGCATGATCTTCCTCATTTTTAGAATACACCAATATGTCATCAATAAACACAATCACAAACTTATATAAATAAGGACAAACACATTGTTCATCAAACACATAAATGTAGCTAGGGCATTATTCAAAATAAATAGAACTACAACAAAATCATAATGCCCGTACCTAATCCTGAATGTGGTCTTGTAGATATCATGCTCTTTGATGCATCCTGATTGTGATATTGTAGATGTCCTGCTCTTTGATGCGTACTGATGGGCCTCTAAATTAGACATAAAATAAGGCCCATCTAACCTTTCTTAAGCCCATCTACCTTCCTTATGCACATAAAAGGATATATTAAATCTCTCCTTCTACACTTAATAATGTTTTCTTATGCTTTAATATGTTCTTAGGAAGGATTAAAGGTAATTGCATATTTTTGCCTAATATTTGTTATTTTTATAGAATATTGTGAGAATATTTGGCGAATTATACGGATTTGGAGAAGGATATGATTTAGGGACTTTCTCCCTGCCACTGGAAGATGAAGAGTGGAGAATAAATGAGCACAATGTCAAGAAATTATGGAGAAATATTGGAGAGATTCAAGGGGATTGTCCACCCTCCTTAACTATCAAAGGCAGCCAAGAAAATTGAAGACCAAGTGCACTCAAGCCATAGTTCACATTGAGTCTCTAGCAAATCGAATTCCAAGAGGCAGCCAAGCAACTGAAGACGAAGGGCACTCAATATATGTTTACTTGGAGTCAAGGTGGACTCAATCACCATTTTGAAGGGAGCTGTTGGTAGCTACCCTGTCGAATAAATAGAGTAGAGCTAGAGCTAGGAGGGAGTTAGTTAGTTATCTAGTGAGATGATTCTAGTTGACTTCCATTCCATTCTTCGATTCCATTCCATCCCAAGCCATTCATTTTCCATTCTCTTAGGCTTTTTTTGTTTAAGACCTTCAGGATGTAATAAGACTGTATTTTTTGTAATACAATGAGTAGTCAGATGTTATTTCATTGATATAGTTCCAGAGAGTTTGGCTCGTGGGTTAGGGCCCAACCTATGTGCCTCAGCTTCTCTGTTGTTTCCATTCTTTTCTTTCATGTCATTTAGCTATTTTTTCTTCTGAGCATTTAGCTATTTTTCTGGTATTTTTTATTGATGTTTTAGTTTGCTTCCCATCGTCTTTTGCTATAGATTTAATCTGCTCACTGAGTGGTAGAATAGTGATAAACTGCAAAAGTTTTGGTCAAGACTCCCCTCTCATCTCTGTCAATAGAGCTCGAGGAGGTTAAACCTTCCCACAGACCCAAAAACTGATCTATGTTCATTGTTTTATCATGCATTATTTTCTATTTTTCTCATGCATGATTTAGCAGGATTAATTGCCAGAATCATTGTTAAAATCCAAGAGCAGCTTCGAGGCGCCTCCCGCTTCATTTTCCCTCTCTGCCCTCATGGCCTGAACATTGTTTCTACGCTTCCATTTCCTCCTTTGCCTCTTATTTTCAACTAATGCACCCACATTTTTCCCTAAATGCACCTAAGCCCTTCAGCTCGCCTTATTCCTTTGTTTTGTTATTCACAGTTACCTTACCCTTTTTAATGCAGAACACATAAAAACCATTTAAAAACCATAAAAAACATGACCTCCGTCTTCCTCCTTGAAATCCCCGCTACCATACTTCGCAGATCGCAAATCATGACTTTTCCCTTTTTCCTTAAGACTTTCCACCTCCGAACACTGATTACGATCTTGTGATCGCGCTGCGCCTCTGGTCCCACTACCACGTCATCCCTATCGCAATCGCATCCCGCAGTTTTTACCTTATCGCAAATCACATCCCACACTTTTTATTTGGTTTCGTTAACAGTTACCACTCTTTTTGTTGATTGTGATATTGCGATATCGAATATCATGCTCTGCAACATTTACCACATCCCAATTCATAGCTCGCAACATTTACCTCTTCACATTTCGTTGCTTTATCTCCGTCGCAGTTCGCACTTCGCATCATTTAGTTGTTTTCGTTAATATGTACCACTTTTCCCACCGATTACGATATCGCATTTCGCAAATTGCAATGTTTACTCCATCACACTTCACATATTTTACCTTTTCGCAATTCGCACTTTGCTCCCGCTCCCGAACTATACTCCTGCTTCTCTGCACTTGCACTTTTCAAAACATTTTGCTCCAAAAGCCTTTTCTACACTATAATCAGGTTTTATAGGGTTTACACCCCCTCATTCCACTTCTAAGCCTTGTTTCATGTGTTAAGCCCTCCATTAGCCTCTTTTAGCCTTTTTTTCCCCAAAATGCAAGCAACATCTTTTAAAGTTTAGTTAGATCATGAATACTTGCATGGTTAGAAGCATGGTAGCATGGTAGATAGATCATAGGATAAGTTAAGAGTGGTTTAGAACTAGTTGAATTCCTGCCATTCCTTTTCAAAAATATAGCTTAGTCTCTTTTCAGTCATTTCCTTTTCTGCAACTTAAATTAGATTCATTCCTGTCATTTCTTTTATACAATTTAATTTAGTTTCCTTTTGTCATTTCCTTTCTACAATTTAGTTTAGTTTCATTGAAGTGTGAAAGACTTCACTGAGAACCCTTAGAAATAGCGCCCTTTTGTAAAGCAGAAGAGGATGGCATGAACAGAATGCATCTGCTGTGTATATAGCGTTGTCACTGTTAGCCTCCTATACCAATAGGTGTCATATTTCATGATTGACTTGATGGGCTATGTAATATGTTCATACCTTTTCTTGTTGCAAAGGTTTTCCATATTATCAAAAAATCAAAAAATTTAAAAAATGTAAAGAGGGTGTACCCTAAAAGAAAAATCAAAGGGTGAAAAGAATAAAAAATGGCCAAAAAAGTAAAAGAAAATGAACCCCACCAAAATAAAAGGCCAAGGAAAGTGTGCAAGTCTAAATGCCACTACTTTTTGTTCTGATGTAATAAATAAATTGTGTGCAGCTTGTATCTTATGCCACAATTGGTGAATAGTCAAACAGTTTAAGCTTGGCTAGTTCATTTTTCAATATCATGTTTTAGAGATAGAGAATAAAATCTGACCAAACTGTTTAATCTTAGCATATAAGTAGATAAGTAGAGTAAATAAAAGGAGCTCAACAGTTTAATCTGAGCCCTTGGATGTAATAAGGTTAGAATTAGATAGATTTTCATATGTAAAAAGAAAAAGTGTGATAAGGGTTTGCCAGTTTAAGTGCACCCTAATAAAGAAGAAAAAATGGTAAGGTTAAGTAGGTAGGGTAGGTAGATGATGTTGCAGAATTACATGTGATGGATAGTGGCTCTAAATATGTTCAATATTTACCTTTCATCACAAGTGCAAAGGCAGATACTACAATGAAAGACATTCAAGCAAAGAAAAGTCAAATCATTAACTTCCCCATCTCACTTTTCCCCTAAAAATTTACTAATTTCCCCAAAGTATTAAGGTGTTTGAAGATTAAAGGGGCTCAATGCATTTCCTTGACTTTTGGAGGGACCGGACCCTCGGCCCAATAATTGGAAAATCCTAAGTACTTGAGATCATCCATCATAACATTTCACTCATTTATAAACATCTTTTCCTAGGTAAAATCCTATTTTACTTAGGAAAATCATGCAAATATTTCATAAAAACCCTCAAAGTCACTTTTTATTCTAAGTCTGAATGATGAAGGTATTATAATGCAATTTGTTTTTCAATCTTCACTTTCTTAGTTATAATAAAGTATTTTGAGTTTACATTGTCCCTTTGTCATATTAACTTTAACTTAGGTATTAACTCCTTATGAAAATCACCTCTTTCCTATAGTATATAACTCCTCCTATATAATATCCCCAAAACCCATGTATTACAGCTTTAGCCAAAAGTACTTCATTCCCACTTATTCAAATAAAAAACCCACATTACAATCCCTTTTGGCTAAATATATCATTATATAATATCCCTGCCCCTATGGTAAATGAATTGTGTTGGTTTATTACCATATAATAAAAATATGAGAAAAAGGTTTAAACATATGTTTTATATGTTTAAAACGAAAAAATAAAACCCGAAGTCTTAAATCAAATTAAACTTTGGAAAATAACCCATTTATTACCCCGACCCCTCATCATACAAAAGATTAATTAATCCTTATGATTAGTTAATAACCTACCTCCCCCGCCAATCGAAATCCTCCTGGAATGATTAATGGATATTAAACGCGTCGGACCCGCTCATTAATTCCTATGCCATCTCCCCATCCCGAATCATCGTTCGATTGTCCACTCGGAGATCCACGGCCCTCATTCATTCCGCTGCACATCCCTCATCCGAAAATTAACTCGCGAAATGAAAACGGTTTTCAAATAGTACCATGGCCATGCATCATCCATTCTATGGAATCGCTGCCCAATCGCTTGATACCGCCTTCTCTCAGAAGCGGTGCGGAAAAAACCGCTTACCGCCTATCTCCCGTGACGATTTCCCCGTACTTGCTGACGTCATCAAATCAAAACCCCGCCACCTTTGACATTGTGAATAAAAACAAAAACCCCGCGTCTTTTTCATTATTGCATGTACAGTGAACGACCAGACTCCCATGCAGTAAAACCCTTTGTAACCCAGCTGCGCCACCTGAAGCCTCTGTTAACCAATTCGAGCATGGTTTACCTCCCAAAAATCATTCTAGATTCACTCCACAAACCTCTCAAAATTGAATGAAACCTTTTTGACCTCCCTGCAAACCAATGCTTTCTTAACAATTTGTTTTGTTTTACAGGCAATCAGAAGACCACATCCTTGGATAAACAGTCTTAATACTAGTCATAAGACTTGTTTACTCCAAGAGTGTTATTAAATCTATTCAAACAGAGATGGAAGATAAAACATACAGTTGAAAGACAAGCAAAGGAAACAGGATAATAAACGATTTATAGTTGAAACAGACATTAAAAACCTAAACTACACATTGAAGGTAAAAGGACACAGTAAAGAACAGTTAAAGAGTATCAGTGGTTAAAGTGTATCAGGTAAAAGTCAGAATGAAAGTTAAAATGAAGTTACAGAGCGGTCAAAGGTAAATAGTAAAAGTAATTACAGAGGCAGTAAAATGGTAAAAATAAATGAAAATACTTTCACCAACATTGAATTTTGTTCAAAGTGAAAGTGAAAAACAGTTAAAAGAACAAAAAGGTGAAAAGATGAAAAACACAAGAAGAAGGAATATTTTGCAGAAATTGCATGTTTTAGTCATTGTTTTGTAGAAACTATTGTGATCAATCCAATATGAATTTTGAAAAACTCAAGGATTTTTATGTTCTTAAAATAACCATCTACAAAAACCTCTCTCACTTTTCTAACAGCTATTATGGTTTTGGAAATATTAAACAATGTTGGAAAACACTTTTTGCAGAAAATTCCTGTTAAGTCATCATTTTGCAGAGAATATTTTGGCCAATTAGAAATACATTTTACAAAACGGAAGGAGGTTTTTGTTCCTAAGAGACCCATCTACAAAACCCTATCTCAGTTTTTGCACAGTAATTTCATACTGAGAGATACATGCACATATTTACAAGCTATTTTTCAGACTCTGTAAAACTCTGTTTTACACATCTGTTTGCAGAGCCTATTGTGCACATATGGAGAGGAATTTTAGGAAAGTGAAAGATGATTATCTCACCAACATATTTATCTACAATAACCTCTTTCACTTGTTACATATCTATTACGGATTGAGAAATAACAAGGTATCATTGGACCCCAAGTTTGCAGAATTGTTGGAGCAGAATGCACAAAGAAAGGAAGCAGTTAGTGACTTGGATGCCTCATCATCAACTAAGAGTTGGATCAAATTCGAATTATCCTCTTTTTCATCACCTATCCATCAAAAATAGTGCCAAATAGATGCATTATTTTGAGTGTCCTTTACTTAAGTTCTATTTATGTAAAATAGTTGGAGAGATTTGTGAACCAATTTTGATATTTTTTGAAGATATTTTAGTTTAGAATTTGTATAAATACTTCACTCTTGGAAGTATTTTGGTGTGGATTCTTCTACTTCGCTGTAACATTGACTTTTTGGAATAAAATTGCTTTGGAGAAATTTCTTTGTGGCTTGCTGGATGATGATTTGAAGTTCAAGACTTTTTGCAGGATTCATGTGTCGAACTATAGTTCAATAAGTTATTTCTATCCTATGTTTTAAGTTTTATATTTGTTTATAATATCACTGTGTTTCATTTCTAAATAATTGACATAAAAGAATAAATCAGAACTTACTTAAGCGTACTCTGATTTCAATTGTGATTATTCTAAATGTTTTCTTCTAAAACTGGTTATAAACAATGAATTCTTAATTGCTCTTGTTTCACTGGTTTAAACATTTTGATTACTATAGTAAAGAATTCTTAACTGCTCTTTATTTGTAATCATTCACTTTCTTTCTTTGAACATGTTGAAAGATTCTTAATTGCCTTTCATCCCTTCAAAATCCATTCCATTCACTTTAATATCTAAAATTGTTCTCTGTTTAGCTATCTTTCCCTGCAAAGCCATATTTGGTGTAAAAACTTAATCCAGTAAAGCCATCCTTTTGACTCCATAGCCCAATGGCCTGAAATATTCAATCGTGCCATTATTTGGCGGATTCCACCATTTAAATTCAAACAAAACTCTTGGACTTATAACTAGCCTAATATTTTCTAAGAACAAAGCTAAATTTTAAAGAGAGAGCCCTCTCTGGATACAGATTGGCTAGATTCTGTATCTGAAGGTTGGTTTGTGGTTACCTCAGATTTACTTTCCTTTTCCATAAACTTCAAGGAAAATCTGAGTGATAACATAGTGGCGACCATACTGGGGACCTGAATAATTTTATTATTACTATTGTTTATTTTATGAACTATAGACGGAGCCTGAAGTTAGCCAGGTAGCCTTTGAAATTGCTCTTGCTCTGCAATTGCAAAAGTAAATAAATGTTGCTTCAGTCTATCTCCGGTTTAGTTTATGAACTAAGATTTGGTTTCAAACATTTCATCAGTTTCTCTAGTTTAATAAGCCTTTAAGAAAGTTTAAATCTCATATCTAAAGCCTCTTAAAGAAATCATAGAAGTTGTTATGAAAATTCATAAAAAAACAAAATAATCATAAAATACTCAAAATTTGGTTTCCTGAAGAAATAACTTTTTCTTCAGAATTGTTTTACAAGTTTAGATCTAATCTATGATAGTGGACAGGGATCAGACACACAAAGGTTAAAATCATCCACCTGGCGACTCCAAAATCAATCTCACAATCAAGACTCCACTGGAGGAATGAACCTCAAAGGACAATATGGAAAGATCAGGCTTTCAACTTCGATATTAATCCAAGACATTATGTTCTTTCTCATTAAGAAAGTTTTTCAATGTATATTGTATTTTATAGAAGATCTTAGATTATTTTTTAGTTATTTTCTTTTGAAGATTGTAAGTAATAATTCTCCTAATTTCTTTGAGCAAATTTCTTATGAATCTAATGATGATCATTGTCCAATTAAGAAGCTTCAAATAATCAAAACTGATCTTACAATCCCTGTACATATCTCTGTGCCATATAAAGTTCCAGATAGATATAAGCCCCTTATTTTAACTCCTATACTCCATGATTTTCCTAAAAATTACTACAAGTATCTTCCTAGATTTGATGGAGAGAATGGTATCATTGCCCAAAAACATATTCAAGGTTTTGAAAATTATTTGGATTTATTTGAGATTGATGAAGATGATGTTAAAATCATACTTTTTGCTCTTTCTTTGCAAAATAGAATAAAGAGTTGGTTCAAAAATCTGCCTAATGCTAGCATCTCAAATTTCCAACAGTTTATCAAACTTTTCCTTGATAGATGGATAATCAAAGTCAATCATTTTGTGATCATGAAAGAATATAATCAATTAAAAAGACATCCAAATGAAACAATACAACAATTTTATGACAGATTTAATCAAGTTTATTATTCATTGCCAAAAATTATTAGACCTCCTCATGATTCAGCTCTCTTGCATTATCCAAGTGCCTTTGATCCAGAAATAGAATTTCGATTAAGAGAAAGAGATCCAAAAACACTTGTACAGATGCAGAAAATTGCAGTTGATGTAGAAGTTAATCTGCAAATCAAACAGGAAAAGTTGAAAGCGGAAGAAGAGGAAAAGAAAAATATTGCAGAGCTAAAACTCAGCTTTTTGGTAAGAAAACTAGATGAAAGAACACAGGAGATCACTATGAAAGATGAATTTTTAATTCAAAATCACCATGAAGAAATAGAAGAGGTTGATAACCATGAAAAAATTCCTGCTAATTCCAATTATCATAGATCAGAAAATGAAATTACAAATCAATATGAGGAAGAGGAATCTACTGATCTAATGTGTATGTTTGATGACATTCCTTCATTTGATGATTTGCCTAAGTATGATCATTATGATGATAGTTATGTTCTCCAAACTCAAGCTAACTTTACAGAGCAATCAGAAGCTAGTTTGTGGGATGAAGAAACTCAGTTTCAGCAGATTGAAGACAGTGATCAGCCAATACAAATCAGCCATGTGAGTGAGGAAGAAAAAGCAGAAATTGTGGAAATAAGTGAAGGTTCTTTACCTCTTTTTTTTGCTTCATTTCAGTTCATTAGAGACAATTATCATGCCATCAATAATCAGCAATCTTTAGGAATTGTGATTGACAACAAAGAAGATAATGAAACTATTGATCAAGATTTTTCAGTTTCACAATTGCAGTTATCAGTTCCCATTGAAATAAATAATCAAATGACACAAAAAAGTTCCATACCACTATGTTCTGAACCATTTCAACTTTTAAAGGAAATGTGGTATAACATATTTAATGAAAAGGATGAGAAACTTGTGGTAGTTTATGAAGTCCCATGGAAACCTATATGTTATAGGTTGCAGCCATTTTCTCAAGTTGTTCAGGATCCAATAGCAGATATGTTGAATATTGAAGGCATTCAAAGCATTCATCTATTAACTAACTATGATTTTCAAAATCAATATGATAAAGGATTCAACAGTCAAACATTTCAATCAGGAAGAATATCATCACAAATCTTATCTGAAAGTTTACAGGGAGATAAAAATGAAAATAAAATTTCATATTCATGGTATGGAGGCCATCCAGAACAGATGTACAGTTGTTCAGATCAATTAAACATCAGTGTATATATTTTGGAATATCCCTTTGTACAGTTTTTAGAGTCAACAAAGGAAATCAAGTGTTTCCTTATCCTCTCATCTGTTGACAAGTTTCTAATAGGTTACAGAAGTGCAGTTTTGATAATCAACAAGAAAATGCAACAAAATCTATCAAAGTACATAATGCTTGAATGGTTGCATTGGCTATTTCATTTTACCTAACCAGCAGTTGAACGGTAGATGAGTGCCAATAAGCTCAGAATTTTGAGAAGTTTTTTTTAGTTTTCAATTTTCAACTTGTTTTTCATTAAGTTGGTTTGAAAATTTTTGTGTGTTGTTTTAGTTTCTGATCAGATTTCAGTTTTCAGAAGACAGAAAACACTTACTAAGATCATCAAAGGTCAAAGATGAAGGTTAACTCTAATTGCTCTTGACTTTTCACCGTGTGGAAAGCTATCCCCAAGTGGAGCTGGGCATAGTCTCCTATACCAATAGGTGCCAAGTATTTCATGATTGACTTGATGGGCTATAATATGTTCACCTTTTCACAGGTGGCTTCATATTATCAAAAAATCAAAAAATTTAAAAAATGAAGAGGGTGTACCCTAAAGAAAAATCAAAGGGTGAAAGAATAAAAAATGGCCAAAAAAGTAAAGGAAAAAAATGAACCCCACCAAAAGAAAAGGCCAAGGAAAGTGTGCAAGTTCAAATGCCACTAATTTTTGCTTCTAATGTAATAAACAAATTGTGTGCAACAGATCTTATGCCACCGATGAATAGTCAAAAATGCTTAAGCTTGGCTAGTTCATTTTTTCACCCCTTGTTTTAGAGATGTGAATAAAATCCACCAAACTGCTTAATCTCTTTTATAAGTAGATAAGTAGAGGTACAAGCAAATAAAAGGAGCTCAATGGGGTTTAACTGAGCCCTTGGATGTAATAAGTGGTTAGGAATTAGATAGATTTTCATATGTAAAAAGAAAAAGTGTGATAAGGGTTTGCCAGCCTTAAGTGCACCCAATAAAAGAAGAAAAAATGGTAAGGTTACAGGTAGGGTAGGTAGATGATGCTGCACTACATGTGATGGATAGTGGCTCTAAATATGTTCAATATTTACCTTTCATCACAAGTGCAAAGGCAAGTATACTACAATGAAGACATTCAAGCAAAGAAAAAGTCAAATCATTAACTTCCCCATCTCACTTTTCCCTAAAAATTTACTAATTTCCCCAAAGTATTAAGGTGTTTGAAGATTAAAGGGGCTCAAGGCATTTCCTTGACTTTGGAGGGACCGCACTTACCAATAATTGGAAAATCCTAAGTACTTGAGATCATCCATCATAACATTTCACTCATTTATAAACATCTTTTCCTAGGTAAAATCCTATTTTACTTAGGAAAAATCATGCAAATATTTCATAAAAACCCTCAAAGTCACTTTTTATTCTTAAGTCCTGAATGATGAAGGTATTATAATGCAATTTTCTTTTCAATCTTCACTTTCTTAGTTATAATAAATTATTTTGAGTTTGCTATATCATTCCTTTGTCATATTAACTTTAACTTAGGTATTAACTCCTTATGAAAATCACCTCTTTCCTATAGTATATAACTCCTCCTATATAATATCCCCAAAACCCATGTATTATAGCTTTAGAAAAAAGTACTTAATTCCCATTTATTCAAATAAAAAACCCACATTACAATCCCTTTTGGCTAAATATATCATTATATAATATCCCTACCCCTATGGTAAATGAATTGTGTTGGTTTATTACCATATAATAAAAATATGAGAAAAAGGTTTAAACATATGTTTTATATGTTTAAAAAAAACGAAAAATAAAACCCGAAGTCTTAAATCAAATTAAACTTTGGAAAATAACCCATTTATTACCCTGACCCCTCATCATACAAAAGATTAATTAATCCTTATGATTAGTTAATAACCTACCTCCCCCGCCAATCGAAATCCTCCTGGAATGATTAATGGATATTAAACGAGTCGGACCTGCTCATTAATTCCTATGCCATCTCCCCGTCCCGAATCACCGTTCGATTGCCTGCTCAGAGATCCATGGCCCTCATTCATTCCGCTGCCCATCCCTCATCCGAAAATTAACTCGCGAAATGAAAACGGTTTTCAAATAGTACCATGGCCACGCGTCATTCATTCTATGGAATCGCTGCCCAATCGCTTGATACCGCCTTCCCTCAGAAGTGGTGCAGAAAAAACCGCTTACCGCCTATCTCCCGTGACGATTTCCACACTTGCCGACGTCATCAAATCAAAACCCCGCCACCTTTGACACGAGAATAAAAAAACAAAACCCCGCGTCTTTTTCATTACCGTACGCACAATAAACAACCGTACCCCATGTGAAAACCCTTGTAACTCACTGCTACCACCGAAGCCTCTCGTTAACCACCTCGAGCATGGTTTACCTCCCAAAAATCAATATTCTAGATTCTCTTTCCAAAGACCTCTCAAAATCGAATGAAACTCACAACCTCCCGCAAAACCACCCTTTCTTAACAATTTGTTTTGTTTCACGGTGATCGAAGACCATATCCTCAGATAAACAAGCCTTAATACTAGTCATAAGACTTGTTTACTCCAAGAGTGTTATTAAATCTATTCAAACAAAGAGATGGAAGATAAAAACATATGCTTGAAAGACAAGCAAAGGAAACAGGATATTAAACGATTTGCGCTTGAAACAGACAAGAAACCCAACCACAATATCAAGGTAAAAGGACACAAGAAAGAACAAGAAAGAGCACGTTGGTTAAAGTGTATCGTAAAAGCGAATGAAAGTTAAAATGAAGTTACAGAGAAGCACAAAAGGTAAACAAGAAAAGTAATTAATATATGAAATGGTAAAAATAAATGAAAATACTTTCACCAACATTGAATTTTGTTCAAAGTAAAAGTGAGCTAGTTAAAAGAACAAAAAGGTGAAAAGATGAAAACACAACAAGAAGGAATATTTTGCGAAACGTACGTTTTAGTCATTGTTTTGTAGAAACTATTGTGATCAATCCAAGATGAATTTTTCAAAACCGAAGGATTTTTATGTTCTTAAAGGACCATCTACAAAAACCTCTTCACTTTTCTACCTATTATGGTTTTTGAAATATTAAACAATGTTGGAAAGTTACTTTTCGTTAAAATTTCGTTAAGTCACTTTCATTTTGCAGAGAATATTTTGGCCAATTAGAAATACATTTTACAAAACTCAAGAGGTTTTTGTTCCTAAGAGACCCATCTACAAAAACCTATCTCAGCTTTTTTCTGCGTTGATTTCTGCATCGAGAGATACATGCACATCTTTACAAGCTATGTTTTAGACTCTGTAAAACTCTGTTTTGCACATCTTTTTGCAGAGCCTATTGTGCACATCTGGAGAGGAATTTTAGGAAAGTGAAAAACTTTTATCTCACCAACATATTTATCTACAATATAACCTCTTTCACTTGTTACATATCTATTACGGATTGAGAAATAAAAAGGTATCATTGGACCCCAAGTTTGCAGAATTGTTGGAGCAGAATTCACAAAAAAAAGGAAGAAGTGCTTAGTGACTTCGATGCCTTCATCATCAACTAAGAGTTGGATCAAATTCGAATTATCCTCTTTGTCATAACCTATCCATCAAAAATAGTGCCAAATAGATGCATTAGTTTGAGTGTCCTTTACGAAGTTCTATTTATGTAAAATAGTTGGAGTAGATTTGGAACCAATTTTGATATTTTTTGAAAGATATTTTAGTTTAGAATTTCCAGTTAAATACTACTCTTGGAAGCATTTTGGTGTGGATTCTTCTACTTACCTAACATTGACTTTTTGGAATAAAATTGCTTTGGAGAAATTTTTGTGGCTTGTCGGATGATGAGATTTGAAGTTCAAGACTTTTGTGATTCATGTGTCGAATCACAAAATAATGTTATTTCTATCCTATGTTTTAAGTTTTATATTTGTTTATAATATCACCGTGCTCTATTTCGAATAATTGATATAAAAGAATAAACTTTAACTTACTTAAGCGTACTCGATTTCAATTGTGATTATTCTAAATGTTTTCTTCATAACCGGATATAAACAATGAATTCTTAATTGCTCTTGTTTCAATCGGTTTAAACATTTTGATTACTATAGTAAAGAATTCTTAACTGGCTTTTTATTTGTAATCATTCACTTTCTTTCTTTGAACATGTTGAAATATTCTTAATTGCCTTTCATCTCTTCAAGTTAAAATCCATTCCATTCACTTTAATTTCTAAAAAATTGTTCTCTCATGGCTATCTTGCCCTCGCAAAGCCATCTTGTGTGTAGAATCTAACCAAAGAAAGCCATCCTTTCGACTCCATAGCCCAATGGCCCGAATTACTCAATCATGCCCCCCCCCCCCCCCCCCCCCCCCCCTTAGTTGGCGGATTCCACCATTCAAATTCAAACAAACTCTTGACTTAACTAGGCCTAATATTTTCTAAGAACAAAGCTAAATTTTAAAGAGAGAGCCCTCTCTGGATACAGATTGGCTAGATTATGTATCTGAAGGTTGGTTTGTGGTTACCTTGGATTTACTTTCCTTTTCCACAACTTCAAGGAAAATCTGAGTGTTAACAGTCACCTCCAAGTTTGTATGAACCCCAGGTTGATAAAGTAAATTAGGGTAGCCCCTGGAGTTGTAGCACTCTTGGTGCAATACCAGGGCTCACCACTTTTTGGCAGTATTCCTGAGGGGGTGTCTAGTAGAAGCTTTGATTATGTTTTAGAATTCTTTTCTACTTTTTTTTTTCATGTTGTTTCTGAAATATTGAAAAATACAAAAAAAATATGATTTTCATGCGTCATAGGAGTAGGGATACTCAGAATATTTTTTTAAAAATACTTCTCCAACACCAACCCCCCACTTGTCCACGTGGTGCAGTAAGAACCACATCACCATACACCTTTGAAGGAAGAAGAGATGGATGGATATGATGACAATGAAGAATATCTTATTGGGTTTCCCATTCAAGATATGGACATCAGTGTACCTATGAAGAACATCCCTCCATCTTTCCTTCCCAACTTCCATGGTATGAGGACAGAGGATCCAGAAACATTTCTCTTTGATTTTGAGATACTTTGTAGATCTTATGGCTAGTTATCACACACTCAAAAACTGAGATTGTTTCCTTCAACATTGAATGATGGAGCTCTTAAATGGTTGATGAGTCTAATTCAATAAGATCATGGAATGATATGCAAAATATATTTCTGGAAAAATACAAAGATCATGATCTTAGAGAAGAAATTTTTAGAATGAACCAAGAAGAAGATGAGAGCCTTGAGGATCTAATAGATAGGTTCATGTATAATTTTAAGAGGGAAAATTGCATCATCTAGGATTTGACACACTAAAAACCCTCTTACCTAGAAAAATTAGGGATGAGTGGACTGATCTCCTTAATCTCATGAGTAGAGAAGATGTATACCAATTTTCATTTGAAGATATTTGTGAAACATGCAAGCGCATATCAAGAGGAAGGGAGAGAGTAAGCAAATCAACATGAACATTGGTAAGGAAATATGAACTTGGAAATTTTCTTGATAACTTTAAAACAGAAATTCTTAGCAATCTAAGTGAAGTAGAAATGTTAAGAATGAAAAATGAGCAAAAAGAAGATATTGATATTTTTGTTATCCATGCATAATCATATGCTACTAAATGTTGTCCTATAGAAATTAGTGTACATTAAGCATGCATCCATCTAGATTCCCCTGATCTCACAATATTTAACTTCTTGCAAAATACAGAATCATTCCATTGTTAATCTTTTGCGGAAAATTAATTGCAAACACATGTGAAGCATAAATAAAAACAATTGCACATAACACAGTTTTTTAACGGGAAAGCCTGAAGCTAAAAACCCCAACTATCATATATTATGTATCATGGAGATCATGTAACAATCTCATATAAAGTTTAGTACATCAAGCTCTCAGTACAATCAATCGTCACACACTAACATAAAAGAAATCAGCAAATCCATGCACCGATCTCTGCCCTCCTGCTAGCCTGCCTCCACTGCGCAATCCTTGTTGAAGAATCACTGTGAATGAATTCAAATTACCCTTGCCTTGACTGCGCAATCCTCATTGGCAACTCCAATGTGTGTGTGGTGCAATCAATGCATCACTATAGTCAAAACAGATAGTCCATCTTGCCCTTTCACCTATCTCTCCACTGGGTCTCCACTGGAACTGACATGCACTGTAGTTAACTATTGTATTGTTCAGTTGAATAATGAGTTATTATTTGTGAATTAATTAAATAATTAATTCACTCCACTCTCACTAGTGTATCATTCAATTAGACTAGATACAACTAGCTCAACTGAGTTAAACTGAATACACTTCCATGAACTACTCTTCCAACTCTGTCATAAATTTGCAACTTCAGTTCTAACTAAGTCCCCCATGCATGAACCACCAGTAAAACCTAGGAATTGTGTAATTCCTTCATCCCACTGATTTTCCAAATCTGTGCACTGAAACTAAGTGCTCCAAGAGAATAAGTTGTTGTTTATTGTCAGATTATTATTAAGAGCTAATAATAATCGACACTTCTATTTTTAGATCGGCGATCTATAAATAGACTGTGCCTAATATTCTAAAAATAGAATTTCATCTATTTTTATAACTTGACTAACCATCCACAAATAGAATCCTGCAACTTCTGAAATATGATCACCATGTCTAAAAATAGACTTGCGCCAAAAATAGCCTGCGGGTCCACTTAGTGAAGGCGACTCTTTTCACTAAGCTCATCATCTTGTTGAATCTCAACACTCCCTCTCATAAATATAGGGATTATCTTTCACCCTGATCCTGCCTCTATGGTATTCGAATTTGCTCCTGGTGAGCACCTTCATCAGAATATCTGCATCCTGATCTTTCATAGGAATATACTGAAGCAACATGATCTTCCGCTGCACATAATCTCTGATATGATGATACTGGATATCAATATGTTTATATCTATCATGAAACACAGGATTAATCGAGATTTTAATGCAACTCTAATTATCACAATGTATCACTGTAGGATCTAAGTGAAAACTGTACAAACCAACCAGGATCTTCCTCATCCATATAGCCTCACATGCAACTTTACTTTCTGCCATGTATTAAGCTTCTGCTAAACTGAGTGCCACAGATCTTTGTTTCCTGTTGTACCAAGAAACTATCATAGACCCGATACTAAAATCCCCTCCTGATGTGCTCTTTCTGTCTATTGGGTTGCCTGCCCAATCTGCATCCATGAAGCCATGCAACTTCACTTCATTCGTCTATCTGTACCATAAGCCATAATCAAATGTGCCCCTGAGATACCTCAGGACATGCTTGCCTGCCTTCCAAAGGAGCTTGGTAGGCTTAACCATCGCTTGTGAAAGTTGGTTCACCGCATAGCATATGTCTGATCTTGTATTAACTAAATACATGAGTGAACCCACCAACTATCGATAAACAGTGGCATCCACTACCTCTGCCGATGTAGCATCCTCTTTCCTCCAATTTCCTAGAAGAGGAGTGTCGATAGGCTTGCAGCCTTGCATGTGAAACTTCTCTAGTATCTCCCGGGAATACTTGCCTTGAGACACAAATAGTTCACCTTCCCGCTGCCATATTTCTAATCCAAGGAAATAATGAAGGAGGCCCAAATCCTTCATCTCAAACTCCTTTGCAATATCTACCTTGCATGAGTGTATCAACTGCTCATCACATGTTAGTACTAAATCATCAACATAAATAACAATGATTAAAATCTTACCCTCCACCACAATTTGGTACAGGTTTGCATTCACCTCACTCTTAGTGAAGCCAAGTCCAGTGAAATAGTTGTTGATATGAGTGTAGCAAGCACGAGGTGCTTACTTCAGCCCATACAGCACTCTTTTGAACTTGCACACATGTGACTCACTGTTAAAGATCTCAAATCCTTCAGGTTTCTCAATGTACACCTCTTTCTCAATGATATCATTAAGGAACACAATCTTCAAATCCATCTGATGAATGTGCCAACCCATCTGTGCTGAGAGAGCAAGGATGGTCCTTACGAAAGAATACTGTGCGACAGGTGCAAAGGTTTCTTCATAATCAATCCCCTCGATCTGTGAGAAGCCCCGGGCAACAAATCTTTCCTTATACTTCTCGACACTCCCATCAGCAACTTGCTTTACCTTGTAGATCCATATTGATCCTACAACTGATTTACCCACTGGCCTTGGAACAATCTCCCAAGCACTGTTTCTGATAATGGAGTCATACTCCTCCACCATGGCATCTACCCATGTGGGCTCCTGCACTGCTTCTTCAAAATAATATGGCTCTGTCACGATACACTTGCTCATCAGATCCATGTATCTAGTAAATCGGTCAGGTGACTGTCTCTGTCTGCACTGTGATGTAGGGACTCCTACATTCTGTGTCGCATCAAGCTTTAGTCTCTCAGCTTCTGTGGTACGCTTTCTTCCTTGTCTTATGTTTGGTTCTGCATGAGTGGACTCCTCCACTCCATGAATCTCCTCCTGTGTTTGATCCACATCTAGAGGCTCATCTTTGGGAACAAGAAGTTCCTCCTCTGCATGCAAGTGTAGCTCCCTCTCAAGTGACAACTTCATGGCTTTCACCTCATTTAATTTTATATCCCATCACACCACAGTCATCCGACTGTCTGGAAAATACACACGATAATTATGGGGTGTTTTTGTGTACCCCACAAATATCCCAACTTCTACAGTCAACTCCAGCTTCTTCCTGGCGTCCTTTGCCACATAAATGTAAACAGATGAGCAAAAAATATTCAAATGAAAAATATCAAGCTTCTTACTAGTAAAAGCTTCTTCAGGTGTACTCATGCCAAGTACTCTATGAGGACAACAGTTTTGCACATAAACCGCAATGTTACATGCTTCCGCCCACAGGTGCATCGGTAGGCCCTGGTCATGCAGTATCGCTCGTGCAGCACCCATGATCGTTCTGTTCTTCCTCTCCGTGACCCCATTCTACTATGGGTTATGAGGTGCTATGAGTTCTCTTAGAATTCCTTCTTTGCTACAGAAGTATTTGATTTCACCCGAGATGTATTCACCATCATTATCGCTTCGTAGAGATTTCACTTGCTTCCCCGACTCCTTCTCCACCAATACTTTGAACTCACAAAACTTTGAGAACGTTTCACTCTTCTTCTGCATGAAGAAGATCCAGCATCTACTAGAATATTCATCAACAAATATAACATAATACCTGTGTTTTGTTGTTGAAGCAATCGAGAAAGGTCCACACACGTCTGTGTGAATTCTCTCCAGGATCACCGAAGCACGGTTCCCCTTCTCATGAAAGGTGGTCTTCACAAACTTACCCATAGTACATCCCTTGCACTGATATGACTACGCAAGATTACCCTTGGGAAGTCCAGTAGAAATCTACTGCAAAATCTTCAAAGCGCCATGGTGAAGATGGCCCAATCTCCTGTGCCATAATTCACCCTCATACCGGCTCACCACTTCTTCTGCTTTGCCCACCATTGCAGCACAGCCATCTACCTCCAGCTTGTAGATATTCTTAATTCGAACCCCTATATTCTTGGTTTGACCCGTTGTTTTATGTCGAAGGAAAGCTTTTCCCTCACTGAAAACAACAACATAAGCTTTGTCTTCCAACATTGTGACAGAGACCAAGTTCTTCTACAGACCTGGAACATGCATAACATCCTTCAACGAGAATGGATTACCGGACTCCCTCTCAAAGGTAATGGTCCCAATGCCATTCGCACTGTACTGACCATCGTCACCCATCTCTATATGCATCTAGAGGTCCTTCTTCTCCAAGTCACTAAACAACTCCTTATCTCCCGTCATATGGAAATATGCACCACTATCAAGATACCACACCGATCCCATATAGCTTGAAACCAAGCATGCGATCAAAGAGAAATCAAGTTCAAATTGAGAGGCTAAGGCCTCTCTAGTTGCAGCTCCAGCAACCTTCTTGTTCTTCTTCTTCTGTGGGCAGTTAGTGGCGAAATGCCCATGTTCGTGACAGTGAAAACACTTCACTTTGGACAAATCCTGCTTCTTGCCTTTAGCTTCAGATTTTGAAGGAAATTTCTTCCCCTTCCCTTTCCTTGCTTTGGTAGCCAAAGATCAATTCTCTTCATCTCCATTCTTTGATGAAGAGCCATCCCTGGTACCCTACCTTATCTCCTCCTGCACAAGATCCGACCAAAGTTGCTCCCATCCTGGCAGTTTCTCCCATCCATTGATAGAGTCTTCGTAGCTATGCCAACTCTTAGGAAGCCTAAGGAGAGCCAATCTCACCAAGTCTTCATCATCAACAGTAACCCCCACACTTCCTAGTTCATCCTTGCAGTGGACAAACTTCGTGAGGTATTTTGGAATATTGTCGCCCTTCTCCATTTTATTTTTTTGAGCCTGTCTTTAAGCGCCAACTTCCTATGGTCGCTTCTGCTTTGGAAGAAATCTATCAAAGCCTTCCACATTAAGAATGGAGTGGCTTTCCCATGAAGGTTGGACACAATATGTTCCTTCAAACCTTCCAACAAAATTCTTCTTGTCTTTGCTGTCTTCTTTTTCCATGCGTCAAGTAATGCAACATCGCTAGATCTCGGCTTAGGAACGTTGCTATCGATGAACTCCTTTAGTCCATTATCCTCTAGCACCGCCTCCATCCTATCCTTCCAAGATATGTAATTCAAGCTCCCATCAAGGGCATACTCCAATCGCAACCCATTGAAAGACATTTTAATGTATACTCAACTTCTGCACCAAGAATCTTCTGTAGCAAATTTGAATTGTCCACCAGCACAAACTCAA
This sequence comes from Pinus albicaulis, assembly GCA_034641835.2. Lineage (NCBI taxonomy): Eukaryota > Viridiplantae > Streptophyta > Pinopsida > Pinales > Pinaceae > Pinus > Pinus albicaulis. The sequence goes on along the minus strand of CM076573.1, from coordinate 387,631,631 downwards.
CAAATCTTCACAATTGAAATCTTCAAGAATTAACACTGCTCTGATACCATGTAGAAATTAGTATACATTAAGCATGCATACATCTAGATTCCCCTGATCTCACAATATTTAACTTCTTTCAAAATATAGAATCATTCCATTGTTAATATTTTGCGGAAAATTAATTGCAAACACATGTGAAGCATAAATAAAAACAAACGCACATAACACAGTTGTTTAACGAGAAAGCTTGAAGTTGAAAAACCAAACTATCATATATTATTTATCATGGAGATCATGTAAAAATCTCATACAAAGCTTAGTACATCAAGCTCTCAGTACAATCAATATTCACACACTAACATAGAAGAAATCTACAAATCCATGCACCAATCTATGCCCTCCTGCTATCCTGCCTCCACTATGCAATCCCTACTAAACAATAGTTTTGAATGAATTCAAATTACCCTTTCCTTGACTGCACAATCCTCATTGGCAACTCCAATGTGTGTGTGGTGCAATCAATGCATCACTATAGTCACAACAGATAGTCCATCTTACCCTTTCACCTATCTCTCCACTGGATCTCCACTGGAACTGACATGCGCTATAGTTAACTATTGTATTGTTCAGTTGATTAATGAGTTATTATTTGTGAATTAATTAACTAATTAATTCACTCCACTCTCACTAGTGTATCATTCAGTTAGACTAGATAAAACTACCTCAACTGAGTCTAACTGAGTTAAACTGAATACAACTCCATGAACTACTCTTCCAACTCTGTCATAACTTTGCCACTTCAGTTCTAACTGAGTCCCCCATGCATGAACCACCAGTGAACCCTAGGAAATGCATAATTCCTTCAGCCCACTGATTTTTCAAATCTGTGCACTAAAACTAAGTGCTCCATGAGACTAAGTTTTTTTTTTATTGTCAGATTATTATTAAGAGCTAATAATAATCGACACTTCTATTTTTAGATCAAAGATCTATAAATAGACTTCGTCCAATATTCTAAAAATAGAATTTCATCTATTTTTCTAACTTGACCAACCATCCACAAATAGCATCCTACAACTTCTGAAATATGATCACCATGTCTAAAAATAGACTTGCGCCAAAAATAGCTTGCGGGCCCACTTAGTGAAGGCGACTCTTTTCATAAGCTCATCATCTTGTTGAATCTCAACATGTTCATCATTCCCTGGGTTTAAAGAAGTTTACCAAGAAGACAATGGAGCAAGTCAATCGCCAAAGAAGCTATGTTATGTAGCTCCAAGGATACCCTGGTAACCTAGTCAACTTGATATGATGCAAGGACCCACTTCACAATTTCAAGCTTATTCACATCCATCTCAAACTAATTGGGATACACTCCCTCCTTGGCAACCTTGGCCAGCTAACCCCCAAAACCAATCTTGGCAACATGTCTGGCAAGGTCCTTATTGAGAAAGTACACAATATCCTCAATGTTTCCCTCCATACCCTCCATACCCAACTCCATGCTATCCCTACCATCCACCTCCACCACAACCACAACCTCAACCACATCCATCTCATATACCCACCCCCACTCAACTACGTGTACCATCATTTCCAAGACCACACCATGAAGTATCTCAGCCCACTTGCAATGCTGAGGTACAACACTACCTAACATATCCTGCTGATCTTAGTTCAAGAAAGGTATTGCAAAGAACAGGTTGTCTCAATGTCATTGAAGGATAACATCAAGAATAAGAAGATCCAAATGAGGAGATCAAAGAATCAAGTGTTGCATTTGATGAAGAGGAGATATCATAATGAGATGTTGAGAAAGGTTCCTCATGTTTACCAACATTTCCTCCATGTGTTCAAGAGAACAATCAGCAAAAAGAGGAAGATTTGAATGTCCTAATAGAAAAGGAAATCCAAGGTGATCCAACTTAGCAAGTGGACCAGGTGCATCACAACTATATTGACATATGGTTCCAAACATCCATTAAGTTGCGGCAACACACTCTTCTCCGACAGTACTTAATACAATCCCAGTCAAAGAAATTCATCTCTCATATTCAGGTACATGTCAAAGCATGTATTCCAAGTGTGCACATGATTTTGTCTGTCATCTTGATGTGTACATGGCTCCATTGGAAGTATTCCTATGCTTGAAAAAGGTTTTTTTTTTTTCAATTAGAGTAGGAAAAGAAAAAAAAAGGAAAAAAAAGGGAAAGAATAAAATCTCAGATGAAAACCTCTTTGATTTTTTCACTTAATCATGTTTTCTTATGCTTTAATATGTTCTTAGGAAGGATTAAAGGTAATTGCGTATTTTTTCCTAATATTGGTTATTTTTGTAGAATATTGTGAGAATATTTGGCAGATTATTTTTTTCCCAAACTACAAGAAACACCTTTTGAAGTTTAGTTAGATCATGAATAGTTGCATGGTTAGAAGCATGGTAGCATGGTAGATAGATCATAGGATAAGTTAAGTGTGGTTTAGAACTAGTTTCATTCTTGCCATTCCTTTTCAGCAATATAGCTTAGTTTCTTTTTAGTGATTTCCTTTTCTACAACTTAAATTAGATTCATTCTTGTCATTTATTTTCTACAATTTAATTTAGTTTCCTTCTGTCATTTCCTTTCTGCGATTTAGTTTAGTTTCATTGAAGTGTGACAGACTTCACTGGGAACCCTTAGAAGTAGCACCCTTTTGTAAAGCAGAAGAGGATGACATGAACAGAATGTGTCTGCTATGTATATAGCATTGTCACCTCCAAGTTTGTACGAACCCCGGGTTGATAAAGTAAAGTAGGGTAGCCCCTGGAGTTGTAGCACTCTTGATCCAATACGAGGGCTCACCACGTACTTGATGATATACCGATCTCAATTAGATCTTAGAGAACATTGTTTCTCCCTTTAGTTGATTAAACAAATCATCGATCCTCAGTAATGGGTACCTGTTCTTGATGGCCACTTTACTCAGCTACCTATAGTTAATGCATAGTCTAAGAATGCCATCCTTCTTCGGCACGAACAACACTGGTGCACCCCATGGTGATATACTTGTTCTAATATACCCTTTGTCCAAAATTTCCTTCGACTGCAATTTTAATTGTACGAGCTTTGGTGTACTCCTCTTGTAAGGTACTTTTGATGCTGGAGCTGCTCCTGGTACCAACTCAATAGAAAAGTCTACTTCCCTATGCAGTGGAAACTCGAAAATATATGTTGGAAACACATCCTGAAACTGTTGTAAAACTAGATACCTGTTCAACACGTATGCATCCTCAACTTCTTTACCTTTGTCACTAGAGATATGAACTGCAAATAGCACACATCCTTTCCTATGATTGCGCTTGGCCTGCATGGTTGTCACCATCCTAACTTATATGGATTTATTCTTTCCCTGTAATAATCTTGGCTCCCACTGTCATCCAAGCATTCAATAGAGTTTTCATAGCAATCTACCTTGGTCCTATGAAGGTATAACCAATCCATAGCCAATAACATACTATAGGAACCTAGTGGCAATGTGTTTAAGTGCATTTCTATAGGCATACCATTTAAATCAAATGTACAAGCTCTACCCAATGGTGAACTCTTTTCTTTCTACTTCTGGAAAAATATACTAACCAAGATTCTGGATGCATTTCCTTACTCAAGCCACACTTATACACCATGTTAGGACTCACATAGCTATAATTAGATCCAAGGTAAATCAAAATAGAAATAAATTGATCACAAAGCTTACCATCCATATGAATGATAAAAGCCTAATGTTCTGTCTACTTATTGTCCATTGCTGCATAAATACGAGGAATGCTTTTTCCAACATCCACAATAGTCTACGCCTCCTGTGTAGTATATATATGAGGCCTACCTCCTTGATTCTCTAGAAAATATCTTTTAAGATGTTCCTTACCACATGTCCAACATTCTAATAGTCACATACTATTACCTTCATACTGTTGCTGTGGCCTGTCCCTGTCCACTTGCATTAAACTTCTTTTGCGATGCCAAATTTTCCTTCTCTTCTACATTATTAGGCCTTGATCTCTTAAGCTACCATTTACCTTTACATTTCCATTTCCATCCTAAATGAGATTCATTCTTGCATTTTGACTATTCATAGCAATTCTTCAATTTCCCAATGAATTCCTCAAGTGCCTGAGGTTCATCACACTTGATCTGATCTTTGAATGTGTTATCACCAATATCATACCTAATTGGCTGCTGATCAGACAACTTCAGTGTAACTATTTCAAACCAATCTTGTGACTGAGGCTTAGCCTCCTCAGCTTGAGAGGGCTCTCTCAAGGGTTAATGATATTGATTAATGATAAAGATAGATGGCTAACTCTATGAATTATGTCTTGGTTTTGTATGTCTGCAGGTTGAAAAGATGAAGGCTAATACTACCATTGGGCTTATGGAGTCATCAAATCAGTAGGTTTAGTGGCAAGGTTTATTGACATGGAAACTAAGGCAAATAGGGGTCTTTAACAAAGACAATTCACTCAAGAACATAGGTCAACACAGTCATTTCATTACTAAAGGAATTTAGAGCATAGAGTTATGAATTCTGAGTAATAGCAATGAAATCTACTGCTAGTGGTTCAAAGGAAATTCACTCATAAAACACAGAAATACACATTCATCATATTAATAAAGGAAGTCAGAGCATAGGGTTATGAATTCTGAGTAATAGCAATGAAATCTACTGCTAGTGGTTCAAAGGCAATTCACACATAAAACACAGAAAAACACAGTCATCTCATTACTAAAGGAAGTCAGAGCATAGGGTTATGAATTCTGAGTAATATCAATGAGATCTACTGCAAGTAGTTAAACATAATATGTAGATCAATAAAACATTAAAACCCCATGATAATCTCAGGTCTGTCGAGAAGAAAACCTATCTGTATTACTGATAACAGTTAATTACATTAAGTTGCAGTTTTGCCAAAAATTCTCCAACCATTGACAAATTTGATCTCATAGCCTTTAATAGACATGTTACATCCTCTGATGATCTGCCTCTAGGCTAGATACATCGAATTTTTGTCCATTGACACCTTGCATAACTATAAAACATGAAATTTATTACAAAAGGACACCTATCCTACTTGACAATCCTATTTCAAAAAGGACTCAAACTCCTTATTATTATATTTAACAAACCTTATCTATTTTAAATTACATCATTGACAAGTATATCATCACATGGTCGAATTTGGATAATGGCATTCATTCCTTCATGACCACTTAGCTGACCTCCTCAAAAATAGGAAACAACGCCCTGTTTTTTAGGCAAAGGATCTTTTTTCTTCTTTGAGCATTCTGGTTATCATTTGATCTCTAATTTGTGGTCTTGAATATTTAATCATGTATTAACATGGTCCATGACTCTTCCATATCCTCCAGCTGTTCAAAAACCGCTTTAAAATCTGCTCCAAAAGATGAAAAACATTGTGCTACGAAAATACAATAGCTTCGTAGCGCTTTCTGTAGAACTAACTTACAAGCCTTTGTCCTAAAATATTCTGACTCTTTCCTCTTGCATCATCTTCATTACCCATCCGCACATCTCTCATAACATTTTCAGCCCTTAAATCGGCCCTTAACACCTTCAATTATAATTAGAAGAAGCAAAAAATGCAGCTACAGCAGTTTCGTAGCGCTTTTCTGCTTTTTAAGCCTGGAGGCGCTACAAAACTGCTGATTATGCAGATTTTTTCATAAAGTTGTCAAATGAAAACTGTGGTTGCCCAAAAATTCAAAATATAACTTTTCCTCATCATCTACAAACCATACAAACCATAAACCAACTTCATTTTAGCTTCTTTGAGGCATTTCTTCTTCATTTACAATTGGTTGGCCTATTGGTTCTTTTATGACTGCCATTTTAATGCCTTTGCTCTGTAGCTCATCATGAATTAACTCCAGTTGCTCTTGTAAAACCTTCACCTGGTCTTTAATTCTTTTGTTAGTAGCTCTCAGATGGGTGTTTATTATTTTGACAAACTTAGCTTCTTTTATTGCTAGAATTGTCCACTTGACAAGTTGCTCTGTATTGTCTAAAGTTTCAGAAACATAATCAACTTGTCCTTCCCACATTGCCTTCATCATTTTCAACTATACTTTTTTGACACTGTGTTTTCTAGCTCTCTTTTTCATGACATCAATTTCTTGATTTGCCAACTTTAATTTTTCCTCAAGGCACTGAAACTCTGTTTTCTCTATCACTTTCTCTTTTCCCCTTTTTAATTTTATGATTGTATCCTTCACTGTGGGTGATGAGAGATCAATAATCTCTTTAGGTGATTTAGCTGTCTCAGTGGGTTTTTGAACTTCTTTGTTGCCTTCCATTATTTTCCTAGCATGCCTTGGATACCTGTGTGTGACAGCCCATGCAATTTCTCACAAAACTATAGGCAACCTGCTCTTCTGAATGCTTCCATCACTATTGGGTCTTCAGTTATTGCCTTCATGTCTTCAAGTTCATGCCTTAAGCACTATCATCCTCTGTGTATTTTTCTTTCCTCTTCCATATTCTTCAGAGAACCTCTCAGCCTCGCTTGATATAAATCTTTCAGCCTCGCTTGATATGGATGTATCAGCCTCTCTTGAATAAATGTATCAGCCTTGCTTGATATGGATGTAATAAACCTTTGGAAGAACCAGCCACAAGTTTGGCTTGATACTCAGAGCTCAGAAATTACGAATGAAGGCAAAAGGAATAAGAATGTCTAATTAGGAAAGAATTTGAATTTCAAGTGTCCTTTCATAACTGAAAATGATGGCCCACTCATAACCTATATTGACCATGATGACTGCAAACATGGGTGTGTACTTCGATTTCATCATTACATGACTCAACAAGCCTCTATCTTACCCTTTCCCAATGGTTTCTAACATTTGACAACTCAACTGACAAGACAGTTAAAACTGCACTTTCGTAGCGCCTGTAGTGTAATTTTTGTTGTTTGCACTACGAAACTATCAACGCTTTCGTAGCACAAAGTGACTTTTTTCAACGTGATGTGCTACGAGACTATGGTTACTTGGCTAATTGGGCAGTTTTGATACAAAAACTTTGGGAAATGAAATGAATCCTAAAATGATGAAAGACTTGACATGAAATACCTTAAAAATGAGTTTATTTAAACACTAGGGTAGGCTCAAACTATAACAAATTTAATACTTCCCTTGGACAAAATCAGGAAATGACTCCTAAGACCCTATTTTGACCGATGAACCTAAGTAACCTTGTCAAAATGATGTTTTGAATTTTTTTAGCGATAACAGAATGCTAATGGAAAACCACTAAAAAATAGTTGAACTTTAGCCTTCTCATCAATAAGATGTGGCACATACCTCAATAGCTCCAAGAACTTGTTCGTGTGCTCTCCATCTGTCATAGATCCCATTCTTATCTCATAGAAATATTTGGCCTTGTTGTCGTAATACCTCTCTCACAAGTGTTTCTTCCTGAAAATCCTCTTGAACTCATGCCATCTCAAGTAATCTATCTTGATGTGCCTAACATGCTTCACATATTCGCAACAGATGTATGCCTTACCCCTCAAACTAAAAATAGAAATCTTCACCTTCATGTTATCTGAGTACTCATGAAACTCAAAGAACTTCTTCATCCCATGTATCCAAGCTTTTTCCTCTTCTGGTTTCTTCAATTTCCCATCGAAAGTAGGTGTCTTTGCTTTCTTAAATTCATCTGGAAAGTACGCCCTGGCATTCCTCCTGTAAGGATGATACCGATGATGATCATGAGGTCTATCTAAACTAGAACTAGAATGGTACTTGTAATCATCACCTCGCCTATCCGAAGTGTCCAACATCCTTCCATCTCTCACGATGTCTGCTTTATATGACATATGTCTACTAGGAGACCTACTACCATATGCCCCATTAGTTGTGTCCTCATTTCCATAGCTGAGCCGTAATGGCCCTTGTTTCTGCAAATATGACAAGATTTGAAGAAGTATTACATTCACCTTTGCTTGTTTTTCTTGTGCATGTATAACCTTTTCATTGTCTGCCTTACAACTTCTTATTTCTTCCTTTAGGCTTCTCAATGTGTCTTCCAAATCAGAATAATTCCCACCATGTTACTCATATGAATCATATGGGGATTCATTGTAGTCTACCATCTTTCTATCCATGTTGATATTTATTCCTTCCAAGCATAATATTTCAGCTAAACCAAATAAAAGTAAACCAATGTACCTTAGTGTAATTTGGGGAGGATACTTCCTGCAAGATCAAGCAATCAACATAATACATGTATATAAAAAATCAGAACAACATATAAATTCATAACACATGGTATACTAGTGCATAATCATGATTCTAGTTGGGGTCCAGTCATCCATGGAGGATCATACGAAATACACACCAATGCAAGCTTGACCACACAAAATCACAAGCATGAACCATACACAAGCATAAACAACATGTAAACTAGCATGACCGACCAATGCATATTCAACATATAGCATTACACAAGAAAAAATGCACAAACAATACACAAGCATGACCTAAATGTGACCTAACATAACCAAGCATTGCATATACAACATGTAACAATATGTAAGCAAGAGTGCACACACAATACATAAACAAGAACAACACATAATCAATCATACATTTATGACAACATGTCGACCACAACATCACCAACACTTCCATGGTGACACCACTGCCACCATGGCCAACACAACGCAGATGCAACAACCGCATAAAACATAGGTATGAAAACACAATAGCAGTTAACATAACACATTATCAACACACTATCCATCCAGTCTGAGAGTTGAACCATGCTTTGATACCACTCTGTAACACCCTCTTCCTACATCTACCCAAGTAACTGGCCAACTAGGGTAAACATGTGATGAGAGGCTACTAATATGAGATTCAACCTCCTAGATGACCTTAAGGAAGTAGAACCAATAGAAACCTAACAAACAGACCTTACACAACATCAACAACACCTCTAGGAGGTAACCCAACCTACTAGACCCCTGAACCCTGTAGGGGGGATAATTTTTGACCAATTTAGGCCTTAGCCGTGGGCATGTAAGGGCAAGGGAGTAGCTAGAAACCTATAGCCATGGGCATGCCAAGGCAAGATCGCAGGCAAGGCCCCAAAGGTCAATTTTTTTCCTCCAACTCCAGGATGCGTACCACCTTTTTAGCCCAGAGCCCAGGTCACTACCCAGAACTTCAAGAAAATTTAGGAGGTTAAATAACATTAAAAAATAGGTATGGAATTAATCACATCATCATGAACTCATTTAGATCCCTCCTATCCATGATAGGCATTTTGAAAACTTGTCGCAAACATTGCATCTATAGGTGTAAACAACATATTTAAACATAGGGGTCTCATACTTATCTGAGAATCGCTAAGAAGAAATTCTCCTTTAGATCATTAGCTGCAATAAAATATATTTGACCATAGATACATTGTGCATTCATTTACAAGTAAAAACATGGATAGAGCCATACATCATCACTAATAAAATACATGCTTATAACCCACATAATAACAACAAAAATACCATGGATATTTTTATCTCTCCACCAAATTTCTAAGGCTGAGGAAGAGATCCCAACAGAGGTAACCACAAACCAACCTTTTAACTTGCTATCTAGCCCTACCAAGTCAGAGAGGTATCTCTCCACAAAACATAGCCTAGGAGGCTAAATGGATTAGGATTTTAGGCTAGGTGTGAGTTCAGGGGTTTTGATAATTGATTTTGGTCGGGTTGTTGGATGAAAGTATGGTCAAGGGAGCTAGGTTAGGGAAAATGAGATAGGTTTACAGAGATTCAATGGGGAAAGGTAGACATAAGGCTTAACACTTTAATATGGTTGTGATGAGATGGTTTTAATACTGATGAGAAGCTAGGAAGAGCATGGGAGATGTATTCTTCCTAAACAGAGAAAAATGGACAAATTATGATAACTTTCCCTAAACAGAGCATGAGCAAGAATGTATTATTCCTATCAACTTGAAAGAGATCATACAATAGAAATATAATGGGGATGAAAAAAACACATTCTAACATATGAAACTGAAGAAAAAACAATGATAAACATCATATCACATGTATCCCAAAAACCAGTTGCAACTCTTCTTTATTAACTAGCCAAACTGAGTACAATAGTCCTTGATCAATGAGCTAGCATCCAAACTGATTCCAACCCTTGCTAAGAGTGAATAAAGGGACTAAATAATCATCGAAATAACATTCACCCATCCTCAGGGTTCGAATCCATGAGGAGAGGACAAGATCCACAAAATTCTAAACTCAAAGCTGGAGTATTATAGGGAGCTCTAAGTGACTCCTCCCTAAATACATTAAAATTGATTCATTTAACTTATTGACAACTTTTACCTGATGAATCTACCCCTAGGTAACTTATCCATATCATAATTACATTTACCATCCTCAATTACATAGGTGGAAACATCAATTTCTAAGATAAAGTCAAAATTACAATGAAATTTCAAAAAAATCAGCAAATGGTCAAGTGTGCCATTTTTCTGTCAAGTACGACCTTGTTGTGTCAAGTGTGCCCTCCCTGTTCAAGGCTGATTTTGGTTGGCTTGTAGGTGTCCAAATCAGGCCCAAAATGGATTTTTGGAAATATATTCAAGTCTAATTTATGAATATGTCTCCAGTTTTCAAAATGAAGGTGATTTGATCCCTCAAAATTTCATTCTCCCAAGACTTCTCTGTGCACAGCGCCTAGGCCAAAATAGGGGCAGAAACATGAATTTTAGGGTGTTTTTTTCCCTTTTCACTTACTAGTTTGTCCCAAAAAACTTAGAAAATTAATAGGATGCATGTCTTCATCATTTTGAATCCAATGGTGGTCTCTGTTTTGCCATTGGATGCCTCAAAAAAGTGTGCACTGCCTAAGGTGCTGCACATGTGACCAATTTGTTGATATGAACTTCTTTAGGAAAACATAGAAAAACACAGTTTTTGCAAAAATGGGTCAAATGGCTTCAAAATTGGTGGAGAGAGTGTTGGTGAGGTAGCTAGGCTTGGTGTGAAGCCTCTGCAAGTATATCCAATTTCTTCTTCTCTTATTGGTGAGTTAGGGCTTCAATCTTTGCATTTGCTGCCATGAGTTTTGCCCTTGTATTTATTTCTCTTTTGGCATAGTGTTTGGCCATTATTCTTTGAATTTTTTTGACCTTTTTATCCTTATTCAACAAATTCTCCAAGTGATAATTGATGGCCTGAAACCAACCTTCCTTGTCTTCTTTGATCATCTCCATGAATTGATCATCAAGGATGGCTTCATCAACTATCTCTCTTTGCCTTTGTCTTTCAAGCTCCAAGGCTCTTTTTAAGCCTTTGGTTCTAGGCCTGCCTCTTGGTGTTTGTTAATATTGTTCTTCAGGCAAACCATGCTTCTCTAGGGTCTCATCTAGAAAAATCTTGGCTTCTTCTTCTATTGTGTCTTGGTGTTAAAACCCTAGGGAGATGTAATGATAGTGAAAAATGAATTTTGAGAAGTGGGAATGTGATGGGAAAATTTAGGGAGATGGGGGAAGGGGTTTATGAAATGAGGGAAGTGGCAAGGAGTAGGAATGTAGAGGGGTTTGGAATAGGGAAATTTATTACAGGTATGGGGTTTGTTGGGAGCCTAGGCAAATGAGTAGCCTAGGGCTTGGGGTATTCGGAAAAAGGGTTAGGGAAAGGGGATTTGTAATACAAGGGTTTAGGAATGGGTATTTTGCAATGTAGGAAGGGTATGAAGGTGTAGGGACTCTAATTTTTGGATTTTAGAGTGCAATGGGAGATACTAGGGTTTTAAAATGATTTTAAACACCAAATCGTTAATGAAACTTTCAAAACACCATAGAGAATGACTGTAGGAGGAAGAAGAATGATGTAATTGACTGCCATTCACTTGTTGGAGGTTGAAGACAACATTTTTGAATCTTTGAAGGCTATTTTGGAGAAGTCTGGGAGCGTTTCTGGCTTTTCTGGGCAAGTGCTCCGTCCCATAAGCAAGTGCACAACGCCTTTTTGCAGACCACTTTTGGAGGCCTTCCCAAACTCCAAATTGAGATCATGATAGCTCATTGGAAATATCTCTCTCTTAGATACACAATTAACCAATCAAGCACTACAAATGATGAAGTAAACCCCTCAAAAATCAATTCTCCTAAGAATGGTCAAAAAGTGAAGAATGAGGGGGAAAAAATGCAGTCTGTTGTGGTAGGAAAATTTTGGAAGCCTTCTACAACTCCAAATTGAGGTCATGATAACTCATTGGAAATATACTCCAGTATAGTTGTAATTTGAATTATCAAGCAAGTCACTTGGACACTCTAGTTAGGAGAAAAATTGATTTTCCTAATGTCACTCCAGAAGTGCATAAAACCTCTTGTAGCACTTGTATTGTTGTCATTTCTCCCAAATCATGATACCTGTATAAAATAGGAAGGAGAGTTTTATTTTTGAACCTATGATGGACAAAAAACTCTCTCACTTTTATAAAATGCATCTCTGTTTGGTTAGAAACAGACTTTGAAGCAAAACTGGCACTATGAGTGGCAAATGATTTGACTCTTGGAATGACTTCTTGAAAAATGATCAATACATGATGTTTATGAGCTTAAATGACCTCATACTTACTGATATGACCTAACTTAAATGATTTTTTAGCTTCAGCAGTTACTTTAGAAGATTTCTCAGGCCTCTTCTTGCTGGTAACCTTAGGAGTCTTTGGTTTGGAAGTGTCTAGGCTCTTTTTTCTCCTAAGTTCGTATTGTTCTCTGACCTGCATGATAGCATTTTCAAATCCAAGTCTATAATCCTCAGATTATAATCCTTCCTCATCCCAATATGAGGGTGAGGACTGATCATCCTCTGTGGGATAGCTATGGATTGAGTTTTCTGTTTCAAACATGTCTATTGTGCTCCCGTCAGACTCTTCTATGATCCCCTCATCTTCATCCAGGAAGTTTTCTTGGAACAGGGGAATAACTTGTTGATCTGATTCTCTCTATCTGTTGGGAATGGTATTGTTTCTTCTAAAGTTTTGGTTCTGGTTTTTATTTTGGTTTCTGTTCTGATTGCTAACTATGACAACCATTTTTTCCATCATTTTTTGGAGCTTTTCCACATTTTTGGATAATCTATCATAATTGGGGTCAGATGTGGAAGCTACATTGTCATATATATATGTTACCCTCTTTTCAGCTCTCAATCTTGCTCTTTTCTCAATCAGATTAGCCTCAACACTTATTGCTCCCTTTTGCATGTCTTCCAGCATGTTGTAATCTTTCTCCCTAAGTTGGTAGGCCATATCAGCATCAAAGCCTTTAGGGTATTTCGCTAAGGCCATACCTTGGGGAGGTTTCATGTGTGGAGGAAGTGCATTGTAAATGTTGTTAAATCTTGTAGAGTAATCATGGACACTTTCCCCTACGTTTCTTTTGATGTTCATGTATTCTGCTAGGAGTTGGCGAGGGTTAGCTTTAACTTCCCACTTGTTTATGAAAGTCTAATATAAAGCAGGAAGATCTTGGATACTGCCCGAAGGCAAGCTTTTAAACCATTTCTTCACATCACCTCCCAAACTCTGGGCAAAAATCCTCATTTTGACTATATCATCATCAATTTCCATGTAGTCAAAAGGGTCTTCCATTTTATCTACATGTTGCTGAGCAGTGGTAGACTCCTTAGCAGTGAAGTGTGGGATCTTTGATTGATAATCATTTGGTAAGGGTACTAGAGGCTGGGGTAAAACCAAAGGCGCGTACCAGTCTTCCATTATGATGTTTTGATGAGGTAAAGGGTTAACTTGAGCAGCTGGTATTCGAATGATAGGGATATTAGGACCAGCGGGGGCCTGTTGAGCAGACTTAGGATGACAGAGCCCCAAGTTTTGAATGAAATGGGTATCAGGGGGCATATATGGAGGGGTCTCTTTGTCCCTAATGTGTTCACCACTATGAGATGGTGAACCAGGAAGCTCAAAGTCTGGCTGATCTAGAACACTGAATGACCTAGTTCTTGGTAAGTTGTTCTGAAAGTCTAGGTCAAGGAGAGGGTCTGATAGAGCTGTGAAATATTCAGGTGCAGAGTTATCTCTATAGATGTGACTGGAAATAGTTGATCTTCTAGGTGTAGGTTATTTCTTGAAGATGCTCTCAGGGTTATCAACTATTTTAGGTGGGTTTGGGTTGGGGTAAGCTCTTGTATGAATGGTTCTTGAAGCCAGAATGCTATTTTCCAATCAAAGAGCTTAACCTTACTGGTTGCTTCTATTGTGGTTGATGTTGTTATGGAGGTTGGTCTTCCAGTGGAGTCTTATGTGAAACCAAGTTAATCATCAGGCCTACTGATTACCAGTGGAGTCGCCATTATGTTGGGGTTCCCATGTTTTGGCCAGATTGGCACGACCAAAAGATGAGACAACATCAGAACCACTTTGAGACCTCAGGATCTAGCCCTCCTGGGTCCAGAGAGGGATCTCTCTATATGAGCAAAGGTTTTGTCTTTAAAGCTCAAAGTTAAGATGTTAGGCTAGTTATAAAGCTTGGTTTGTTTGTTTGGTTATGGGTTTGGTTGTTGGGAATCAGGAAAGAAGGGTTCAGCATAAGACAAGGATGAGCAGAAGGGATTTTAGGCAGAGGGGAGGCACTTCAAAGAACATCAAGTCCATTGGGAAATGGAGTCAAGAAAGGGTTTACTTGCTAATCAACATGCAAGCTTTCAGTTGGGCTAGTCATCTAAAGCCTTGGATCCTAAAATGATAGTGTGGTATGGAACATTAAGGATTGAAGGTGAAGGGAGTAAAACCATCCAATTCTGTCTATAGATCAGGTCAGAGGTCATTTAACTCCAGACCTGCTTGGACATAATTAGGGGCAACAAGAGGGATCTTCGAAAGGTTTAATTGAAATGAAAAAGATCCTAGTGAGGCAGAGGCAGAGTTCTAGACCTCCCAGTGTTCTCAATTCATTCAAATAAATCCTAACAAGAACATCTAAAAACAAAATCCATTAATTCATACATCAGCTAGCAGGCAATAACATCCACTACACTAGTTAAATCAATTGGAATCAATTCTTAGATAACACATAAGCAGAAAACATTGAAGGCAGGGAGAGCAGAAACATAGGGTACCTAACCAGGGTAAATCCTATGCCAGATTTCTGATGCGTGCCAGAAGAAATGAAATGAAATGAAATAAGACATAGAGACAGAAAAACATCACCGCAGCTTTAGATCAAGATCCAAAGAAATGTGCTTGTCATATTAAAGAACAACACCAATCAAGTACAACACAGTCGAACAGCTTGATATCCGGCCTGAAACACCTCCCTCGGCCTATCTTACAATTTTACATAGAGAACTTGTCTCAAGAGAAACTGCTTGCAATCCTCTGATATCTCATCAACAACCTTTACAACATTTTCTCATGAGTTTTATAGCAGAAGGATGGACAGAGGAGGTAGGTGAAGAACTAAATGTAGCATTTAAAGCTCAGAAGAGAAAGAGGGCTGAAGCCCATTCTGTTTAAATGCTGCACATTAATCTCTAGCACTCTTTTGGATGAAAGAGTGGTCTTCTCCAGGCTCCCATTTACTCTGGATATGACTTTGATGCATTTTGGTTGCGGTACTATGTAGTACTTCTGGTGACTTAAATAAAAGGTAAAACACCAATGCTAGGATCTCCATACTGTGAAACAAATGCTTCTGATAGTATCTGGACGGTTCTCAGGGCAGAAAATCTTTCTAGGACATGGTATAGAATAAAGAACGCATGGGTGCTTCGTCCTTTCTTAGGGAAAAACATTCTGCTGATGTAGAAACCCTGATACACTGATTTATTCATGTTGTACCTTCTGCGTGATCCATAGGTCTTCAATCTGATGCTTTACCTTCAAATCTCTGAACATAAGGCTTCAAGATCTTCATTTATGTGCCCTAAGCTCTCTGCTGCTTCATTTATGTCTCTGTCAATGAAGACCGTGCTTTTAATGGCCCTGGGAAGATTGTACAGATTTTTCAACCTTGTTCTTTAAATGAGGTCATGTCCATAACCTTCCCAGGCTTCGCTTCATTAATCCAATCTTTGCATCTGATCTTTCCTGTGTTCTCTGTTACTATAACCGAGACTAAGAAACACATCGGTTTTTCCCCGCTCATAACCCTGCAAAACACGCAAACTGTTAAGAAACCATGCATGGGGGTGGCGGATGCAATGCGGATGATGAAAATGGCGGTGTGGCTGGTGAAATGGTGGAACAATGCAGGATCGTGGTGGAACTATAGAAACTTGCTTAATAATGATCAATTATTCACCGAGACTATCCTGATCACATACAATTCGAATTTATATGCAACACATAATCTCTTCCACTCAGATCATCACACATGCGGAAAATAAATCAAGCGATAACACATCAACTCATCATACACATTAACACAGTATGTATGGGGAAAGCTTATAGCTGAAAACCCCAAAGCTATTGTGTATATTATAATGGAGAAAACATGTAACAACTCAGTACAATACTCCTCACAAGTACTCAGTACTTTCTCATGAAGTTACACACAAACTAGCTCAGTTTTGAACAGGTTACTGGTTCAAAAATCACCACTAATTTCCTTGCCTCTATTGCGCAATCATGGCCTGTCTAAATAGAGATCCAAGGTTCGAATCTCCTTGGCTTGACTGCGCAATCATCATGGGCAATTCCTCCAAGTGTGGTGCAAATCTCATGCACAACTGATGTCGCCACTGATAGCTAACTCCACCCTTTCATCTACCTCTTTCACTGGTCTCCACTGAACTGATCATGCACTGTAGTGAACTGATGTGTTCTTGAGTTGGATAATGAGTTACTAAATAATGAATTAAATAATATGTAATTCACTCCACTCATAACTAATTGATTATCTAGTTAAACTAATCTCAACCAGTTCAACTAAAATAAACAGAACACAACTCCACTAGCTGTCTCATTAACTCCTCCAAACTTCTGCCACTGAAGTCCAACTGAAGTCAACCATGCATGTGCCATCAAACCCTTGGGAATCACGTGATTCCTCTATCAGATGCATGAGCCACTTCTGTAGCTCGAACTGAAGTGCTCCAAGAGATTAAACTGCTGTTTAGAGTCCAAATATTATTAAGGGTAAATAATATTTGACTTCCCTATTTTTAGGAGAGGCAATCTAAAAATAGACTTCGACCTCTTCGACCTATAGGTCACAAAAATAGAGTCCCATCTATTTTTACCAACATGACCAATGCTCCAAGAATCTCATACTGGAATCTCCGGACCATGCTCCATATGTCTAAAAATAGACATAGTCTAAAAATAGATTTTGCGCCAGAATTTGCCTGCGGGCCCACTTAGTGAAGGCGACTTCATTTCACTAAGCTCCATCATCTTGCTGCATTCTCAACCGGAACATGGTCTGGTGGACGTGGGCAAAGCGCAGCGAAAATATGAATGAAACCTTTGAATTTTGACCTTTTTAGCGAATATATACACCGGGACGGGCAAATGTACAGTGGAGACGCGTGGAGGTGACGTGGCGGGACCGAGCGATGGCGGGACAGTCAACAGCGGGGGCAAAAAAATCTGGACCGTCCGATCTTAGGAGGAGATCAACGGCTAAGGACGTGTCAGAGGGCGATGTTCAATGGGCCAGGGACACTGCTGCTTTGGTTTAACCTGCGTGCAGCTTTGTGGAGCGACAATCGTTGGATGGGCTGCCCCAGATCTAACGGCGTACAGCAATATCACGCGGCATCCATGGTCGAAAGTTAATGCGCAATGGAGGGCGGTTTTTGAGCTGTACGCGGGGACACACGACAGACGATGTATGGGATCGCTGGCTGATCGGAAAATACCGCCTACCTCCGAAAGGCAGTGCGATAGAAACCGGATCGTTTTGGCACAGGACGCGAGGACCACCGGGCGGAGGACGATACGGACCGTTGATCTGCGGTTGAACGGACGGCTGTGGGCGCTTCTGATATTCGTTTGCAATAAGCTCTTTCTAGCTTGGCACCTGGTCTTGGCGTCGGGTCACGTGGGGGGGAAAAGGTGCAGGGGCTTAGCCGAGAGGGGCTAAGCGCACATATATGAAATATATGATTTTTGACTCGTTTTTAGTGCATTTTCAGGCCAATAAAGGGTAACGATAGGGGGAATAAGAGGGCATTAGGCCAAACAAAGAGTGTAGGATTGTTTGGAGAGGGTACAGGTCTGATTTAGAAGTGTTATAAGGGGATTTTGACAAGGGGAAGAAGGGTTAAAATGGGGTATTTTGCAGGGGTTCAATGGTAAATGAGGGCCTTTTGGAACACACTCTTCTGAAATCAGTGAGGCCTTTTGAGATGGAGATCAGCAGAGGAAATTTTATATAAGGCAAAGCAAGAAGAAGCTTCAAGGATGATGTGTTTTCAGGGGAAAATGCATTCCTTGAAGGCTTCAAAAACAATCTAGCCCCCTTGCTTGCTTGTCAAGAAATTTATGGGGGGCTAACAGCCTCCAAATTCAGTTTTTCCCTTTCAAGCCATGATTCTTTGTCATGTTCAATTTCCAAGGCTAGGAGCTCAGTGAGAGGGAATTGTTGTGCTCAGGTTGATTCTTCCTCTCTCTTTTTTTCTAATGCTCTCCTAAGACCCATAGTCTTATGCCTCTTCCTAGCTTGCCCTTCTTCTTCAATATCTTCTTCATAGTCACCCATGTACTCCTCTAGCTGTACTTGTGATTTCTGAGCTTCCCTTTTGTATTTGAGCGCTTAAGCTTCATAAATGGAAAGTTGGCCACTCATTTGCACATTTTGTGTTTGTAGGAAATGAATGATATATTTTTATCTTTCCAACTCAACCTCTAAATCTATGATTTGTACACTCCGGTCCTGTAGGAGAGAATTGAGTATCCTAGTTTCATTGTCCTCATCACTGTTAATGTGGATGAGTTCAAATTCCCTCTCTTTTTCATGGTTGCTTTCTTGTTCTTCCATTGCCTTCTTGCCTTTGTCCTTCATGGGCTTCTTACCCTTGTATTTCTTTGGTAATCCACCCTTGTATTTCTTTGGCAGTTTATGAGTCTGCTCCTCAATGCCCTAGTGACATTGCTTTTCACTGTTTGAGTGACTTTACCTCTCATTGTTTTGGTGATTTTACCTTTCACTGGTTTTGAAGAGGAGTGCATGGCCCCTTGCCTTTTGGAAGTAGCAAACACATGCCTCCTACCTTTCTAATAAGAGATGATGAGAGGTGTCCCAACCTGGGCTTGCATAATTTGATTATGTACAGCCCTAGGACTGTCTTTTTCTTCAAGAGTGTTTTCTGTGTGTATATCTTTGTCTCTTTGTTGTTTGCAATCCCTCTGAATATGAATTTCAACACTTTTTATGCTCTTATCGCCAGGAGTACCTTCAAAAGGGTTATGCTTTGTTTCTGCATGGTGGGAGGCACCTAGGTCTAATACATTTTCATCTTCAGGATTGTCCATGTCTTTACCCTTTTTACTGTTTTTTTGATTGTCCTCATTACTAGGATCCCTGCCATCACTTCCTTGTTTATTTAAAACCTCTGAAAACTGTCTCTGGGCTATCCTTATTGATTTGGTCGTCGTTGTGATTTTTTTCCTCTTGCTTGGCACTGTCTACTATAAGGCTATTAGTTTCATTTTCCTCACTAGGAGTCTCAACATCTTGTCCTCCTTCCTCACCATGGGTATCACTGCTTCTGCTCTCTTCCTGATTATTATCTTTATCTGTGTTGTTGTTTTTGTTGTTTTCCCTTTGGTTGCCTTCATTTTTTCTATTTCTACTGTCTTTCCCTTGGCTGCCTTCATCCCTTCTGTTTTCCTCTAGCTTGTCACTGTCTGCTATGAGGTTGTTAGTGTCTTTTTCTTCACTAGGAGTCTCAGCACCTTGTCCTTCTTCCTCACCATGGGTATCACTGTTTGAAACTCTGCTCTCTTTTGGATTTGTATTTTTAGAGCTGCTGTTGTTTTGATTGTCTTCTTCTTGGCTACCTTCATCTTCTTTGTCTCCCTTTCCTTCTTCAGTTTCTCTGTTGTTTTCCTCTTCTTCATTTCCCTCTTCTTCTTCAGTTTCTCCTTTACCCTCATCATTTTCTTCTTTACTGCCTTCCTTGTGATAATCACTACTTTCTTTAGGATTAGCACTACTTTCTTCAGGGTCACCATTGTTTTCTTCATGATCACTTCTATTTGGAGAAGGTGTTTGAAGAATGTTTGCTTGGGAGAGTGATTCATGGGGGGAAAGTGAAACATAGTCAGTGGAGGGAAATGAAGGAGTATGAGGAAGACTTTGAGAAGAGGATGGCACATTTTGCAATGGGAGGGAGGATGAAGAGGTGAAGTCATCATGTGTGATAAAGGCTTCCCAAGGAATGCCTTGTTGCTCCATTTGGTGAGTTATAATGATTTTGACAAGAGAGTGATGAAATAGGCTTGCCATCTACTGAGCTAGAGGCTTCTTTTTCATGATGGTGGACATTTTTTCAATGCTTTTGCAGAGGAAATAAGGCAGGTTCAGTAGCTTAGTCCTGGTGAAGTGCATGAGGACTCTAATATGATAGGAGTAGATTTGAGAGAACCGACCCTCACAGGTAAAGTATTTCATGACAATCTTCATAAGGAGGGCATACTTGTCCAGTAGATGGGAAAAAGGAAAAATGGCTTTACATGTAGCTTGACAACTAGGCTTTAGAAAAGGATGATAATGGATCAAGTCAAGATGTGTCCGTTTAAACCATCTCTCTCATATATAAGGGATCCTACTGGCTTTAGAGACAACTTTAGGGGTCAACTCAAAATTTAACCCTGCCAGATGAACGTTATGCCTGTGAAGCCTTAAGGTAAATAACTCAGTCAATTTAGGATGCCTTTTGATTTCTTGTACCTTGTCGCAGAACTCAAAACATCCTAATTCTTGGAAATAAGACAAGACAGAAGGTGAGGCAAACAGCTCTTTGGTGTTTGTAGGTTCAAACCTATTGGATTTCCCTCCTTTCTTGGACTGTCTTCTTGGTCTTTGAGGCTCATCACTTTCTTTTTTAGACATAATGACTACTTTACCCTTTCTTTCAATATGTAAACAAAGGCCTTTTTGTTGATGAAGTGAAGAGGAGAGAGGCTTTTTAGGAGATTTAGGACCTCTAAACAAGGCTAGATGCTCAACGGAGAATAAGTTACACTTCTATTCAAATTTTCCCTCAAACTGTCTTAGACACAATCTTAGCTTGAATTGGTGCTTTTCTAGCTCAAAAAACTGATGAGGAGATGTAAAATAATGGAAAATACCTCTTGAAACACCTTTTCATGGTAAGAAATAGCTTCTGGGAAAAAAAGGAGCAATTATGGCCTTTTCTATGAATTCTTGGGTGGTGCTACGTTTTTCTTCCAGGCGCGTAGCACCGTGGCCCGGGCACTACTTGCACGCTGAGTTGTGAAGGGAGTAGTGCTGGGCACGCAGCACCGTCGGCTAGGGTGGCCTCTGCACACAGAGTATGCGAAGGGAGTAGTGATGGGCGTGTAGCACCATCAGCCCAGGCAGCCTCTGCATGCGGAGTATGCGAAGGGAGTAGTGCTAGGCACGCAGCACCGTCAGCCCGGACGGCCTCTGCACGCAGAGTATGCGAAGGGAGTAGTGCTGGGTGCGTAGCAGCGTCGACCTGGGTAGCAGATATAACGGCAAGCGCGGCACAAAGATTTTGGGTGTTTTCGGGCGGTAACAAGAACGCGTAGCACCTTTCTTCAAGTGTACAGTGTCCAGTGATAAGATGGACTGGGAATTCCTATAGGTGCGCAGCGTCTGTTTACAGGTGCATAGCATCTCTATATTTCTGCTCGAGGATGCTCTCCGCGGCTTTCAAAACACTTTCTTCTTTGCCAAAGGTGGAATGTGAAGGAAAGAGGCTATTGGGGCTTATTTATATCTTCTTTTGAAATGATTAAGGATGAAAACCCCCCTCTCTTATAGTCTAAACTTCACCTTTCCATAGTTTTTCTTTTGACTGTATTTTCAATGTGATAGCCTTTTGAAGCCAATCCTCTTTTCGCTTCTAAACCACTGATTATTGGTCTAAGCAATTCATTGGTTTTTGATGGCATTTGTTTGTCATTTCAGGGTGAATTTAAAACCATTGTACCTCCATATCCCTAGAAACAAACCTGTGATTGTCTTTTGTGTGACAGTTTTAACTAACAAACCCTGATTGTTACTCTTTTAGTGCAAAAGGCACCTAGATCCCTTAAAATCACACTTTCTCCCCTTTTGGATTTCAAAATCACATATTTGATCTAGTGGAGTTTTGTACTCTTTAGCTTATCTTTAGGAGATAACTCCAAAATACTTTTACACCCTATTTGCATTTTATCCAAATTTCTAAAACTGACTCCACAAAACCTTTCCACTATGGGTCAATAATCAGATATTTGTATTTTCAAACAAGTCATACCAGGTTGTTTTTCTTCTTCAGTGTGACTATACTCTTCGTAGTGGTCTTATTATGTCTTTCATCTGATGATCCATCTGACAACTTTTGTCTTGTTTGCAGGGGCGCAGGAAAAGGCAGCTATCCCTTTCCCAATTATGCTTTGAGGCCCAAACTGTCCTAATGATCTTTTGCCAAAAATCACCATGCCTTTTCATATATTACCGACCTTTTGAGATTTACACAGAGGTTTTTATAAGCAGTAAGTTACCTCTTATAATGACATCAAGACCTTTGTAGTAGTCTCCAGCTCACTGTTGTGCCCTTTAATCTCTGTAGATGACCTTTTGAAACCTTTTTAGGTATCCCCAAATTATCTACGTAGAGAAATTCTTGATTTTCCTTGTGACTTCCAGCTCACTATACCTTTTATTCAAACTGTCAATGACTTAACTAAAACTCTCTTTGGCGCCTCTCTTTGGCTCTATTTTGCTTTAGATTTAAACATCAAGACATCCCTGCAGAGATGCATTTGATATCATGGCTTATTCTTGGCAGATTTCACTGTTGGACCAGGAGGGCCACCTTGGAGGTTGTTTGATTGCCTTCTTCAGAGATATGACAACCTCAACTCTGTTTCTCATGAGTTTACCCTTGATTCTCTGTGAAACAGCAGTGCATAAAAATGATGGTGCATGACCTAGGGAAACCTAATTGACTTGTCTGCAAGGTTGTTTAGGAAAGGGTTTTTGACTGATGGTTCAAAAATAGAGTTTTTGAACAAGACACAGGGTTTTTAGATATCCTCATATGCACCACCACCTATAAACCTAGACATTTTTATGGTACTTTGAAGGGTTTTCTAGACATACTTTTGATATCAACAATGACTTGGGTAGTTAGGAGAGTAAGAGGGAAAACTTGGCTTAACTTGGCTAGAAAAATTCGTGAAGTAAGAAGGATTATGAATCAGATGTAGAATGCTATAGACAGAAGTAACAATCATGGATAGAGTAAGGATTATTAGTCCAGGATGGGGTCTTGACAGGATGACCAAGCTAATCATAGTAGACAAGAGGGGAGGGAGAGTGAAAATGTTTCTCTGAGGGGATTTCTACAAACATTAAGATTCTTTGAATTTGGTTTCTAGAAAACCTGGACAAAGCATATAGTCATCTAAAAAAGTTAAAATTACTGATGACTAACATGAGCTAATGGATAAAAATGTTGTTTAATAGCAGTAATGAAATCTAACCATGATAGAATAATCTTACCATGTTTCCTTATTTCCTCCTTTGTCTTGGCTTCCCACCAAACAAGAGTTGCATCTTCCATTCTCAAAGAAGCTAATTGAATTTTTGTATCATCATATTGAAGGTTCTGTATTCTCAAATAGACCTCCAATTTTCTAATCCAATTATCTAGCTTTTCTGCATTTACTTCACCATTAAACATTGGCAATTCGAACTTAACATCAAGTTTTAAAAAAGGATTTTTACCAGTGCTCTTGGACTTGTGTGGCTGATGTACTGAAGAATAAGTAGAGGATGATGATGATGATGATGAAGATGAGGGTGAATATGGTGGCTCTCCATTGCCTCCATTTCCCTTCTTTGACTTGTCTTCATCATGTTGACCTCCTGAAGATCCTTGTCCTTCCTTTTGAATTTTAGATCCTTCTCCTTCTAGTCTCTCATTACTTTCTTGATAAAGGATTCTAACCATCTCAGTCATATCAAGAAATGCTTTCCTAAACACTCTTTCTTCCTCCTTACGGTCAACTTATTCATGGATTTCTCCTTCTTCATGAGGCATGCTTAATGGAGCTTCTGCTTCTTTAGGAGGTGAACTAGGTGGTGGATATTGTGGCAATATTTCTCTCCTTTGCTTTGGCTCATTTTGAGACCCTCCTGCTTCCACCAATTTGCCTTCTCCTCTTTTGAGCTTGAGCCTTGTAAGCATCTAAAACTTGCAAATAGTTTAACAATTCTTTGCACTAAACAACACCAGAGAAAAACTCCAGCTCTGATACCAACTTGATCTGAAATGACTGTATTAGTTTTGTTGTGCTAAGTGTCTTTCAGTTTATAAAACATATGCAAATTTGGTCCATTAGTTTGCATAAGGATTGAGGAGTTTATCCATGATTTGTAGATGATTTTTAGTGAATTAGAAGCATAAATAACACTGAAAAACAGTGTAAAATAGAGAAATAAGTCACCACATGAAATTTACACAGCAGGCATGATGAAGCAATTCACCCCTCCTGGGCTAGATCTACTGGTCCATCTCCCAATGGCTTGTCCATCTTTCATTAAGCTCAAAATTTTTCTATTACATGTAGTTACAATGCTCTAATGGCTATTTTCTCTACACCAATCGCTCCAAAATGCTCCAATTAGTCAAAAATGACTCTTCACTCACTCAGAATGGGCGAAAATTGAGTCTCCTATTCTTTTGCCCAGTTTCACCTAGGAAAGCTCCACTAAAAGTGGGGAACTCCACTTAACTGAAGTTAAAATTGGGCTTGGATGCCAATTTAGGCACGCTAGCTAACTGTTCTGCCGAATTGACCACTACATTAAGTGTTAGCGGTTGGGTGGTGGCCACATGCGCACCCCCAAATCGTGGGCTACGCAACCGTCGGAGGTTAGGCAGAACTCACGCCACAACTGTGGTTGAAATTTGAACTATGGGTTGATGTTTCGTGGGTTAGCGCTAACTGCGTGGATTTAACATAACTGTTTGTTGCTTTCCATGTGACAATATAATGTGGGGATTGCTAGCGGTTCCCAACCCCCAATATGATTTTCAATACAACTTAAATGTAACCCACAACCCATAGATGTTAAGTAACTCATGTAGCTCAGATGGTAAACCATGCATGTGCCTAGCAGGAGATCTGGGGTCAATTCCTGTGGACCCTCAAAAAATTTTAACATGCCATTTCAGGGACACATGGTAGCCTCAGGGCTAGCCATGTGGCACCCTCTAATTTCCTTTACCAAACTATACCTTCAAATAGAAACTTGACACTTGTCCTCCAACAATTGGTTTGGTGGAAAGGAATATTTCAAGGAATATTCCTTTTTTTTTACTATACATTCCACTTTGCTGACTGTGTATCCCAGTCAAACCTGGTCAAACTGTCACAATTTTACCTGTTTGGCATTTCGATCATAACGCGATATCTTCCTCATACTACATCGATTTTTTGAACCATACATGGCGCCAGAATTAGGAAGATGAGATCTACACAACCGTCCTAGTTTTAACCCAATCCTGTAACTTTGAATTTTCAGCAAAATTTATGAACTTCTGATCACTAGGCTTTACCGTGATCTACACCCAATCACTAGGCCAACAAAAGCATGGATATCATCGAACTATCTCTACCTAAACCATGAGGAATTTTCATGTCTCCTAGTCTTTCAGGATTTACCATAACCCACAGTCTGAATTAGGGGTCACTAGGCCCTCAACCGAGATACCACCCTCTAGGCTTTACCATATATCTCGTCATTCATCGGAAAGGATTCCTAGGCCTAATCAAGGGTAACCACCTCTCAGGATTTACCACAATCCAATCTCGGATCAATGGGCCATAAACTGAGGCAACAGATCTCAGGCTTTAGCGTAGCCCACAGTCTGAATCAGGGGTCACTAGGTGTTGGCTTGAGGGGTCCTGACTGAGGTTTAGAGGTTAAGGTTTGCCAACAAACCCCTATACTAATGGCCCTTTCGGAAATGACCTACCTGCATAGGCCAAAGTCTCACTCGAAGGAGTATGGGAGGGTGTTGGAACTAGGTTTCCGCACCCTGAGAGAGAGTAGGTAAATCAGGCAGGCCTGTGTTGCAACTTATCGGATTCACACAGAGTAAGTCTATTCGTAGGCTTTTAATAGCATAATCAGTTATTAACCATAATGGAGCTATTACCATTCACTTATCTAATCAATACCTTCACATCCATGTGCATATTAACAATTACCAACACATAATACCATAAACGTAGCTACAGATACATTCGCAGCATAAACAGATATAACATATGTATTCACATCTTAAACATATACCATCACAGAGCATTTATAATCACAGCTAATACAGATCACATATATACTTATGCAAATCATATATATATTCGCAACTAAATAACCATCATAGATACACTTCACCAGTAAACATCACCGATCCAGATAACACACAGATACTTTAACAATACTTTGCATTCATTATCATTTAGATCCACATACAACCAAAACCAACCCATGCACACTGTTGTGGATGATTTTGTCACCCTCCTAGAGACAGTCCAGAGTTGCCATAGACCAGTGCCTAGGACATCTTAATATAGCAGGGAGTCCTTTATAGTTTGGGTTGTCAGTCCAAGGGACTCACTTACTATCTCTTGTTCTAAACAAGGAAATTGAAACAGATTGAATTGGTCCCAATTCTCTTTCAGTGGCTGATACATAGATAGGAATAAAGTAAACACATCAGGCAAAACTTCAGTATGGTAGTATCAGACAGTTTAGAGACCGCTTTACTGTAAAGAGGGCCGATTCAAATGATGTATTGCAGAAAACAGATATCAAAGAGTGCGGGCAAGAAAGAAACATGAGAAGATATTACTGACAAAAGGGCGCATTATTTTACGAATCCTTAAGCCACTAATATAGCAGAAATTATGACATGAGTGAACATGGAACAATATATCACTTCTAGGCCTATTTAAAGTGCTTGACTAATCCCAGAAAGGGCACCACTTAAGATGAATCCTTACTGCAAACTAGTGAGCCACTCGCATTCTAGAACATGATACAAGAAGAAAGTTTGCATGAAAAGGATGATATATTAACATATGAGAGAAATTACATACTGCAATATACCAAAGACCAAAATCCTCAATACAGTCATAACCCCTCCTCACTGAGACCCAACGGGCTCTGAAACTTCATACAGAAATGTCACAAGATGGATACAATAGTCTTCTCGCTGCACAGCTTGCTTACAGAAATCTGGAACCCTAACAATGTCTTGCTTTTCAGTATTTATAGAGAAGACCGAAACTTCTGGAGGGAGAGGTAGGTATCTACACTTATTGATCTAATTTGAATAAGAAAGGCGGTGAGCATACGCGCCTTCTTCATGAATGACTAGCCATAAATGAATCTACCTAACAACCTGTATACAGAAATTAATGCCGGGAGATAAAAATCTCCTTATGTACAAAATGAAAATAATAAAATATATACATCGGGATGCCTTTAGCTGAAGAAAAATCTGATGCCGTGAGGGGCCTGAGCTGGCCTGCATCTCTGGTACTGTACTCCTGGTCTTTGAGCTCTGAATTTGAATTCTGAATCTTAAATGCGGGGCGGATTTCTCTGGAGGGTTCTGAGACTCTCTGTCTGTGTTTTCTTTAATAGCAGTCATTTCATGTACCAGCCTCAGCTTTTTTAATTTCGCCCACAGGAAATCATCTTCTGATATGTTCTTGATCTTCTGAAATGGAGGCGACTGATTGATATGCCCCCTTATGCTTGATTTAAACCTGCAAAAACCCTAAAAATGTTAGAAAAACCCAACTAGGGTGAAGGCGGGGGGTGATGGAGGTGGGAATGGATGAGACGACGCAAACACAGGACAAAAACGGGAACATACAGGGAGGCGGGAGCAGACAATGGAGGTTTTTGTGAACGGGCGCAATAAGACACAGTATGGTCGTGAAGGAAGAATAGCGGTGGATTATGAATCGAACATATAAAACACACACATATATATACATATCGGCGCGAGGATATAATGTGAGTACACGGGGGGGGAGAGACATATAGGCGGGCGGAGGACACACAAGAGATGACGTGGCGAGTGAATTGATGGGCAGGGGGCGTGAAACAATGACACGGTGGCAGACTGTGGGACGCGGCGGGACGTAGCGATGAACGATCAAATCTAGGACACATCAGCCGTCGGATGGAGGTAGGCAGATCGGACGGAGCGGGTGGATCCCGCTGACCGGACATTGGCCGAAGATTAACGTGCGGGGAGAGAGCGGTTTCCCGCTCGTACAAAGGACGCGTGGCATTTCTTGTGTGGGATCGCTGGCCCCGCGGTAAATACCGCCAGCCGACAAGAGCGGTGCGGGGGAAAACCACTGGTTTTACTGTGCGCCGGGGCCAGAGGCAGGGCCCACACTCCTGACGATCTGCGCCGTTGATTGAACATGGATCGGACGGCTGTGACGGCGCCCGGGATATAAGTGATAAGCCCCTATTTCTCCCAGCCCGTGGTCCTGTGGCTCGGGTCATATGAAAACTAAGGCGGGAGGGGCTAAGCTCCAAGGGGCTTCTGCCCGATATATAAAATATACATTTTAAACGTTATGGAGCGGATTTTCTGGCGGAGATGACAGAATTAAATGGGGCCCAGGGGTTTTTGCTCTCAAGAACATTAGAAATGGATTTTGTAGAAGGTGGTGGCCGAATTTTAAATGGGAAAAGGGGATATGTACAACACTGGCTCCAGCTGGGGACGACGTGCTTGTCCTCGGGCATGTCGAGAACACGCAGACCATTCAAAACTTTCATTCCGCTGTTCAATTTCTGCTGCGCTTTCTCTCCAGGTAACTATCAGCATTCCCCCTTTTCCCTGATAGAAAATAGAAAACCAAAACAGCTTATGTACAGTATATACAGCGGGGCGTTTCCAACCTGGGTCAGAATTGAAAATATGGCTTGAGGAATTGGCCGTTCACGGGGGCATCCAACAATTCGCCCTGTAGATTTTCTAAAAAGAAAGTGTTATTTCCTCCCAGCGTGACTATTCTGAACGGCCCGAACCATAACGGATCGAATTTAGCATGCTTGCCCTTTTCTGCTTTGCGAACATCCCATCTGAGGACCAGGTCTCCAATTTGGAAATTTCTGTCCTTCGCGTGCTGATCAAAGATCTTCTTCATTTTTTCCTGGTATTCTATCAGCCTCTGGTCTACCTGGTTTCTCGTCTCCTCCAATTCTACCAACTGATAAATTCTCCTAATCATCTCGTCTAGTTCCTCTTGGTTTTCCTGCATGAAACGTGCTACTGGCAGTGCCAATTGCACAGGAAACACTGCGGCCCGCCCGTACACCAGCTCATATGGAGACTTGCCTATTGCTCTTTTGCTGGTTATCCTATTTTCCCATAGAGCAAACTTCAACTGAGAGTCCCAGTTCTTCTGATTTTCCGCTATTGTTTTCTTGAGGGCCCTTACAAGGGTTTTATTGGATGATTCTGCTAAACCGTTCCCCTGGGGGTAATACGCTGTGGAGTGAGTTAATACAATATTATATCTTTGGAAGAAATTTACAAATCTGGAAGACTTAAAAGCTTGAGCATTATCAGTTACAATTCTTGTAGGACAGCCAAACCTAGATATGATATTGTCTTCTAAAAAATTCATGATTACAGCATCTGTATCCCTTCTTGTAGGTATGGCCTCCACCCATTTAGTAAAATAATCTGTAGCTGTCAGTATCCATTTATGTTGGCCGCTTGATGGGGGGTGTATTTCTCCTATAAAGTCTAATCCCCATTTCTGGAAGGGTTCATTTACATGCACGGGAATCAAGGGAAAAGATGCTAACTTCTGTCTTTCTGCAAACATTTGACATTTGTCACATGTTCTGACCCAAGTGAAGGTATCTGAATATAATTTTGGCCAGTAGAAACCAGCCTTCAAGATTTTATTGGTAGTAGCTCTCCAGCTGTAGTGTCCTCCACATATTCCTTCATGGAATTCTGTCATTATATTCTGCACTTCATTTTCTGTGAGACATAACAGCAATATACCCAAAGGGTCTCTCCAATACAGCTGTCCATTGGCAATGACATACTTCTGAGATCTCATCCTTACAGCTCTGTATGCTGCCTTATCACATCCTGGAGGACAGCTAAGTGTCGACAGGTATTCAACTATTTGCTTATACCACGGACTAGTCAGATACTTCACATGTACCTTTTGTGTGGCCATTTCTAGTCCATGTTGCTCCTCTTCTTTTTCTGATTCTTCATTTGCCATCATGGATAAATTAATGCCCAGAGCTTGATGATTAGATTCAGATAACATTTTGGCTAGTCCCTGTCCTTTGATCAATTTAGTAGGCTTTATGTCTAAATCATACTCCTGGATTTTTGCAATCCATCTTCCCCTTCTGCCCTCACTGTCTCCTTGAACCAGAATGTCTTTTACAGCTGCTGTGGGAACATAAGCAGTAATATGAGATTGCAAAATATAAACTCTGAAAGCTTTAAGGGACTTTACCAGGGCATATGCCTGCTTCTCCAGTATATTATACTTTAGTTCATCATCATACAACACCTGACTGAAGAATGCTATGGGCTGTTCATATCCTTCTTCATTTTTCTGCAATAGCACTCCAGCAATTGTGTGTGGTGAAGCGAAGGAAAATACCATGAATGGCTTGTTGTAATCTGGTCCTGCTAGCACAGGAGCTTCGGCAAATGCTTGTTTAATTCTTGTAAATGCATCTCTAGACTCCTGGGACCACTTAACTTCACTGTCTTTTTTCAACATATTGGTAATGTGCCTAACTATCTCTGCATAGTTAGGAATGAATCTCCTTAAGAAGTTTATTCGCCCCAAAAACACCTGTACTTCTTTCTTATTTCTTGGCAGAGAAATGCTATTTATTACTTCAACTCTTTTAGGATCAATTTTAACACCATCTTTAGTCACAATATGTCCATAGAGTTTCCCTTCGTCTAAAGCAAACAGGGATTTTTGAGGATTAAGAGAAAGGCCGTACCTTCTGCATTTTTCAAAAGTTCTTCTTAGATGCACAATATGCTCATCATCATTCTTTGAGAACACCGTGATGTCATCGAGATACACTACCAGAAACTTGTCCTGTTCTCCAACAAAAGCTATGTCCATTGCCCTTTGAAAAGTGGCACCTGCATTGATCAGCCCAAATGGCATCCTTGCATACATAAAGGTTCCCCATGGCGTGGTGAACGCAGTCTTCTTCTGATCGTCTGGGAAAACAGCTACCTGATTGTAGCCCGAAAATCCATCCATCATTGACATTCTGGATGCTCCCACCACTTTCTGCAAGATGTGGTCCATTTTAGGTAGTGGGTAATTATCTTTGAGAGATGCTCTATTCAAATTTCTGAAGTCTACACATAGCCTGATTTCTCCGTTCTTCTTTCTGACAGGAACAAGATTAGCTATCCATTCTGAGTACCTCAAGGGTACAATTATTTTGGCCTTCAACAATTTTTTAATTTCTTTCTCAATTGAGGGAAGAAGCAGAGGATTAATCTGTCTGAGCTTCTGTTTGTATGGCTTTGCATCTTCCCTGAGTGGGATCTTATGCTGCATGATATTTACATCAAAAGTTTTTAGGTCCTCATAGGACCAGGCAAAAACATCTTTATAAGACTGAAATAACTTCAAATACTTTTCTTCATACTCTTCTGAGATTCTTTTAGACAATTTAACAATCTTGGGATCAGTAGCAGTACCCAGATTTAAATCTCTCATTTGATCTTCTTCTACTGCTTTATTCGGTTGCATGGGAACATCATTCTTATTGAATAGTCTTTCTAGAGGTACTAGTCCTCTAGGGATGACATTTCCTTTTAACTGCAATACTCTGTTTCCTGCTATATTCTCTTCCCATTTACCTTCAGCAATATTTTCAGCTTCTTCCTCCTCATCATCATCAATTTCCATGCTTGTGAATTCTCCCACTGTCTCCATGAATCTCTTCATTTGTTCGTCATCTTCAAAGACCTGCCAGTGCTTTATATTGTCTGGAATAGATGGTCTGTAACGTACCTCTACTTCATATCTTAACAGTGGGTTCTGAGGAGGTCGGAACGTACTAGCAGCCACAGCAAGAGAGTCTGCTATTCTGTTATGCTCCCGGGGCATGAACTGTATGTTAAATGCTGAGAAGAAATTTTCTATCATGTCCCATACTTCGTTTCTATATGCTCTGAGCCGGGGGTGCTTAGTTTGGCATTCATTCTTAATCTGTCTCACTACTAGCTCAGAGTCTCCCAACACCTTCAGACATTGGATGCCCATGTTTCTAGCTGTCTGTAGGCCCAACAACAAAGCTTCGTACTCGGCTACATTGTTTGTAGCTTCATACTCTAGTTTGAAAGACAGCGGCACCCATTTTCCTGTGGGAGAGATTAACAATACCCCAGCTCCGTTACCTTCCCTAGAATTTGCTCCATCAAAATGCAAAGTCCATACTTCTGATTCCTGGCCTTTCTTGGATTGCTCAGCTTGGAATTGACCAGAGGGAGATTCATGTGCATAGTCTTGACTCTCTTATAACACAAAACATGAGAAGTCCCCTTCTTTATTATAAACGGGAGCATTATCTGAGCAATCAACCGTGGTCACCATTTTAACAAATCTGGTCTCCCTATAAAGCCTCCTCTCCTGACCACCAAAGACTGGGACAGTGGCATATGTCAGGTCTAGTTTAATTGATCCTCCAATCTTAGTACCCCAGGACCTTGACAACAGCATGCCAAAGCGGGCTGGGATATCTGCGACCATAATGTCCATGACCACACTTTTTGCTGGGATTTGGGCTAGGTTGACCACTAAATCTTTAATCATTCCCAAGCATTTGACCCTTTTCGAATCAAATGAGTATAAATCTTTATAAGGCCTTGTAATCTGCAGCCCTAATTGCTCCATGACAGACAAAGGCATAAGATTATGGGAAGCCCCAGAATCTAACATACAGTTGTGAAGCAGCAGATCATGAATGACTAGGGACACATAAAAGGGAGGAGTAGAAGGGTCTATCTCCTCGACGTGTGGGCCAAAGACTACCATGGGTCTTTCTTCTTGAAGATTTAGACTATCAGGTGCAATTTGTGGCTCAGGAAGAGGCATAAAAGATGTGACCTGAGACTGATAAACAGGCTGTTTTAACAATTCAGTCAGAGGAACAGGAATCTTGATCTTTTCAAGCTCTCTTTGCAAATTAAAAGCAGATGCGGACTTTTCTATCATTACCTCTATTGACTCCTTATTCTCAACTGAGGACTTGACTTCTTGGGACACTGGCTCAGCATTAGATGGGCTGGCTATTTTAGAAGAAGAAGGAATTTGATCATTTGACTGCAAGGGGGTATTTAGAAAGTTCTTACCTTTTTCCGCATTCTTCTTTGTTGCTGACTCCTTTTGAGCAGATGCTTCTTTCTGAGGTATTTCTTCCTCCTGCTCCTGAGTTCTGGTCCTCTTCCTTGAGGATCGGAGATCATATCTGACATTGAACTGGGCTTCCATGAAATCAGCAAATTGCTTGCAGTAATGGTCAATCTCAGCTTCTTCATCTTCTGCTTGCACTGGGCACTCCATATCATCACTGTTTGAAAAGGCCAGATTGGAATCTTCTAACCGATAAGCTGCCCCTTCAGTGGAGTCATCTACTGGTCCTTCCAGGTACAAAGGATGAGGTACCTGATCTTGCTGCTCCCTTGTCTCTCTCGGCAATATTTGGAGAGGTGGCCTTTTGTACTGGGGATTATATCCTCTGTTGGGAGCATTATAATAGTTCTTGGGAGCTGCGTTCTTAGCTTCCAGTTCCATCTTGACCATCTTCTTTATCATTTTACCTATTTCATCCATTTTATCCGAATCTTTATCTTGATTAGAGGTAGAAACCTCTTCTTTGCCTTTCCTCCTGGCATCTGGTTCAATTTTCCCTTTTAACTTTCTTGTAGAGGCAAAGTTCGCTTCTAGCTCCAGAGCATCTGATTGTGCATCATCAAGCGTGGCAGGTTTTCTTTCCCTTAAGGAGAATCCAAAGTCAAACTCAAAGGCTGCTATGAAGATTATCTTAGCAGCAGCTTCATTTGGCTTCATCTCCGGAGGCAAGCTTAGATACAACTTGTTGAATCTTTTGATGAATTCTGATACCCCTTCATTCTGTTTCCTCTTGATAGTATTAAACTCAGTAAGGCACATTCCATAATCCTTCTTTTCTCCCCACTTCCTGAGAAAAACGTTTTCCATCTGATCCCAGGTTGTCACAGAACGATTACCCAATGTCTTAAACCATTTTCTAGCCTCTCCTTCTAGAGACTGCACAAATAATCTCAACACCACATCCAGGTGTTCAACATTCAAATTTTCTGCAAAAGAGCAGAAGGTCTCGAGATGTTTCTGAGCATCTATGTCATTTTCGCCATTAAACCGTGGCAGAATCTTCAGATAATCCTGCGGCATATCATTCAAAACTTGGGGTAAGGCCAGAGGAGCATATTTGTTCAGGAGAAAAGCAGGAACATTGGCCATTGGAGGCGGTGGGGGTTGTACAACAATATGAGAGACGAAATAAGGAAGAGGGGTAGGGGGAAGCGGAGTGTGAATAACAATGGGAATATATTGGACCGAGGTCTGAGGTGTAGATGGGAATAGTTCTCGGTTAACGAGAGCTACTTCAGTGACCTCTTTAATTTCCTCAGCCTCGAAAATAGGATAAGGTTCTTCCCCAAATAAGGTATTTCCCCTAAGTGGGGTTTCTAGATAAACTTCGGGATTTTCTGATCTAACTTCTTGAGAAGAAGAGGGCGGATAATCTTCAACAGAACACTCAGGATTTTCAGCACGGGCTGACTTCCTCTCCTTCCAGACTTTTTTGTGAATAATTTTCTCTGGGTCAGACACGTAGGGTGTTTTCAGTTGAGCTGTATCTGACCTCAAATGCGGCCTACGAGGAGCCAGGACTACCAATAAGATTTATCCAATAAAGACCAGTGGAGTCGCCAAGGTGAGAAATCTGCAACTCTTCACCTCTCTGTGCTCACCTGATTAGAGAGTGAAATAAGATGTCGAAAACCCAGGGAAACTGATATTCTTGAATTCGTTCCCCGGCAACGGCGCCAGAAAGATGTTGTGGATGATTTTGTCACCCTCCTAGAGACAGTCCAGAGTTGCCATAGATCAGTGCCTAGGACATCTTAATATAGCAGGGAGTCCTTTATAGTTTGGGTTGTCAGTCCAAGGGACTCACTTACTATCTCTTGTTCTAAACAAGGAAATTGAAACAGATTGAATTGGTCCCAATTCTCATTCAGTGGCTGATACACAGATAGGAATAAAGTAAACACATCAGGTAAAACTTCAGTATGGTAGTATCAGACAGTTTAGAGACCGCTTTACTGTAAAGAGGGCCGATTCAAATGATGTATTACAGAAAACAGATATCAAAGAGTGCGGGCAAGAAAGAAACATGAGAAGATATTACTGACAAAAGGGCGCATTATTTTACGAATCCTTAAGCCACTAATATAGCAGAAATTATGACATGAGTGAACATGGAACAATATATCACTTCTAGGCCTATTTAAAGTGCTTGACTAATCCCAGAAAGGGCACCACTTAAGATGAATCCTTACTGCAAACTAGTGAGCCACTCGCATTCTAGAACATGATACAAGAAGAAAGTTTGCATGAAAAGGATGATATATTAACATATGAGAGGAATTACATACTGCAATATACCAAAGACCAGAATCCTCAACACAGTCATAACCCCTCCTCACTGAGACCCAACGGGCTCTGAAACTTCATACAGAAATGTCACAAGATGGATACAATAGTCTTCTCGCTGCACAGCTTGCTTACCGAGATCTGGAACCCTAACAATGTCTTGCTTTTCAGTATTTATAGAGAAGACCGAAACTTCTGGAGGGAGAGGTAGGTATCTACACTTATTGATCTAATTTGAATAAGAAAGGCGGTGAGCATACGCGCCTTCTTCATGAATGACTAGCCATAAATGAATCTACCTAACAACCTGTATACAGAAATTAATGCCGGGAGATAAAAATCTCCTTATGTACAAAACGAAAATAATAAAATATATACATCGGGATGCCTTTAGCTGAAGAAAAATCTGATGCCGTGAGGGGCCTGAGCTGGCCTGCATCTCTGGTACTGTACTCCTGGTCTTTGAGCTCTGAATTTGAATTCTGAATCTTAAATGCGGGGCGGATTTCTCTGGAGGGTTCTGAGACTCTCTGTCTGTGTTTTCTTTAATAGCAGTCATTTCATGTACCGGCCTCAGCTTTTTTAATTTCGCCCACAGGAAATCATCTTCTGATATGTTCTTGATCTTCTGAAATGGAGGCGACTGATTGATATGCCCCCTTATGCTTGATTTAAACCTGCAAAAACCCTAAAAATGTTAGAAAAACCCAACTAGGGTGAAGGCGGGGGGTGATGGAGGTGGGAATGGATGAGACGACGCAAACACAGGACAAAAACGGGAACATATAAGGAGGCGGGAGCAGACAATGGAGGTTTTTGTGAACGGGTGCAATAAGACACAGTATGGTCGTGAAGGAAGAATAGCGGTGGATTATGAATCGAACATATAAAACACACGCATATATATACATATCGGCGCGAGGATATAATGTGAGTACACGGGGGGGGAGAGACATATAGGCGGGCGGAGGACACACAAGAGATGACGTGGCGAGTGAATTGATGGGCAGGGGGCGTGAAACAATGACACGGTGGCAGACTGTGGGACGCGGCGGGACGTAGCGATGAACGATCAACTCTAGGACACATCAGCCGTCGGATGGAGGTAGGCAGATCGGACGGAGCGGGTGGATCCCGCTAACCGGACATTGGCCGAAGATTAACGTGCGGGGAGAGAGCGGTTTCCCGCTCGTACAAAGGACGCGTGGCATTTCTTGTGTGGGATCGCTGGCCCCGCGGTAAATACCGCCAGCCGACAAGAGCGGTGCGGGGGAAAACCACTGGTTTTACTGTGCGCCGGGGCCAGAGGCAAGGCCCACACTCCTGACGATCTGCGCCGTTGATTGAACATGGATCGGACGGCTGTGACGGCGCTCGGGATATAAGTGATAAGCCCCTGTTTCTCCCAGCCCGTGGTCCTGTGGCTCGGGTCATATGAAAACTAAGGCGGGAGGGGCTAAGCTCCAAGGGGCTTCTGCCCGATATATAAAATATACATTTTAAACGTTATGGAGCGGATTTTCTGGCGGAGATGACAAAATTAAACGGGGCCCAGGGGTTTTTGCTCTCAAGAACATTAGAAATGGATTTTGTAGAAGGTGGTGGCCGAATTTTAAATGGGAAAAGGGGATATGTACAACACACACAACCTAGCGGGGTTCGCACACAGCAGGACTAAGGATCTTCGTGCACACAACCAGTAGGAGTCCTTTACCCAAAACAACCCAAAGATATCTAACAGTTTGCATGTAGCATCAATCTTAATTGATGCCTACCTCTATACTCAAACTATTCATCTATTTATATCGATATAGCCTACGTTATCCTATGGTCCACAAACTGTGGTTTGCGGACTCTAGGTCTACCCTTTGACCCATTATAATGCGTTCGGGGCTTTAACCCACCCCAAAACCCCTGCGTTAGACTAATCAATACAAAAATATACAAAATTCGCAGCTTAGGGAGCCTTGTTCCAACAGGCCCCCAACACAATCTTCTGACTCATCCCAAGTCACTACGGCCGTGGGTTCTCCACCTTTGCCTTCAGTTACTTGATTGCATCCACCAGTGGGGGCAACACTCCTTCACTTTGTGCAGCAGCATTATGGGCTATTTCGACCAACTTCTGTGAAGTTGGGACTACTGTAGCAGCAGTGACGCTCTCCAAAGTCTGGTTCAGTTGCTTGACTGCGATGTCGACATCTTGAGATAGCTTAAGGGCCTCATCATCCCACGGCTTGAGGTGATCACTCAATGTCTTCTTCTATTGCTGGAGAGCTTCCATGTTGTCCCTGATCGCATGGCTGGTGTGTAGTCGGGCCAATAGCTGAGCGGGAACCAAAGTGGTCAGTGTAGCCTCCATTTGGTCAAAATATTCTTCTTTCTAGTGAAGGGCTTGGTTGACTTCACGCAGGAGAGGGTCATGTTGCACCTTGGTCCACAGCTGCATAGCTGTTTCCAATAGTTCTGCACCCTGAGCGATTTGACCTGTGATGACATTGGTGGCCTCTGTAACAAGTGCAGCTTGCTGGGCCCTTACCTCAAGTGGTGTTTCAGGCTATAACTTGGCCTACAAGGCCACAATTTTTTGGTCCTTCTCTGTCTTGACTGCCTGGATCTCAGTTCTTGAGGCCTTTAGCGCTGCGACCAACCCTCAATCTTAGCCTGGGGGGTGGTAGAAGCCAGGATATCTTCGGTGACGTTCGTGCGAGCCTACTAATGAGATGCTCCAACTATGTATGTTGCGTGGCGGTGAGGGTACATGCAGCCTGTGCCTGAGATACTTCAGCAGCTTTTTCTTCAAATGTCTGGTCAATTGTACTGAGCTGTTGGTGCAATTGACGGTCTCTATGCTAAATCTCTTCGAACAAGGATGCATGAAGGATCTACAATGGTACATGCGTCAGGTGCGTGAGATCCAACTATACCTTTCCACAAGCCTGGACTAGCACTCCTAAGTCGGGTGGACTCAATATGAGGGCTGCGCCCGGTAGAGGGCAGAGGTGGCTTTCCGACGTACTAATTACTGCACTGCTTGTTTCTAGGGTCAACTGCACCTGAATCATACTAGTTTATAATATATCAGTCTTGAGCTATAGGGCCCAGAGCTCAGCCTGGAGGGTATCAATTGTGGCTTTCTATTGTTCTTCCAGGGCCAGCCATTTGTCTTCTGTAGCCAGGGTAATCGCATCTGCGATCTGCTCTAGGTCCTCTTCTGTCAACGTAACTCCTATGTCACGTTCCATCCGTTGCACTCGTTGCTTCTTCCGTGGCCCTTTTATAGGGTCATAAGTTCGCTTCGTACCCCGAGGGGAGTCAGTACCTCCTGCCTTCAAACCTTCTGCACCCAGGCCCTACTGCGAATCCTTCTGTGATGATGTGTCTGCGCCCTTCCTAGTACTCTTGCCCTGCTGCGAACCCTTCTATGAAGCCAGTTCTGTGCCCTTCCCAGTACTCTTAGCCTGTCCTGCAGTTTCTTTGGTGGTGTCGGGCGGGGTGACCTTCCCAGTGCTCGTCCCTACAGTGTCCTTCGTGCCTGATTTGAAGCCAAGCTTCCAGTGTGGAGGCCAAGTCACAATTAAGCAGTCAATTTCTTCATCAACAACCATGTATGGGAGTGAGACCCACGCTGGGTCCGACTCCGGAATAGATACATTTCTTGGGTCTTCATCGCACTCCTTTATTGATAAATTGCGACAGTCGACAATATCCTGCATCTGTGTTTCCCATGTTGATGCCCCATGTGCTGCGTAAGGGTGTGATTCATCAAATACTAAGGCATCAATATCCTGCAGAGCTTCATCGAGTGCCTCCGTTCCTCATATCAACCCGAATGTCCCTACAAACTCATCCTTTGGGGTTTCCCAATGGTGGGTGCGCTGGTATAATTCTGCGTCTAAATACCATGCGGTTGGGATTGGCCCCAAGGTATGAATGAATAGATCGACCCATTCCTCTGTAGTTTTTTCGCCCCATTCTTTCATCCATGCTGACAAGTGCTCGTGCAGGTCCCCTGGCCCTAAGAAATTCTTTACGCACAGGTGAGCCGGAGGTTCGAACCGTAAGACCATCATGTCACAACATTCTTCCCAATCCTGGAATGCCCCCTTATGCGTGTCCCACCACCTTGCAAGGGTTGCGCGCATGGCTAGATTAAGGGCCCACAGCCTTCACTCCCATGGGACTTCAGCTTCAAATTCTTGCAAAAACTCCCTAATACTACCAGAACCATCAAAGTAGGGCAGTTCTCTTACCTCTGAGGAGATGCATTGGAAGTTCTTTGTGATTCTAAGACATCGTAGTGCAGATACATCATGTAACCGATTCTGCCAATTTTTGATCTCCCCATCGAAGTCAGAGAAGCATTCGCTGTCCTTTTCCCAGTAGAGCACACCATCAGCTGTAGGATTGATCCAATATTCGTCCTGAGCGGTTAACTTAAATATGTGATCCACATCCTCTTCTTCGTGCACTGGTTCTGTATATCGCTCTCCTTCTGCAGGGTCTAGGGGGACTATCACCCTTGTACCCTCATTCTCAAACACCATGCTTCTTTTCTTTAGGTTGATGATGCCTCCCATATCTATAGCCTAGTCCAGTCCTAAGAGCGCAGGATAGGGGTCTGCATCTTCCATAATCTGAATTACCTCAAAGTCGGCTCGGACCTTAACTCCTACAATATCTACCATAATTTTTGACAGCCTCCCCAATGGTATGATCTTCTGTTGGTTAGCCATGCGCAGCTGGATAGTGGACCATTCCAATTTAGGCTCTCCCATCTGCTGCCAAGTTTGCTTGGGCAGCACGTTCGCATCTGACCCCAAGTCCAAGATAACCTGATCCATTTCATAGTCACCAATCTACGTTGTTAGCCGCATTTCCCAACTAGTGCGTTTCTTATGCTTGTATAGTTTGTGCACATCCTTAACTTCTGGGGGTGGGGTAGTTCTCTCTACGCAACTATCTATTATTGCTTGCAGATTCTCTACTGCCTTTTGGTTGCGTAGCAGCTTCATACATGCTTGTAGAAATGGTTTAACTTCATCGTCTGTTCTCAGGTTTGCTAGAGCTTTTAAAATAGGCACCTCATCCTTAGTAAAGTCTCTACGAACTTCGACAAAGGTTTCCTTTTCCTTCTGTAGGTCCAGGATTTCCTGTATGACATCTGCTTTCTAGATAAGAGGTTCAGCTTCGGCTTTCTCCTTAGCTCCACTGCGCGTTATGATATTAATACTTGGTCCTTCATCACATGGTTCCGCCTTAACCCTCTGCACATTCTACGTAGGTGTCTATTGTTTTTCCTGCATTTTTGCTATCAGAATTGGACAATCTTCAATCACATGGTCTAGTTGTCTACAATAACAACAAGATTGTCGCGTAAGGTTCGTACAGTCCCTCACAAAGTGCCCTATCTCCCCACAGTTGTAACAGATCAATTGTCGTCTTCCCTGACCTACGCCTCCACCCCTTCCCCCTCCCCTACTCCTGGTTGGGGAGCCTCCTCTGCTTGAGGGAGACAGTGGTGAAGAAGAGTTAGCCTATACCCAGTATAGGTTTCCTCAATCTATCATCAGGTCATAGGTCTGGAAATTATGCTCGTCATGCCCCACAAAGGAGGAGAATCGACACCATTGTTGCTTTAATTCTGGAACGTAAGCACCAAGACAGGGGCAGTGATTAGTATCATGCAACTCGATGACACAGAAATCAGCGCACCATAACGTTGGACCACCTAGTCTCGCAACCTCCTTAGGACACAAGGGGCTGGGTCCCCCAGCCTGCATGTAATCGGTCAGCAGAGGACATTGATCCTTGGTATGGGTGGACACCCTGCATCTTATGCACCATATGTTTGGACTAACCTCTTTCCCTCGTTCTTTTCGCAGGTTTTGTATTTCAAGGTTCATTGCCTCCAACTGCCCCTAGATCTGTTGTACCCCAAATTGAGCATCGTCCCTCAACGTATCCTCTAGTTTCATATAAATTTCCAAGGCCTTTTCTTGTGTTGTGATCGATTGTTGACCCATAGGTCCACGCAGGTGAGGCAGCATCATAGCGAAAAACCATTCCTTGTGCTGCCTATCATCATATTGAAATTCCCCATCTCTGATAACCTTTTTTAGCCACTGATCAACTTCCCATGCTAATTCAATGGGTCCCTATCTAAAGTCTTTCAAGTCGACCACTATTTTAGAGTAGGACTTAGGCTTCCGAAACTGTTGTTTTAATGTTGTCTTAATCTCTGGAATGGATGGATCCATGTGTTGTCCTACGTATCCCATATACCAATCCAGGGCCCTTCCTTCAAAGGGGAGTGATATCTATGCCCTCTTTACAGCATCAGAAGCCACGTTCTCCGCGGACCCATACTGATTCTACAAAAAACCAAAATCGGTCCATATCTTCATCCCCTACACCCTTGAAGGTAGGTAGCTTCATGTGTGAGGCCATATCGTCTTCTGGTGGTGGTGGAGGTATGGGTGAGTTCTTACCCCTATGCTGACTTGAAGGTGGTGTATCTGGAGGGCTATGTGTAGCTGATTTTGATCTTAATGGACTGTAGACAGATCTATCTTCTTCTTGATTGGTTCAGTAGTACTTACCAGTTCATGTTGTGCTCTCGCTCAAATCATGGGTCATTCACTCGGCGTGGCTGCACAGAACGCCCTTTTCGCACTATAATATTTTGATTTAAAAAGGCGGTGTTTTAAAGAACATACCCCGGAAACCCTTGAAGAACCTCCGCTCTAACTCAGAGTATGACACGAACTCATTGACTATGAATTATTTCACGAACCTGCCTAGCACGCTATCTACCCAGTGATCTACAGTACGGGTAATCGTATTGTCGGTCCTTTCCAGCTGTTGAATTAATTATGGTATCCACTGCATTACCTGATCGTCCTTCCAACACGTCTGGAATTCTACGAGCCTTGCCAACCACTCCTGAAGCTCATGCGCAAAGGTTACAAAGAAAATTTCATAAAATTCAGTGAAGATGTACTTGTTCTTCCACTTCTCAGCCGTCAATTTCATGTTGCGATTCTCCTTTACAACAAACTCTAGAATTTGTCTTTCAAACCAATTTTCAATTTCCACCCTCTCAGGTCTCCAAGGACCTTGTGGAATTACCTGATCTCTCTCTCAAAATGCTCCTGGTCCCAGCAACGGAACCATTTGTTGGCTAGAGGGGTACTGACCCAAGTTCGGAGGTTAAGGTTTGCCAACAAACCCCTATACTACTGGCCCTTTTGGCAATGACCTACTTGTGCATGCCAAAGTCTCACCCGAGGCAATATGGGAGGGTGATGGAACTAGGTTTCCACACCCTGAGAGAGAGTAGGTAAGTCGAGGCAGACCTGTGTTTCAACTTATCATATTGCACAGAGTAAGTCTATTCGCAGGCTTTTAATAGTATAATCGGTTATTAACCATAACAAAGATATTACCATTCACAGATCTAATCAATACCTTCGCATCCACGTGTGTATCAACAATTACCAGCACATAATACCATAAACGCAACTACAGATACATTCGCAGCATAAACAGATAGCACAAATGTATTTGCAGCTTAAACAGATACCATCACAGAGCATTTATAATCGTAGCTAATATAGATCACATATATACTTATGCAAATCACAGATACATTCGCAACTAAATAACCATCACAGATACGCTTCAGTAATAAACATCATGATCCAGATAA
This sequence comes from Pinus albicaulis, assembly GCA_034641835.2. NCBI lineage: Eukaryota > Viridiplantae > Streptophyta > Pinopsida > Pinales > Pinaceae > Pinus > Pinus albicaulis. The sequence goes on along the minus strand of CM076573.1, from coordinate 387,587,918 downwards.
CACACAGATACTTTAAAAATACTTTGCATTAATTAACATTCAGATCCACTTACAACCAAAATCAGCCCGCGCACACAGCCTAGCGGGGTCTGCACACATCAGGACTGAGGATATCCGCACACACAGCTAGCAGGAGTCCTTACCCAAAATGACCCAAACAGATATAATAGTTCGCATGCAGCACCAGTCTTAATTCATGCCTACCTCTAGACTCAAACTATTCATCTATTTATATCGATATAGCCTACACTATCCTATGGTCTGCAAACCGTGGTTTACAGACTCTAGGTCTACCCTTTGACCCATTACAATGCATTCGAGGCTTTGACCCACCCCAAAACCCCTGCGTTAGACTAATTAATATAAAAATATACAAAATTCGCAACTTAGGGAGCCCCGTTCCAACACTAGGCCCTAAACCAAGGTAACACATAAACCAGTTCTATGTTATAATAATAATATTCGGATATCCACCACACTCAGCTTTGAATCCATCCAATAATCTAGTTAAACCAAAGCATGATAACTCCACAATACCATGGCCATCTGGAAATGGAAAGGCTAGGTTGAAAACATTGTCACACCTATAAAAACCCATGCTAAGACATAAAAGAACCACATGCAATACCATGCATGTCAAATCTAGCAAGGAAAATACACATGCAAATCGATACCTGCCAAGAATCATGTTGTAGCTGCTTGATTCTTGCTCCTCCTTTCTTGCTTCCTCCTTTTTCCTACTTTCTTGCCTTTTTTTCTCCAATGCCAAAATGCTCCAAAAAAATTATGTGTCCAAGAGTGAGAGAGAGAGAGAGAGAGAGAGAGAGAGAGAACAATGAGAGAGCTCCAAAAAATGCACTGACAAAAAGGTACCAACTAATCCTCAAAAGCCTTTTTATAGAAGAGTCCACTATTTTTTTCATTTTCCATTTTTTCCTTAATTTTCCTCCTCACATGCAACCTGTGACCTTTCATCTCCCTTTTCTCCTAATTTCCATTATTTTTCATAAATAAATGTGCCAAAAATTCCATTTTTCCTTTCCAAAGCCTTTTCCTTTGCCTTTTCCAATTTCCATAGACATAATAAACCAAATTAACACCCCCTAGGATGTTTTTCCCAACATTAAGCTTGGAATAAGTGTCCCATCAACCGTGGTTATTATTTTTAACTTTTTATTACATTGAATTTTCACCAGGGCTGTTACAATGGATATAAAGCAGACTCCCTACAAGTATCTTAGCAAGTTAACTACCTATATCAATGAATGATATGTTATTGTATTTGATAAGACTGCATAAGATTGTCGTAACTTTCTGCCTTGGTGTGATCACAATACTTGACAAACCAACAATCTCAGTGACCGATATTGTTAATGTATGGTCTCAAAAATTGGTTTAACACACAAACCAAAATTGATCCATGTGAATATTGGTGGCCAACTGCATATCCCACTTGGACCCCCAACACTATTTCCTTTCAGTTTCATAATTTCAAGCACGATTTGCTATATTTGTTAGTTTTTCATGCCTTGAAATTTGGAGCCATTTTGAGTCCCTAAACGACATTATTTTGGAAAACAGGAAAACCCACAGTTTATAGTAGGTATTTATAGTCAAAATGTGTTGTCCTAGGATAGATATTTCTAACAAGGTATTGTACACACAAAACAGAGATCATATTCCAAATTTACGACCCCATGAATTTGATGTACCAACTAACCCCAACAGGGTCCACATACTCTTGGCGCTTCATCTCCTAGGGTTATAGTTTTGGATGTTTAGGGGTTTACATTATTTCTTGATGATAAATAGGCCCATGAACCTCATTTTAACATAATTCAAAAGACATGTAGTTGTCACATATCTTCTCAGAGATAAGATATCATCGCCTGATCTAGTTTGTTTCTCTTATGTATGTAAAATATTTTCAACAATTTCTATTTATTAATAGAATTTTTGTTCCATTTTATCTATGTGTTTTGGTTTCAATTTGTATTTCATTTCATTAATTCATAAATCCATGTCACTAGTATTAGAGTGCTCTTCTCTTTCTCTATTTTTTTTGTGCATGTCCCCAACAAGGTTGGGGTATAAGGAGTTAGGACTTAAACTAGTTGAACCCTTGCAATACCAGCCTCACTGACCCCAATGACCTCCCATGGTGGAAGAAAATAAATATGAGGGAGTAGGATATCCTTTAAAAATGTTGCTTGAATAAGCCCTTGAGCAACAAAGGAACTCAATCATGGGAAATTTTCCCCATATCCTTTGGTGGGTATCAGCAGGTGAAGCATCCTCATCCAGTACTCACTTCGAAGGAATCACGCCCTTTAAGATACAAGTTAACTTTGAGATACATTCATTAAAGCCCAAATAGATGCAGATTCCCTAAATAGATGGTTAAATCTACGGGAAGGATATTTTTTGGTCCATAATTTTTTCGATAGGGAAAATATTACTTTTACACTCCTCGAATCCACCCCCCATGTCAACGACTAGTGGGAAACTTACTGTGAGTAGAGGAACGAGGAGGAACCGTCACTATTTTCAGTCGCACCCTCTTGGAATTCTTTTCTAGATGTCATCAAGGAACAATATTACCCTATCGGAAGCTACGAAGACAAGTACATAAAGTGGAAGTGACTAAGATGTGTGAGATTTCACAAAAAAATTCCATACCCTATGAATGAAGTTGAGTACCAAGTATTTTGAGTGGCATGTGATACTCAAGTACCTTGGTTATCTACAAAAATACATCTAGGAAGAAACATAGTTCCTAAACATCTCCTCACTCAACAAAACATGCTGATATGCTGTGAGGATTGAGAATAAATTTAAATACAAGACGTGAGACTTTGGATCTGCAAATATGAAGCAATGAAATGGCACCTCCAAACCATAGAACAAAGGAAAAATTTAAGGTGGAATGACCAAGGACAACCCATAAAATCCGCAAGCAAATAATAGCACCATGAATAAGAAGGATAACAGAAAGTGGTGTGACTTCCATAAGAGCCCCACCCACAACACAAATGAGTGTCATGCTAAGCAGGCACTAGTGGTCGAGCTAAAATCTTCAGTCATATGTTGCATGCTCTAACTCTAATCTAAAACCTGACAAGAGGAACGATAAGGGGAAGCACATTATTGATGCAAAACCTAGTGCCACCATTGCCACCACCAAGGTCCAAAATATCAAGCCCAAATATCCAGAGGAGTGGGGGTGTCTCTTCCACTCACTAATGTGGGTGAAGGTTTCTCCACTGCAGTTCATTATCGACAATGGGAGCCAAAAGAACCTCATCTCAACAGATGTCATTAAGTGGTTGGTATTGCTAACCACACCACACCCATAACCATACACCATTGGGTGGCTTCACCAAGGATGAGATCTTCGTGTTAGCTAGTAGTGCCACCTTCCCTACAACATCAAGCCCTTCACATATGAGGTATTGTGTGATGTTTATCCTCTTGAATTTTGTGATGTTTTATTAGGACAACCATACCTGTGGAAGCGTCATGTTGTGTATGAGTCCACACCTCACATTGTTGTTATTATTTTGAGAAAAAAAACTATACAGGATACCATAGGTAGCCCCACCTATGGCCATTTCTTTGATCTCTGCTAAGAAATTCAGAAATATCATCTCCTAGACTGGGAAATATTTTTTATTTTTTATTCACTCTCAATGTAAGGTGAATATCGTGGCCACATCCATGGGCCCTAAGAAGGGTTCCCCCACGCAGCAGAATCAAGTTGACAAGGTCATGGAGGAGTACAAGGACATCTTCTCCTCACCCATAGGGGTACCCTTGAACTATTAAGTCAAGCACTCGATCGATCTAAATCCTAGGGATCCTCTACCCAATGGGCCAATATACCATCGCTCCCTTCTAGAAAATGAGGAAATGAAGAGGCAGATCCAAGAGTTGCTACAAAAAGGGCACATCTGACCAAGTTCCTCACCTTGTGGGAGCCCAATTGTACTCGTACATAAGAAGGATGGGGCCTAAAGACTCTGCATTGATTATTTGTCACTGAATATGATAACTTTTAGGGAAAAATACTCAATCCCATCAATTGAAAACTTTTTGGACTAGCTCAAGGGGGCCAAGTACTTAAGAGATATTGATCTGAAGGCTCGCTATCACAAAGTTCCTATAGAACCCACAAATGTATGGAAGGTCACCTTCAAATCCACGAAGGGCATATTTGAGTGGTTCATGCCCTTCAGGTTGACAAATTTCCCTACAAATTTATTAGGCTAATGGATGACAACTTATGGATTTTCACCAACTCATTCATGGTTGTATATTTAGATGACATTCTCATCTTCAACAAGAGTTTGGTATAGCACTTGCAACATATCCAACAAGTCCTTCAGACCCTGCGACAATAGAAACTATGTGCCAATTTGCAGAAATTCTCCTTTGGCATGAACCAGGTCCAATATATGGGCTACATAATTGATGAACAAGACGTGCATATGGATCTAGCTAAGATCCAAGTCATTCAAGATTGGCAAGCCTCGACAACTCTTACCGAGCTTCATAGCTTTTTAGGTCTTGCCAATTTTTATCGAAGGTTCATGTTGGGATTATCTCATATAACTTGGCCTTTGAGTCAAGTTACCAAGGGAAAAGTGAAAGTTTTTTTTTTTTGTTCCAAGGCACAACATATGGTATTTTTTTATTTGAAACATCGCCTTTGATCTACGCTAGTACTCACATTGCCAAGCCTGCAACAACTATTTGAAATTGAGGCATATACCTTTGACTATGCTATTAGTGTCTAGTTCTCAACCAATAAGGGCATTTGGTGGCCTATCGTAGTGAGACACTCTCTGATATTATTAAAAAATAACCCACCTATGATAAGGAGATGTAATCCATCGTGCATGTTTGCTGGTAGTGGGAACATTACATTTTGGGGAAGGAGACGATCATCCATACAGATCATCAACCTCTTCAGTTTATACAAACACATGGAAGTCGCAAAATGATTGCCATCATGAATGGTCCACATACCTAAAACGATTCCATTTAAAAATTAAATACAAGAATGGAAACACCAATAACGTTTCACATTTCCTCAGTCGGACCTCGATTGCGGCAGTAACCACTATTCTCAACTCTTGTAGGCACGAGACTTATGAATGGACACAACTGTAACGGATGGAATCAAATACTAAACTTCCATTCTGGGATGCATTACTGTGTTTCCTAGGGAACTTTGTGTTCCTTCAAGCGAGCATGCCAAGATGATTTGGGAGGCGCACTACAGTCGGGTCGTGGGACACTTTGGTTTGGATAAAATCGTGGTAGCACTGCATAAGTATTTTTATTGGCCAAAAATCTAACAATATTTTTGGAAACATATTAGATCCTACATAGCTTGTGTCATCGCCAAGAGAACCATTAAGAAGCAAGGCATGTACACTCCTCTGCCTACTACTAGCTAACCTTGGGGATCCATCTCCATGGAATATATATTTGACCTTCCTTCTACCCAATCATGGTAACGACTGTGTATTTGTGGTTGTTGATAAGTTTTCTAAGATGACTATATTGATGGCTTGCAAGAAGATCATCACAGTAGAAGACACTTCCAAACTCTTCTTCAAATGAGTGTGAGTAAATTTTTGGATTCCAAAGGCCATTATATCAGATCAGGATAGTAGGTTCCTGAGTGCATTCTAGTCAAGCCTTTGGTCATTGTTTGACACTAATCTCATCAAGTCAACTACATTCCATCCTCATACATATGACCAGCCAGAGGTTGTCAACAAGATGATAGTGCACATATTATGCATGTGCAACTCCAAGCATCCAAAAACATGGGATGATAGTCTTTCCTATGTGCAACACAGCTATAAAAGAGCTCTCCATAGCGTGACTGGACACAACCCCTTTCTGGTGGGAATTGGATTTCAACCATTGTGTCTCATTGATGTTGCAGTGCCTCTTGTGACTACACAGGAATAATCTACACATGTTCAGTCCAAAGATGGTAAAGCCACTAGGTTTATTGAATTCATCGAGCACATATGTCAGCAGGTTCATGATATATTGTATAAGGCCAATTCCAAGTACAAACAATGTCATGATCAACATTCGGTGCCACATAAGTTTCAAGTGGGTGACAAAGTTTCGCTGTATTTGTAGAAGAAACACCTTACCAGAGCACTTCAAAAGCTTTGACCACTATGATATGGGTCTTACACCATCACCAAAGTTGTGGGTGATAATGCTTTCAAGCTCAACATTTCCCCATTCCTTGGCCTGCACCCAGTGTTCAATGTGGACCATCTTTGGCCACACTTTCCACCATTGCTAGACACATCATACATTGTTGAGTAGCTGACACCAACATAGCTCAACCCAGATTGCATTGAACAAGCCACAACTAATCATATCATAGACTCAAAAATTAAGAACACTCAATAATAGGGGATCCAATTGTATTAGGTTATCAAAGCTGACTAACTCCTGCACCAAGACAAGTGGCTCACCAAGGACGAAGTTCAGCAGAAGTTTCCCCATCTCATGGAGTAAATCAATGCAATGGGGACCATTAGTCTTAAGGGGGGATTAATGATCCAGGTGGATATTGGTGGCCACCCACCTATTCCACTTGGACCCCTATCACTATTTCCTTCTGGTTTCCTAATTTCTAACATATTTTACTATTTTTGGAAGTTTTTTTTGGCCCTAAAATTCCAAAGTCAGTTTGAGGCCCTAACAATGTTATTTTGGAAAACAGGAAGACGTGAAGCTAGCAATAGGGGTTTGCAATTGAAAATTTTTGTTGTTTTATATATAATTCTAACAAGGTATTTTACATGCCAAACAAATATCATATGCCGAAGTTATGACTCTTGGAAGTTGATGTACCAAATAAGCCCAACGAGGCCCACAAAATTTTTGCGCTTCATCCCCTAGGGTTAGGTTTTTAAATGTTTAGGATTTCCCATTGTTTCTTGATGATAAATATGCATACGAGCCTCATTGTAACAGAGTTCAGAAGGCATGCAGCCATTACATCTCTTCTCAAAGATAAGCTACCATCATTCAAGCTAGTTTGTTTCTCTTATTTATGTAAACAATTTTTAGCGATTCTTATTTATAAATTGAAGTTTTGTTTTATTGTATCTATGTGTTTTGGTTTTAATTTGTATTTCATTTTTTTCCTTCATAAATATAGATCATAAATTTACAGAGATAAGGCCACATCACAGAAGTTAAATGATTACATTTTTTTTGTCTTAAATCTACCACAGAGGACTAGTCATAAGGTTGTAGAGGATTAGTTATAAGTTTGTTCTTCATATTGTGCAACAAACCCTTGTTTTGAAGACAAAAAAAAAAGCCTCAGACCCTGTGCATTTATTACAGAAATTTGACCTCAGGTTGTGCTAGATTTTGTTCATAGAAAGAGCCACAGGAATATCCCTTAGTCTACAACCAAACCCACAAAATATTAGTTCGCAGAGATGATGTTTTCTAACACTTTGTTAGGGTCGCGAATCAATCTTCAAAAGAGTATTGAAACTTTTGGAAATAATCAATAGGTACTTGCAATAGGAAAGAAACCCAACAAATACCCAAGAGAAAACAACCAAAACTATACTGAGCATCCTCTCAAATCTCGACTTCTGCTCCAAGTCAAAAATTTCAGAGTTATTTACCTCAGGAGATTGATTTTTTCACAGTCAAAATCGAATTACAAAATGATGAAGGCAATTTGCCTATTTATAGTTATTTCCATATGTGAAAGATCAAGTCTTTTGGGGCAAGCCGACTTGTCAATTGTGGAAGCCGACTTGTATTTCATTTGGAGGGAAAATTCAAAATTGAATTTTCAATTCATGGAGCCAAAAAAAAACAATTTAGGCCGAATTGGAGGGAACTGATGCAATATTTGAATTTTATAATTTTAGCCACAAAACCCTAGCCAAATTAGGGTTTTCAATATATTTTTAATTTTCATAATAAATGTTTTTATCCCTTGGTTGCCATGCAATTTCACATGGCTTCCTTAGTCAATTTGAAAAACCACATCAACAACCCTTTGAGTTTTGACCAACAAGGTGGGTCTTCGTCTTCAAACATGCATATCTGTCAAACCATGAGGGCTTTGGTGGCATGCAATATACCACTGGAATCGGCTTGAAGAAGCGTATCAACTAACAATAGTCACAGAGGAAAATTCATTGATATTTGCCCTAAAAAATCTTCAACAAGTGTATGGATTAAGGGTTTTCTAGGGGCTTTAACTAATGGAGCTTCCAATTGATAACAAATATTAAGAATGTTCTATTAAACATCAAAAGTAATCCAGGTTATTCCGTTAAAAAGAGGAGGAAATTCTAAATATCTCTCATTAGGGGAATTTTGAGGTCTAAAATGGGCTTCCTAAGAAAAATGTACAACCAAAATAATTTTTACAAGGACCAATAGGATTCAAGATGATAAGGTCAACCATGGTGGATGATTCACCATTTTTTAAGTAAAAAGCTAAAAATATTAAAAAATAATAAAATAATAAAACTACTTTTTCAACTCGTATTTTCAATTTATATGCAAAAAAAATTATTCAAATTTCGAGCGGGAGTACTCGTTGGATGCAAAATTTAATTCCTCATCCAAGGAGTACCCATGTTGCATACTTTTGATGGACCCTGCTACACGAAAAATGAGAAATACATGAAAAAACGTGATTGCAATCACGTTTTTCATGTATTTGTCATTTTTCGTGTAGCAAGATCCATCGAAAGTATGCAACATGAATACTTCTTGGATAAGGAATTAAATTTTTCATCCAATGAGTACTCCCGCTCGAAATTTGACTAAAAACTTTGGGAGATAAGTTGAAAATACGAGTTGAAAAAGTAGTTTTTTGCTTTTTCTCTCTAAAATTTGATGATCTAATCAAGTCTTATTTTATTATTTCCACTATTATTTTATAATTTCCTTACGAGAGCCATTTTAGACCTCAAAATTCCCCTAATGTTTGATGATGATGTGATGCTAGTTTGAACCTCAATTTTTACAGAAAACATGAGCTAATTTGTGACCTATTATGGCTAAAGCTTCCAACCTCTATTGCTAGATCTAGAGTTCTAATACTCAAAAGTCCCATTGGCGAGAACATGCTAATACTCCCATGTGTTTGTGAGGCTTATTTCTTGTAAAATTTGATTCAAGTGATGATAGTTGTCACATTATCTAATCTAGTCCTTGGTTTATGATGAAGTAAATTTATCTATGACACAATCTTATCTTTTTGTTTTTCTAATATCTTTTCACACTATCTTTTTTCCACTCCAATTTGGCTAAGGTCCTAAATTCCCGCCTACATAATCCATTTTAAAATCATAGATATATATTGGAATGATAAACTTAATTATTACTACCTAGCATTCGAGATATGTTGTTCTCACTCTACTTCTCAACATTTAAATTTTCTTAACATATTTGGTAAGAAAGAGTAAATGCAAAGCATCATGTAACATGCTCTATCTCCAATTAAGAAAAGGATCCTCCTCTCCAAGAAACACCATAAAAAGATCATCCTCGCAAAGAAACACTATAAAGAGAAGCTAGCATAAAAATGGTAAACAATGTGAGCGAAAACTCCAAGTGTCATGACCCCTAAAAAGTCAAATCTCTTAAAATGATTTATGCTCTGGTATGAAAGAAAATGATTTCTTTTAAGAAAAATGAATGGTTCGCCCATATTTAATCATGATTTAGAAGAATGAGAATGGACAAAATGAGGAGGAAACTTAATATCACTCTTGGAGGCATTGAGACGATGAAATTTAACAAGGTTCTTGAATGTTGCTATTGTTCGGTAGATTATAGATTTTTGTTTTTTTATTGTTTTTTTAAATTTTGGCTGTAATTATTTACATGCGGTATATTTGGCTTTTTAGGGAGGAAGTATATTTCCAAGTTTTGTTACCATTTGTGAATTAAATGGAAGCAATGGCATGTGGTTTCTTTTTGAGAATCAGAGATTGTTTTATGCAAATGCAATTGCAGAATGTATAGCTGTTTCTTTAAATAAAAATAGAATATGTGATTTTTTGTTTTTAAAGAATATTTGTTACCTTGGCATTGTGGGTTTGTTAAAAATAAAGTGAGGGGTGGTGCCAAATAAAATTGGTGCAGTGTCGTTATTTTCCAATGGCTAGTCCTGCAAAGAGGCCCCTTTTAAGATACAACAAAAGTTAATTCTGTGGTAAAATCTGCAATGAGGTTTTTCGATCAGAATTGCATCATAATTGGAGTGGCAAAGGGACCATTTTGATACGTCGTTAAAAACAATGTGGAATGTGAGCATCTGAGCATGTTAACCATGGCCCTTGGGAACAGTGAAGTTCTGAGAACAAACAAGAAGGGTCTATCAATTCGAAGGATAAATTGATTTTTTTTTGTTGGATTTTATTAAAATTTTGCCAAAATTTTCATAATTTCAAGAGCAAAAAATAAACTGATTAAACTACATTTAATTTAATTTAAATATAATTTTTTATATAATTTTTGATAAGATCGTGCTTAGTGGTTAGACTACATTTTTAGGTTTAAATTTAAGTAATTTTTTAATAAGATTTTAAATTTAAATAAAGCCTCTTGGTGATAATACTACCACGTGGTTTTTAATCATTTATAATCTCTTTAGAAAAAAACATAAATTCAAACTGGTGATTTAAATATTTCTTTTTGTATTTGAAATAACAATTCTACATCTGCATTAAATAACCATGAGCCATAAAATATCCTTTAATAATTTTAAAAAGTATTCTTTGATTAGTAAAACTAAAATAAATGAATTTTGTATTCATCGAAGTCCTGGATACCTCTTCCATTCAAAAGCAAGACTATAAATTATATTTTCCCATTCTTTAATGGCAGGAAAACTCGGTTTGCAACCAGGGTAAATATATCACCAAAAAAAGGTGTAGGCTTTAATTAAATTCTCATTTAATAAGGGCATCGGCTTTAGTCTTTGAGTTAATTAACGTAGTAGTAGCAATGATCGTCTCCTTCCAATCCTCCTTAAATCAAAACCCTACCAGAATCTTAGACACCATATATAATTAAATAAAAAATAATTAAAAGAAACGTGCTACCTAATTGATTTGCTATTTAATAAACAAATAGGCATTGATCTCTGAGTTTAATCATCTCCCTGGTCTCCACGCATTACCTCAAGCGATTGTAAACCACAGGATCATGTGATGTGGATCGGAAAGGGATGACTTCACCAGATTCCGGTGACAATTGATCCCGCAACTATTGGAGTCCTTGGATGTGAAACTGATCCAACAGCGGAGGTAACATTTACCTGGACATCTTTATTCCCATACCCAAGTGGGGGGCGATAGGAGACCTAAAAAAAAAAAAAAAATATATATATATATATATATATATATATATATATTATTTTAGAGTTTAGATAATTGTTAAATTTAAAAATATAATTTTTTTAAGTTAAATGATTAAGAGCATGTATTTTTTTTTTAAATCACAGATTTATCTTGCTAATCTGACTACTCCTAATTATTAGCCTCTTATGCTATTACTGTTAGGTGCTCACATCATTCCTTTTGCTATAATCGGTGTTTACTTTCTCGAAGATTATACCTACTCTACTGTTTACTTTCTTGAAAATCGTTACTGTGATAGGAAGTCATTTGTGCTCATCTCATATTTGACCAGCATTTCAGATAATAATAAAAAATTATAATAAAATTTCATTACACTATATTACATGCTAAAATGACGGCCATAAAAGTTTCGTCGAATTTTCAATAATGTAAATTATTATTACAGTTTTGAAAAATGAATGGCTGAAACTCTCGCACTCACTGTTATTACAATTAGAACTCATAACCATTCATACCGACTTGTACTTTAAGCCTATTAACGCCAGAGACATTAATTATACTGAATTTAATTAAAGTCAAGTCGCTAGTTGTTGAATACCAGTGATTCTGCGGATAGAAAATAAATAAATTCACTGTAAATGAATATCACATTGTTATTAAATTAAATAGTAAAATTATTAAATATGATTTTAAATATTTAATATTAACAATATTTGTGAAACTATAGCTCCATACTAATAATATAATATACTGAAAATGACATATGCCCCAATACAATAATAAACCTATATATAGCTACCCAACAAACATTACTCTATTCGTTCGGCTTTTAAGAAGATTACCCTTCTGATTTACCTTCCACAACAACTTCCACTATCAGTGGGAATGACTCTCTTGACGTGACGTAAAGTTGCTTAATAGACAACAATGCCTAAGTCAATAACTTTCCAGCTGTCAGTACGAATGACTCTCGACGTGACGTAAAGTAGGCTCGGAAAATAGTGAGATTCCAAGGGCTAACAACATGGGTCCATTTTTAACGAAAATTAAATTAAATTTATGGTATTGGAACCATTTTGCATTACAAATATATTAAAAAAAAATTTGGTCATATAATCCAATTAAATGCAGTCATATAAAATATTTATAAGTAATAATTTTGTTTAGTGATATATGTCATATTGTTTATTTTATTTTATTTTATAAAATTCAGTTAAATTAGAATTTATTATAAATTAGTATTATTATTGGTAATATATATATATATATATATATTATAAATTAATGAAATTTTTTTAATTTTAAAAAAATATTTCTATTTTTATGATGAACTCTATTTTATTATGAAGATTTTCTATTTTTTTTACTTTGTTATAATATTATGGGCCAAAATTATCACCTATCAATAAACAAGTCCAAAAAATTATAATTCATTTCATATTATACTTGTTCAATTTAATTAAAAGAGTTAAAAGAGCATAACTATTTTGAAGATAAATACAATCTTTAATTTGTGCAGGCATGGAGTATATGGTTCTTTTCAAGGTTGGTTTTTTTTTTTTTGGTAAAATTTGTTCAAAATATGATACATATTTGCAAACATCAATCTTGCATGGAGTATATGGTTCTTTTCAAGGTTGGTTTTTTTTTTTTTTTGGTAAAATTTGTTCAAAATATGATACATATTTTTAAAAATCATAAATTTAAGTTGTTTAATTTGCAAACATCAATCTTATAAGATAAACACGCTCTAAAATTGCGTCTGGATCAGAAATCGCCTTGCTCAAATTACATGTTTCATGCTCAACTTTGGCCTTCTGTGTCTCCTCGATTCCCATGTTCACTCCAATCCTTCATTGTCTAAGCGTCCTTAGGAGAATGATGACCCAAGGAGGAGGGGCCCTCCAACCTTTAGAATAAATATTCCTCCTCTATCAATTCCGACCCTTGTCAATCAACAAATTTGCACTCTTCTGCCAACCTCTACGTTAATAAAAACCAAAGTTGTTGACGCCATTCAATTTGGCACAACGAACATCAATGACCAAGAACATATCGCACACTCTACACAAAATAACACCAGTACATGTATAGCGAAATCAACAAAGATTCCACGAGTGCATGCCCCCCAACAAGACTAAATGGCAATATCAAATCCATGCAAGATCATGCTCCAATCTGCAAGTTCATTGGGATTTCCCAATCGAAAAATCCCTCTTCATTGTATTGCGTAGCTTTGGAAACCCAAAGCTCACTACTAGGTCAAACTTGGTTATAAGAGTTTCTTCTTTGCGATCTTCTCTTGTCAAGAAGATCAAAAATCTGTTATGGATGGAACATAAATATGTTATCATAATATATATTATTAATATATAAATATTTTTTATTCTTTTATTATTATTCTACTATATTATGATATTGTAAAAGAGGGAACATAAAGATTTAGCAACATTGAATAACCTCACAAAGATGTGATGGAGTTTCACCTAGAGTGTAAGGAAATATTTAATCCTTGTAGATTAATCATGGAGTGATGTAGCTTTTGTTGTGCCATTGGTGTTGCTTTTAACCAAAAATGGAAAATTATGGGGACTTGGAAGGTGATTTGAAGCATTCAATGATTGATAGTTTTATTGGCAAGCCCAAGCTTGAGATCACATATAGTTTGGGATTTCACCGACACGACCTAGAAATTGGTTGGTGAATTCAAGGTTGTCTACTTTAGAAAATAACTCATATTAAAAAAAAAATATGTAATTGCAGTCACCACATGTGAGATGAGCTGCCCATTTAGCTTAAATTTCTTTTTTTTTTTATAAAATGACTTTTATATGATCATGGTTCCCATATTTATAAAACTTAGAACTTAGAAGTTCAAAACTAACACATAAATGAAATTAACCAGAAAATGATCAATGAAATTTGATTGCTTTTCTTGGAAGAATGTCTCTCGTTCCACCTCGAGAAGATTGTCACTCTACTCCAGTTACACGTCTTGTGTTGTCATTTCCATTCCTCTTGTTATGACACTGGACTCTACCCATAAAGAACTCACAATGACGTCTTTTTGAATACCGAAAATGCCTTCTTCATAACAGCTTAATTATGTTCATGAGTTGTTAAAATCTAACATGTGGGGTCCACTTCAGATATTTGTGCGCCCCCTTTCTAACATCTATGAGTGACTTTAGATATCTGTCATCTACATATTCTTATCGAAAAGCAATTCACTGTACTCATAAACTATTAATAATGTTTGCATTAGAGTAAGTGACAAGATAATCTTCTCAAATCTTCTATTTCTTTGATATACTTTTGCATCTTTAGAAACAATTGCTAGTTGTTTAACACTAATTGTCTAAATAATATTAATAAAAAAGAAAATAAATAAATTGACCTAAATGGATACCAGACAGTTTATAAAATTTAATTCGCTGTTAAAATGAAGTCCAGATTAAGAAATGAATTATTGAGTAGGATGTCACATGTTCAACACTACAATCTTGATGTCAAGTCAACAACTTTCCATCTGTCAGTACAAATGACTCTCTTTTAGGGGCTGTAGTCTAAAAAAGTAACATAATGACCTAGAATCTAGCAAAGATTTTGAAAAAATCTGGCAAAGATTTATCAGAATCTTGTTTATAGTCGTTAAACCTCAGTATGGTTTTTGATAGTGCTGAATCCATTTCTACTATCAAAAATGCAATTCAAACACTCCAACTACCTGATTTTTTGAGTTTTATTTTACCACATTTCGACAAAAAAACTGCCATCCAAGCTATTCTGTATGCTAGGTAGACAACTTCCCTTTTAAAGTATTTACCGAATGATTGAATGATTAAATAGGTACCAACTGTTAAACTGTTTCTAAAATTTAATTTGCTCTTGAAACGAAGTCCAGCGGAGCAATAAAATGAAGTATTGAGTGCGACTTCACATGCTCAACACTACATTATTGACGTGGAGTCAACAACTTTCCAGCTGTCAGTTCGAATGGCTCTCTTGACGTGACGTAAAGTTGATTAGTAGACCCAAAAGCGTGAAGTAGGCATAAGTACTAGTGAGATTCCTTGGACAAACAACATGGCTTCATAAGGAGTAACTTAACTAGTCGATGTTTTACCATTTGTGTTTTGTTTTTTTGTGCACTCCCTTGCAGGAAGTCATTCTCGGGCTAGTCCGATGGGCCCACTCCGTCTGCTCCAATAACGTCCATTTTCTCAGTTTCACCAACTTTCTCTTATTGTTTGTTTACGTTATAGTTTCGCTGTGAATGATGGTATACACTATGCATGAGGTTGTTTTGACACCATGACTTCAGATTTCAAATTTCAAATTAAGCGCGAGAATGAAATTTTGAGATAAAGCAAAAGATATTTTAGTTTTTTTTCTTTCTAATTTACATTTGTTTGGTGAGTTGGTGAGGTCCATGTTTAATATTTGGAATGTATTTGCTAGCACTGACAGGTAGGTTTTTCTGAAACTCCATTTATTTGAAGGCAATGATTTTTATTTTGACAATGGAGACAATTTCTATTTCAATGCTTTTTCATCCCTCTCTTCATATTTCCACTTGTTTTCCGAGTATGTAAATTTTTGAGTATCGGTTATATTTGTTTTATTTCTATAGTTTGATTTGCAAAGTTTATTTTTTTCTTCAAATTTGAACAATTTATGAGATTCTAACTTGAAGTGATGATAAGATCAATATAATTTGAAAATTTCTGTAGAGAGCTATAATAATAGTAAATTTTTTTATGCAGCTGGCTATAAATATTTTATGCAGTCTGTTTTTCTTTTTTTAAACTTGGTAGTGCCTGGCTATCATTCATCTAAACAAAGTAGTTTGTTCAAGGACAATGCTCTACTTTTTTTTATGTAAAAAATTGACTTAATTTTAAGGGTTGGTGTATAAGCATAGTTTTATAAAAAAATTCATAACAAAAACTAAAATCTTCAAACATTGTAAACATATAACCATATTTTTCATAGATTTTTTTTTTTGTTTTGTATTTGAATAAATTGTTTCGATACACTTACCAAACTATGAGAAGGTGAACAACCAGATAAGTCTATGGTGAAAGAAAGAGGGCACAACTCAATAAATAGCTATGGTTGCCAACTTATAAATAAATATCAAAAACCTCACAACAACAATATAATTTGCAACATGTAAAACATGGATTTCAACAAACAATACTCTGGTTTAGTAAACTACATGGGAGTTGTAGCAACTAGAAATAGGGGAGTTTTCACCTTTAAACAAGGAGTTGCAACCAATTTTTAAATTATATAATTTCTTTGATTCACATATTTGCTTTAGTTCACTTTTCACAAGATTGACTTGCATAATAGATAAATCAATTAAAAAAAATACTAAAAAATCCAATTTGGTGGAAAACTAATTATGGTGGTGAATGCACGCTTAACAAGATCAATGCTAAATCAATGAAACATCAATCAAGATACAAATTTCTGCAATTCAAATATTATCTCTTCAACATTTATATCTTAAAAAAAATGTTGATTATATTCAAAATTTGATTTTGAATCAGTTAACGGCATAAAATATATTTTAAAATTCAAAATAAAATTGTATAACATTTTACAATCAAGTCATAGCCAATTAAATTCAGGTGAGAAAACTATGGAAAATTAACTTGTCACTTAAATTAACTTCATATCACAATAAACATACATTATGATGAAACAAACTATTTAATAGCATGATCAAAATGCATTAAATAAGATGGTTCTAATAAAAAAGAAAACTATTATTGATTAATTTTTGAAATAATAAAATAAAATAAAGCAAAAAAATAGTTAAAGAAATTTAATTAATAATTTAAAATAATTAATTTTGCAATTTAAAAGAAAAACTTCTAATTAATTTGTTTATACGTGAATATGGTATAAAATTTGACACCATACTAGTAAAGTTTCAGTAACAAGCTATAAGTGAGTTGTCACAATTACAGGGGAGTTGCTGGAACTGTAACAAGGGAACACCAGAGTTGTGACAAATGTAACAAGGAAACAAGGAGTTACAACCATATAATTTAAAGTAAAAAATCACTATGATGTCAAAGTCACTGAAACAAGGAGTTTCCACCACTAGAACAAGGAGTTACAACATATTAATAAAGTTTTAGTAACAAGCTATATGTGACTTGTTATCATTCTTGTGGAGTTGTCACAGCTGTAACAAGGAAATAAGAAGTTGTGGCAACTAACAAGGGAGTTGAGGTCATTAGAACAAGGAAAAATCACCATTATGTTAAAGATACAAAACTATCGAACCAAATAATAATAATAATAATAATAGGAATTGATGCTAAGGTCTTAAATACTTTCCAGGACATCTATAGAGTGTGATAATTTTTAAATCATATGATTGATTTGGTTCACATTTCATCTTTACCAAATAAATTCTCTCGTGAAAGGGCTCCATTAATGTGAATAGGCTTATGGGTGATTCCATTAATGAATAGGCTTATGGGTGATCGAAAGATAGTAGTATGATCAATTAAATTTAAACAAATTACTGAATTTGTTTTTTATATTTACTTAGATAATGAAAAAAAATAACTGAATAAGATAAATCATTTTTAAAAATATTTTTAAATTAATTTTAATTTTGAAATTCAAAATATCATTTCCAATTTTTTTAAAATTATTTAATTGTTTTATATATTATGTTGATTATTTAAATTGTGATAATAAGACGTCTTTAAATATGTAAGACCCCTCTCATTCCTTTATTTCATGTGGTTATAATTCTCTTAATGTAACCTATGATTTGATTAAAGTTTTAAATTTGTGGTTGCATGATCCAATAAAATTAGAGTTTTGAAGTTTTCGTTGCATGATCCCTTTCATAGGTAGGTGGATAGTGTTCATTAGCTATACACTTCAAATTGTTCAATTGGTAGGAATTAAAAAACACGGTTTTAAATATCTATTGAGTTTAGAGTATGATAATGAAAATTACATTTAGTTTGCAATTTTTAGAAAGCTATAAATAAAAACTAAAATAACATTTCAATCAAAATTTTAAATGTGGAGTTTGTTTTTTTTTTTTGTTTTTTTTTTTTTTTTACCATGTTATTTTTTCCAAAAATAAGTTAAATATCTATTGATCTTAGATATCTGATATATATCCATTTAACAGATAAGTAGAATTCATCAACACTTTATATGTTTTAATTTATAAAACAAGAGTTCAATGTGTTTCTGCAATTCAAACATTATATCTTAAAAAAAAATGTTGATTATATCTAAAAAGTGATTTTGTATCACTTTATGTTATAAAATAGTTTTTAAAATTCAAAATAAATCTGTAAAACATTTTACAACCATGTAGGAACCAATTAAATTAAGGTGAGAAAACTCATGAATTAACTAGTCACTTAAATTAACCCCATATTACAATAAGCTTAAATTATGATGAAATGTATTATTTAACATGTTGATCAAAAGTGCATCAAATAAGAGTTGTTCTAAATTATTATTGATTAAACTTTGAAACAATAAAATTAAGTAAAACAAAATTTAGTTAAAGAAATTTGATTAATAATTAAAAAAAAAATTCCTAATTTGAAAGAAAATTGTTTATTTAATTTGTTTATTCGTAAATATGGTGGAGAAGTCGACACTATACCATTAAAGCTTTAGTAATAAGCTACATAGGAGTTGCTGCAAGGAAACAAGGGAGTTGCCACCACTAGAACAAGGAGTTGCAACCACATAATTTAAAGTAAAAAATAAATGAATTTCATATATTGGTGATTTTTTGCTTTAAATTATGTTTATGCAACTCCTTGTTCTAGTGTTGGCAACTCCTTGTAGTGGTGACAACTCCTTTGTTTCCTTATTATAGTTGCGACAACTCCCCTCTAATGATAATGTAACATCTTACCATATAAAACATTTTAACTTACAATAAATGAAAATGAAAAAAATTTACTTTTACCCACATTCCAATTTATGAGTACTTATATAAAATAAATATACATATATCATTTAACTTTACAAAAGCATGAGGTTAAGAATTGACTTAAGAATACTCTACCTATTTGGTTACCATCTTTATCATAACTAATATCATGACCTTAAAGTTTAGATTGCACAACATATATATATATATATATATATATATATATATATATATATATATATATATATATATATATATATATATATATATATATAACTTTGGAAAATTACAATAGAGCGTGGCATTTCATAATCCTTAGATTCTTTTTTAATTATGGAGCGGAAACTATTATGGTTGATAGCTGGAATGATTAAATTCCATTTGGCCCATAGCACTTAGCCCATGGCACAAATATTTAAGCGGTACCATTACAATTATGTTTCATAGATTATTAATCTTTTGATCGATTCTCCGTGGCATCGGGTGTTGTGATATTTTAAGTGTTGGACATCTGAGTTGGTCTCTGCCCTTGATGGTTTATTGATTCGACGACTATGATGAAGGCTGGGACGGTTAAGGTAATACCCTACCCCCTAAAGCCTAACCACTTTCTCCATTCGTCGTCGCTGCGAGACCGTCGAGCTCTGCAACTTTTGTTTGCGATTTGTTCCTCTGCATTTCGTTGTTGGTCTGAGCATGGAGGTATTTCTCATCTTTCAACCACAGTCTCTTACGACATTGTGTTTATTCACTTGCTGGGTTATTGTTGTTCTCACGCAGTATTTCTTTACAGAGATGATAACAGAGCTCCTTCTTTTTCAATCTTATGCTTCTCGGTAGAGGTTGTGCACTATATTCCATATCAGTTCTTCATGGCACATTTGGCAATTCTCTAGGCTTGTCTTCAACTAGATGACAATTGCCCATCTCCAGCATGGCTAGAACAGGTAAGGGTTTCCCCACTTCTCTATTTTTTAATCTTATTTAGGCTTCAGCTCGGTATCATTTATTTTCAGGCCTTGAAAATCTAACCCCTTTTCTATTGTAAGGTAATGTTTGGTTCATTTTATTACTATAAAATTCTTTCTCCTTGATTTTGAATCTGTTTGGGGATTTGTCATTCGAATCTCACTATTTCTATTTTCTTTCTGTCCTGTAGGCATATATTCGAACCCCAAATCTCACCAGCAACTTTGGTTATCATACAGTTTGCTCGATTGTAACCCTTTGTCCATTTTTCCAGGTACTACGGGAATCCTTAGGGTGTCTCCTCCAAGATATCTCAGACCCTAGCCCTAATTATGAATTCTCTCTATGTTATTTAGTTGAATATTGTGCTATCAGTTTTTCTCATGCGAGCCATAATGCTCTTATTTACAGTGAGGGTTTATATCCCTTTGAGGGCCTTACTGTAAACTTATAATGAACAATTTTGTCTTTGATTGAGTTTTAATTCTGAGTCTGAGTATATTATTGAAAAAAAAAACTTCTATTCTTTTTGAAATGGGTTGTAATGATATACACTCTCGCTCTGTTCCAATATTTGGTTCTTGTATTGATTGGTCTGCGGGTGTATTTAAATATACATATTTATCATAGCCATATTTGTTTCGATGCTACTATGGTTATTGTCTTTTTCACTATGGTTATTGTCTTTGTCACTCCCTCACGGGTTGTATATAATTCTAAATCCTAGTTCTTGGTTCTTCGCACCATTATTAAATTTATGGGAATTTTTTTAATATTTATTTATATACATTCAATATCTTTTCTAGCATTGTGGATATGGGGAAGTCCTGGCAGAGCGCTCGCGCTCATGCCCGCTCTCTGTGCGATGGAAATTTCCAAATTATTCTTATGTTATCTCTGACAAGGGTTTTACCTTCTCATGAGGGTTTCTTGTTTAAAGAATTATCTCATAATTTCTTATGTCTTATATTCTACATAATTTATCATTCACTATAATGTTATTATTCATGTACTTGTTTGTAATTACATTGCGTATCAACACTGGAATTTCAGTACCCATTCAATTTTTATTTAAGTTCAGTATTTCTTTTTCAAGTAAATTCTTCAGATGTCCGGGCCATCGTTTAAAAAGGGGTTTATTTCTCAACCCTTAGTCCGTGTAGGATTTGTCCTAATTCTTTACAAGACAGACTGTCCTGTCTGGGGATTCTTACCTGGATGGAGTAACTGTCCCAACGATTAATTTGTATGCTACAGAGTTCCAAGCTATTTTTCCACTATTTTTCAAGGTGTTAATTATATTTAAATCTTGATTTTTCTTTATGCATATAAAGGTGTCCTTTTTTATTCAATTAATAAACTTCATAATTATACTAGGGAATTATATAGCCATTCGGAACTAAGTATTTAACTATGACTTAAATAGCCTATTTAACAATACTATAGGAAAGAATAACTTCTACTTTTCTGTATTCAACTTTCACAGTACACAGAAACTAATTACAGAGATTAACATATTTATAAATGCATAATAATAACCTTTCATTCCATTCTATCTTGGGTTTATAATACTTATCTCAGATAAGTAAAGTTGATGGCATCCTCCCAACCATGAGAGAGGCAATCACGTCCTCAGTTCCCCCTGTGCTCCTCACTAGAGTAGGATTGAATAGCAGTTCTTCTGGTGGTAGACCTCAAGACCTTTGTCTAGCCTCTCCTCCAGTGTCAGGTAACAGAATTCCACTAGTTCATACCAGCTCTCGACACTCTCACCTTACAAACCTATAGTTGTTCCTTCTCTATGCAGAGAACCCCTTTTCCTCTCTAGGATTTCCTTTTTATCCCGAGAGGAAAGGTAACTGTCAAATAAATGCTTTAATATAACTACTCTGGTATCTTGGAAATTTTTACCATCAATTTATGGAAACCACACCATAAATTTATCTTTTATTCAAAATAAAATAAATCTTGTTCATAATTTGATTAACATACTTGTTAATCTTATTTAACTTAAAAAGTCAAATATATAATTTATAATAACATAGCAAACTTAAATCCAGGTGTTACATCTTCCCCCTCTTGAGGTAAACATCGTTCTCGGTGTCTTACTCCATTCCAGTGAGTAATTATGGATAAGCTTCTCGTACAAATCTTTCATCTTCCCAAGTAGCCTCTTTCGGGCCAAAGTAATTCCATTGCTCCTTAACTTGGGTGATGGCTCACCTCCGGAGCATTATTTCTCTCTACTCGAGAATACGTTGAGGCTCTACTAGAAATTCGTCGTCCCGTTCGACCTACATCCAGCAAATATTTAATTAATTAATAAAATATTTATCTCCCTTTAGAGATCTTAGTATCCAATTCATTCCTACATGTATGTTCTGCCAATGTAGTACATATTTTGGATCATTCACATATCCTTTCAATAAAGATACATGAAACACATTGTGCACCCTGATGTGTCCTGGTAAAGCTAGCCCATAGGCTAGTGGCCCCACTCTTTCAAAGTTTTGGAAAGGTCCACAGAACCGGGGATCCAACTTGGCGCAAGTAGTCCACCTTAAGGTACTCTTCTTGGGTCTAATTCTCACATATACGTGATCACCCACTTCGAATTCTCGATATGTCCTCTTTCGATCTACATATACTTTCTGCCGGTCCTGGGCAGCTTTTAGATTTTATCGGATCTTCTTTACTTCTTGCTCCATCTCAGCCAACATTTCTGGTCCAATCATTAGTTTGGTTTATGCCCTGCTCCAATTAATGGGCATTCGGCATTGCCTACCGTGTAATGCCTCAAAGGGACTCATCTTGAGGGATTTTTGGTATCCATTGTTGTAAGGAAATTCTACTAGGTGAAAATAATCTTCCCACTTCGTGGGTTGCAGCATTACATACATCTGTAGCATGTATCCAAAATTTTATTCACTCGCTCAGTCTACCCATTCGTCTGTGGATGATATGCGGTACTAAATTGGATTTTTGTGCCTAGACTGGTGAACAATGCCTTCCAAAATGCTGAGGTGAACTTTACATCTCTGTCTGAGATGACTGTTTTCGGAATGCCATGTAATCTAAACACCCCCCCTCATGAAGATGTCAAAAATTTGTACGATTTTATAATTTGACTATACCAGAATAAAGTGAGATGATTTTCTCAGTCGATCAACTACCACCATTATCGAGTCATTGTTTCTCTTTGATCTTGGTAAGCTTTTAATAAAATCTAACGATATAAATTCCCACTTCCATTTTGGCACAGGAATAGGTTGCAACAAACCTGATGGGTGTTGATGTTCCAACTTGACCTATTGACATTCCAAACATTTATTCAAGTATTCAACGACATTTTTACACATTCTGGGCCAAAAGTAATATTTTATGACTGCTGTTAACATTAGGGTGTCCAAAATAAGAGCTTCGGTGATATTCATCTAAGATCAGTTCTTTTAAACTCATTTGATTAGGAATATACATCTTTCCTAGAAAATTCAATAATTGTTCATTACTAATCTTATAATCTGATTGCTTTCTCTGATTTTCTGCTTCTTGTGTTTGCTGCCATAAAAATTGATATTTAGGATCCTTTTCCGCGACCTCCTTCACATGTTCCTGGAACTTAAATTCCACCCAGTTAAAGTAGAGTTTATACACATAATGAAATTTCCTACTTAAGGCATCAGCGACATGGTTTTCTTTTCCTTTACATGCTGAATTTCAAAATCAAATTCGCTCAGGAATGCATTCCACCTAGCTTGACGAGCATTGAAGTCAACTTGTTTAAAATAACTAGTCAAGCTACTATGGTCCGTTTTTAACACAAATATTTTTCCCAATAGGTAGTGCCTCCATACCTTGAGTGCGTGCACTATCACGATCAACTCTAGTTCATACGCGGAATATCATTGTTCATGATCTTTTTGCTTCCTAGATTCATAAGCCAAAACTTTTTTGTCTTGTGACAACACTACTCCCACTCCTTCCTTGTGAGCAACAGTGAAAACTTTAAGCTCCTTGTTTGGATCATCTAACTTCAATACGGGAGCTATAGTCAATATTGTTTTTAACCATTCGAAGCTGGTTTGGCATTCGCTAGTCCATTTAAACACTTACCCTTTTCACTGCAACGGGGTTATAGGAAAGGAGATTTTAGGGAATCCCTCGATAAAATGCCGGTAATAGCCAGCCAATCCCATGAAAGAACGTATGTCTGACACGTTTTTGGGTACTTTCCATTCCATAATATTCTTTAATTTTCAGGATCTACTACTATACCTTCAACCGAAATAACATAGCCTAAATATTGGATTTGTTCTTTGTAAAAATCACACTTACTGAATTTGACATAAATTTGATGATCTCTCAACATTTTTAATACCATTTGTAATTGTTCCTTAGGTTCCTCCATGATTTTTGAGTAGATTAATATATCATAAATGAGATTAGAAAAAATTTATCGAAGAACGTGTTGATCATAATCAGCTCCCTA
Source organism: Pinus albicaulis (assembly GCA_034641835.2). NCBI lineage: Eukaryota > Viridiplantae > Streptophyta > Pinopsida > Pinales > Pinaceae > Pinus > Pinus albicaulis. Next base: position 387,563,125 of record CM076573.1, on the reverse strand, counting down.
TTAAAATTTTCGTATGCAATCTGGCTTAAACCTCTCAAATACCCCCTGTCAGCCTCAAAAATCCTTTTTCTACCTATCGTTGTTGTCTCCTGCCTCTAAACCGCATTATAAAAGGCCGCAAATTCCATGATTCCCATATGATCGAGCCCTAGCCCCTTTTGGCCAAGCCCCTGCACCTTTTCCTCCACGTGACCCGCACCCAAGACCAAGCGTGTAAGCCCTGGGCGCTATATCGCGATCAGAGTTGTTGGGTGGGCGTTTCCTTTTGTAACACTGGAGAATTCCGATGCGATTGGTTTTTAATAACAAGTCCCATGATGCATTCTTCACCGTAGATCCGTTATCCCGATCCGACGGTTGAGTGCAAATCGCACTCCCGCTCCCAATCGCAATCGCAACTTTCGTTGCATTATCCCTTTGTTCCACTGCGATTGCAATTTTCCAATTACAGTCTCCGCCATTGATCTATGATATAATCTAATGGCTAGTGCTCAATCGCTCCCTCGCCCCCGATCACAATTGTACTTTCCAATCGCTACCACCTTCTGCCCTTTGCGATTGTGATCCCCCGATACAGTCTCTGCCGTTGATTCCCCCCGTTGATCCAACGGTCCGACTCTAATCGCTCCATCGCAATCGTGGCGTTCAATCGCATCCCCTCTTTCGCGCCCCCTGATTGTAATTGTCCCGATCCGATCCCAACCGTCCGTTTGATCCATGATCCGACGACCATTGCACTTCCCGCCTCATCGTAATCAGAACCTTTGTAATGTGTCACACTCGTTTCCCTTCGATTGCGATTTCCCGACTAAATTGCAGTTGTCCATTCGTTCGAAGATCAATGGCCCAGATCTTATCGCATCGCAAATTATAAAATGTGCATCCCTCTCGTCCATTGCAATTACGATTTCCCGACTTAATCTTGACCTTCCGTTGGATCTAACGATCTGATGGCTCAGATCTAATCACCCTCCACCACGCTGGGTCCCACTGCATATGATCGCGATTCATTGCATTTTCACCGCATTCCTTTGTATTTCCGTCATAACCAAAGTTTTTTGTTTTACATTAAAATCCTTTGTTTCATAATTATTCCACCAGCTGCTCATATATCATTCTGTTGTTCGATCTCTGCCATTGATTTTCATCCCCAAACCATGATCGAACGGTCCATAAGCATGTTTTGGTCAAACCCTATTAGTTCGTTGTTTACACCATATCAAAAGCATTTCCCATCGTCATTTCGTGTAAAGCCACCATTTCACCACCGTTGCGTAGCCATTCTGCCCATCCTCCGTAACCATCCACCTCCTCCATGCATGGATTTCTTAATACAGTTGCGTGTTTTGCAGGGTGCAGGCGTTAAACGCCACCATGATTCACAGTCGCTGTTACAACGACGTAGAGCCCGAGAGCACAGGAAAGGGCCATTTTCAGAAGTGAAATCATGGAGAAAGGTCCAGAATGGTATGCCGACAAGACTTTCATTAAAGGAACAGAGTTTAAACTCTGTACAATCCTCCCCTGAGCTATTAAAGCACAGATTTCACAGTCAGAGGCAAGCATGGAAGCGGCAAAGGAATATCAATGGAGCAGCAGAGAGTTAAAGGCGTGCAATTGAAGAATTTAAGCCTTATTTTAGTAATTTCGAAGGCAAAGTACCGTACTGAGGACCCTGGGATCACTTGGAAGGCTCAGCGCACAGAAATCAAAGCTATCGAGGTTCTCATATCAGCAGATTTGTTCTAAAGGACAAAGCGCCCATATTACTTCCATATTTTACCATGTTCCTGAAGAAAGTTTTGCACTGATCACAGTCTGAAGCTGCCAAGATCATTTGTTTTGAATTATGGTCAACCTTTGTATCATTATTTCACTTTCTTGTTCATTCACCAAAAATTACTACAGAGTACTGCAGCCAGGTACAGCAGAGACATACCTGAAGTAAATGGAAGCCTGACGAAGACCATTCTTTCCTCCAGAGAGTACCGGAGATAAATGCGCTGAGTTTAAACAGAATGGGCTTCGACCCTTTTCTCTTCTGAGTTTTAATTCTGCATTTAGTTGTCCACCTACCACCTCTTCTCCTTTTTTAGCTATAAAAACCCAGAAGAAACACATTGTAGGGGTTCCAGATTTTATCAGAAAATTATGCAGTGAAAGGCTTTTTGTACACATTTTGTAGAACTCTTGTATGAAGACTCAGAGCCCATAGGGTCTCAGTGAGGAGGAGTTCCATCTGTTAAAGAGGATTCTGGTCTTTGGTATTTCACAGTCTGTAACTTTCTCTTATGTGTTATTTAAATAGATCACTTCATTTCATCCATCTTTCCTGTATCATGTTTTGGAATGCGAGTGGCTCACTGATTTTTGGTATGGATTTATCCTAGTTGATACCCATGCTCAGATCATTCAAGCGCTTTAAATATGGCTCATGCATGATATTTTGTTCCATTATTCATCTTAACCATACTTCTGCTATATTAGTCTCTTTGGGAGGGTGTTTTTAAAACGCTATTGTCGTGTATGGATTCTTAGATTGGTAAGCCCATGCATGGTGGTATTGTGTATCTGGATATCAACTCAATGACAACTAATATTCTCCTAATATTTCTTTCACTACATACACCTTTTGATAATTTATTTCTATGACATATTACTTGAATCAGCCCGCTTTGCAATAAGTTGTCTCTGAATTGTCTGATGCTTTGTATTAGAGTTCTACATCTTGCCTCTGCAGTATCTCTTTTCCTGTATTAGTTTCTGAGAGTTTTGGTCCCATTCTAGTTTAATTCCCTGTTTATAGGAGATAGCATGAGAGCCTTTTGCTGATAACTCCCCATGTTATATCACACACTCCTTGCTATATTAAGATGTCCTAGGCACTGGTCTATCACAACTCTAGGCTGTCTCTAGGAGCTACAACATCTTTCTGGCGCCATTGCCAGGGACTGAAGTTAAGAAAATCAGAATCCCTGGGCCTCGACAAAACCTTATTCACTCTCTAAGTAGGTGAGCACATAGAGTTGAGAGTTGTATATCCCTCACCTTGGCGACTCCACGTTTGTTTATTTGATAAATATATTTGTAGTCCTGGCTCCTCGAAATCCACACCTGAGGTCAGATACATCATAGTCAAAAACACCTTCAGTGTCTGACCCAAAGAAGATCATACATAGAAGAAGTTGGAAAGAAAAGAGATCAGTCCACCCTGAGATCCTTGAATTTTCTGTAGAAGACTATCCATCCTCTTCTTCTCAAGAATTTCGAGTAGAAAATATCTACTCCACTGAGGAAAATCCTGAATACTATTCAGATAATCCACCCCGGGGAAGTGTTAGAACTAAAGACAATCTTTATCCTGCTCTTGAAGCCAAAGAAGTTAAAGAAGTCACTGAATTAACTGTTGTTAACCGTGAACTATTCCCATCTACACCGCAGGCTGCTATACAATATATTCATATTGTTATTCATACCCCACTTCCACCTCCTCCCCTTCCTCCATATACTCATCAAGCTGTTGCACAACCTCCACCTCCTCCAATGGCTAATGTTCCAGCTTTCTTGTTAAATAAATATGCTCCCCTGGCATTCCCTCAAGTGTTAAATGATATGCCATAGGATTATTTAAAGATATTGCCCAGATTCAATGGAGAAAATGAGATTGATGCTCAAAAACATCTTGAGACTTTCTGCTCTTTTGCGGAAAACATTAATGTAGAACATTTGGATGTAGTCTTAAGATTGTTTGTTCAATATCTAGATGGGGAAGCCAGAAAATGGTTCAAGACATTAGGAAATCGTTCCATAACCACTTGGGACGAAATGGAAAATACTTTTCTTAGAAAATGGGGAGAGAAGAAAGATCATGGACAATGTCTTACTGAATTCAATACACTCAAAAAGAAACATAATGAAGGGGTGTTAGAGTTCATCAAGAGATTTAATAAGTTGTATCTAAGCCTTCCTCCAGATATGAAACCTCATCAGAATGTTGCCAAAGTTGTTTTCATAGAAGCCTTTGACTCAAACTTTGGTTTCTCTCTAAGAGAGAGAATGCTTGTCACCCTGGATGATGCTCAAACAGATGCTCTAGAGTTGGAGGCAAATTTTGCTTCCACTGGTAAATCAAAGGGAAAATCTGAACAAGATACTAGAAGAAGAGGCAAAGAGGAGGTCTCTACCGCTAATCAGGATAAGGATTCAGACATAATTGAGGAAATGAGCAAGATGATTAAGAGTCTTTCTAGTAAACCGGTCAAAATCAAATTGGAGGCCAAGAATTCAACCTCCAAGAATTTTCAGAATGCTCCAAACAGAGGTTACAATCCTTAGTATAAGAGACCACCCCTGCAAATATTGCCACAAAGGAGCAACAGGATCAGGTACCACACCCATTGTACCTGGAAGGTCCAGTAGATGATTCTACTGAAGACACTGCCTATGGACTGGAGGATGCAAATTTTGCCTTTTCAAATAGTGATGGAGAAGGATGTCCTCTGCAAGGAGATGATGGAACCAGGTGCTCATGGCAAGAAGAAGAAAAGACCAGAGATACAGAAGAAGCAGAAATTGATCATTATTGTAAACACTTTTCTGATTTCATGCAAGCACAGTTCAATAGAAAATATGATCTCAGATCTTCTAGGAAGAGGACTCGTACTCAAGATCACGAAGAGGAGCCACTTCAGAAAGAAGCACCTACTCAGAAGGAATCAACAGTGCAGAAAGCCACAGACAAAGGTAAGGGACCTCTAAACAAACCTTTGCAGTCTGTAGTCAATCCTCCTGATGCTAAGTCTGTGTCAAAAGAAGCCAAATCCTCAGCTGAGAATAAAGAGTCAAAAGAAATTGTAATAGAAAAGTTCCCTCCTGCTTTTAATATGCAAAAGGAACTTGAGAATTTCAAAATCCCAGTCCCCTTGACTGAATTGTTGAAACAACCTGCATATCAATCTCAAGTCACCTCTTTCATGTTCCCTCCAGAAGCACCCATAATTCCAAATAGCCTCAACCTCCAAGAAGAAAGACCCATGGTGGTGTTTGGCCCACATGTCGAGGAGATAGATCCCTCTACTCCTCCCTTCTATGTGTCTCTAGTGATTCATGACCTGTTATTGCATAATTGTATGTTAGATTCTGGAGCTTCCCATAATCTTATGCCTTTGTCAGTCATGGAACAACTAGGACTGCAAATCACACGTCCATATAAAGACCTCTAATCTTTTGACTCCAAAAGAGTTAAATGTCTAGGTATGATCAAGGATTTGGTGGTCAATCTGGCCCAAATCCCAGTAAAAAATGTGGTAATGGACATTGTGGTGGCCGACATCCCAGCTCTCTTTGGCATGTTGTTGTTAAGGTCCTGGGGAACAAAAATTGGTGGGTCACTCAAATTAGACTTGACATATGCCACTATCCCAGTCTTTGGTGGCCAGGAGAGGAGATTATACAGAGAGACTAGATTTGTCAAAATGGTGACTAAAGCTGACAGCTCTATAAACTCACCAATCTATAGTCAAGAAGGAGATTTTTCCTTCTTGATGCTGGAAGAAGATCAAGATTTTTCTCATGAACCATCCTTCTGCCAGATCAAAACTGAGCAGTCTTCAGAGAATCATGAAGCAGGAATATGGACATTACATTTTGATGGAGCAAATTCAAGAGAAGGTAATGGAGCTGGAGTGCTATTGATTTCTCCCACAGGCAAATGGGTCCCACTGTCTTTCAAATTGGAATATGAGGCTACCAATAATGTAGCTGAATATGAAGCACTTCTGTTGGGATTACAGATAGCCAGGAGCATGGGTATACATAGTTTAAAAGTTTTGGGAGACTCTGAGCTGGTGGTCAGATAGATCAGAAATAAATGTCAAACCAAGAATCCTCGGTTGAGGGCATATAGAAATGAAGTTTGGGACATGGTGGAGAATTTTTCTCGGCATTTAATATCCAGTTTATGCCCCGGGAGAAGAATAGAATGGCAGATTATCTTGCTGTGGCTGCTAGTACATTTCGTCCACCTCAGAACCCTCTCTTGAGGTATGAAATTGAGGTACGTTATAGACCATCAATCCCAGATAATACCAAGCACTGGCAGGTATTTGAAGATGATGAACACATGAAGAGATTCCTGGAAACAGTGGGAGAGTTCTCCAATATGGAGATTGATGATGGTGAGGAAGAAGAAGCTGAAAATGCTTCAGAAAGTAAATGGGAGGAGAAAATGGCAGGCAGCAAAGTGTTGCAGTTGAAGGGAAATTTTATACCTAGAGGGCTGGTGCCACTAGAGAGATTGTTTGACAAAAATGATGTCCCATTGCAGCCTAGTAAAGTGATAGAAGAAGATCAGGTAGAGGACCTAAATCTGGGTACTGATGCTGACCCCAAAATTGTAAAATTATCCAAAAGGGTCCCAGAGGAATATAAGGAAAAATACCTGAAACTATTTCAATCTTATAAAGATGTATTTGCTTGGTCTTATTAGGACCTGAAAACTTTTGATATCAACATAATGTAGCATAAAATTCCCTTGAAGGCAGATGCAAAGCCTCATAAGCAGAAACTTAGATAGATAAATCCTCTGCTGCTCCCCTCCATTGAGAAACAATTTAAGAAGCTATTAAAAGCCAAAATAATTGTGCCATTAAGATACTCATAATGGTTGGAAAACCTAGTCCCTGTCCGAAAGAAGAATGGAGAAATAAGGTTGTGTGTTGATTTCCGGAATTTAAACAGAGCATCCTTAAAAGATAATTATCCGCTGCCTAAGATGGATCACATCCTGCAGAAAGTGGTTGGAGCCTCTAGAATATCAATGATGGATGGATTCTCTGGTTATAATCAGGTAGCTGTACTTCCAGAGGATCAGAAGAAGACTGCATTCTCCACACCATGGGGGACATTTATGTATGCCGGGATGCCTTTCGGGTTGATTAATGCAGGGGCAACATTTCAAAGGGCCATGGATATTGCTTTTGTTGGGGAGCAGGATAAATTTTTGGTAGTATACCTTGATGATATCACGGTGTTCTCGAAGGATGATGATGAACACATTGAGCATTTGCAAAAAACTTTCGAGAAATGTAGAAGGTATGGTCTTTCTCTTAATCCACAAAAGTCTTTATTTGCATTAGAGGAAGGCAAGCTTTTGGGGCACATTGTGACTAGAGAGGGGGTGAGGATAGATCCTAAAAGAGTAGAGGTTATAAATGGTATTCCTCTCCCCAGAAATAAGAAAGAGGTGCAGGTATTTCTTGGGCGTATAAATTTCCTGAGGAGGTTTATTCCTAACTATGCTGAGATATTTAGGCATATAAATGACATGCTAAAAAAGAATAATGAAGTAAAGTGGTCCCAGGAATCAAGAGAGGCATTCACCAGGATAAAACATGCTTTTGCAGAAGCCCCTGTACTAGCTAGACCAGATTATACAAAACCTTTTATGATCTTTTCATTTGCTTCACCCCATACAGTAGCAGGAGTTCTGTTGCAGAAAAATGAAGAAGGATATGAGAAACCTATTACTTTCTTCAGTTAGGTGTTTCATGATGCAGAATTGAAATATAACATACTGGAGAAGCAGGCATATGCCCTGGTGAAATCCCTTAAAGCATTCCACATGTATGTTTTGCAATCCCACATCACTGCATTTGTGCCTATAGCAGCTGTAAAGGATATCCTTGTTCAGGGTGATAGTGAAGGGAAAAGGGGAAGGTGGATTGCCAAAATACAGGAGTATGATCTAGACATCTGTCCTACCAAGTTGATCAAAGGGCAAGGGCTAGCTAAAATCTTATCAGAATCAAACTATCAAGCTTTGGGGATAAATCTGTCCATGATAGCAAGTGAAGAGTCTGAGAAAGATAAAGAGCAGCCAGGAGTGGAGAGAGTTACTCAGAAAGCCCACATGAAGTATCTCATAAGCCCATGGTACAAAGAGATAGTGGAATATCTCCTCCCACTCAGCTGCCCTCCAAGTTGTGATAAGGCTAAATACAGATCACTGAGGTTGAAATCACAGAAATACATAGTTGCTAATGGCCAACTATACTGGCGAGACCCTTCAAGCATCCTACTCTTGTGTCTCATAGAGGATGAAGTAGAGAATATAATGGCTGAATTCCATGAAGGAATCTGTGGGGGACATTACAGCTAGAGGGCCACTGCTCACAAGATACTGAAGGCAGGATTCTATTGGCCCAAAATATTCGAAGATGTTTTTGCCTGGGTTAGAGCATGTGATAAATGCCAAAAATTTGCTGAAAGACAGAAGTTGGCAGCTCTGCCCTTGATTCCTGTTCATGTGGGTGAACCATTTCAGCAATGGGGAATTGATTTTATAGGAGAGATACACCCACCCTCAAGTGGAGAGCATAAATGGATATTAACAGCCACAGATTATTGTTGAAAATGGCAACAAGAAACAGTGAAGGAGGCCTCCTAAAACATCTTTCCTGATCCTAGTTGGAAAGTGATCACCTAAACTAGGTGGGGACCACACATGTGATTTTTGTCGAAAAGTCTATTTTTAGACATATGGAGCATGGTCTAGGAGTTGCGAGATGCTATTCTTGGATGATTGGTCAAGTTGGTAAAAATAGATGGACAACTATTTTTAGACATACAGGTCGAAGTCTATTTTTAGACTGCCGGGCTAAAAATAGAACAATTAATATTATTAGCTCTTAATAATATTTGGACTATAAACATTATCTTATCCTCTTGGAGCACTTCAGTTCGAGCTACGGATGTGGCACATGCAGCTGACAGAAGGAATTACGCTATTCCTAGCATTTAGTTGAGCTATTGCATGGTTTACTTCAGTTAGAACTCATGTGGCAGAGTTTGGTGGAGTTGATGAGACAGTTGATGGAGTTGTGTTCGATTTAACTTAGTTGAACTAGTTTGTATTTAGTCTAACTGATAAATACACTAGTGATGAGTGGTGTGAATTAATTATTAATTAATTCACTAATTATTAACTCATAAATCAACTAAAGAATACATCAGTTAACTGCAGTGCATGGACAGTTCAGTGGAGACCAGTGTTAGAGGTGGGTGAAAGGGTGAGTCTACTATCATTTGTGACTATAGCTGTGCATGAGATTTGCACACACATTGATTGAGATTGCCAATGAGGATTGCGCAGTTAAAGAGGAAGGGATTCGAACTTGGATCTCATTCATTCCAATTCATTCTCATCTTGGATTGCGCAGTAGAGGCAGGCAAACAATGGAGGATATTTGAACCCGTGACTTGTTCAGATCTAAGCTAGTTTGTGTGTAACTATTGGAGATAGTACTGAGTACTTGGGAGGAGTATTGTGCTATGTATTGTTACATGTTCTCTTTCATTATAATATACAGATAGTTGGGGGTTTTCAGCTATAGGCTTTCCCCATTACATACTGTGTTTATATGTGTGATTGATTAATGTTTCTATGTGCGCATGTAAATTTTTTGTGACCGCATGCAATTGATTTTTTTTCCGAAAATTGATGATCAATGGTAGAAGAGATTATGTGTTATGCATGAAGCTCAAATAGTGTGTGACCAGGATAATCTCGATGAATAAGTGATTTATTCAGAATTTTCTACATGGTATCAGAGCCAAGTTGATCATCGGAGCAATTGCAGTGATTACATTTTATTTCTTCAGGCAGAGTCTGTAGTGCGGGCTAGGTAGCCTTTGGATTCATCCTTCTTCGGAAGGTGAGATATCTAGTAAATGCCCCTACAGTCGATATCTGTACGAGAAATACTTTGTTCTCACGATTTCTGATCAGAATCAGGATCAGAAGCGGTAGAGTTTTAAGCTGTTGGAATTCGAATTTGCAGTAGTGTTTTCTTGGTGTCAAAGTTGAGATGTCTTTCAACGGATTGCGATTGGAGTATGCCCTGGAGGGTAGCTCGAATTATATTTCATGGAAAGACAGGATGGAGGCGGTGTTAGATGATAATGGGTTGTTGGATTTCATACAGAAAGAAGTTACAAAGCCTACTTCTACTGATGTTGTTGTAGTTGAAGCTTGGCAAAAGAAGACAACAAGGTGTCGAAGGATTCTGTTGGAGGGCGTGAAGGATCACATAGTGTCCAGCCTGCATGGTAAAGCTTCTCCATTCTTGATGTGGAAATCTTTGACAGATTTATTCCAAAGCAAGAGCGACCAGAGGAAGTTGGCGCTCAAGGATAAACTCAGGAAAATAAAGATGGAGAAGAATGACACTATTCTGGTATACTTGACAAAGTTTTTCCATTGCAGGGATGAGCTTGGGAGTGTAGGATTTAGTGTGGATGATGAGGAGCTGGTGAGCTTGGCTCTCCTTGGGCTTCCGAAGAGTTGGCACTCCTATCAGGACTCTGTCAATGGTTAGGAGAACTTGCCAGGATGGGAAAGACTGTGGTCTGATCTTGTGCAAGAGGAGATAAGGCAGAGTACCAGGGATGGATCTTCATCAAAGGCATCTGATGAAGAAGACTATGCTTTGGATGCCAAAGCAAGGAAGGGGAAGGGCAAGAAGAATGCTTCTCAATCCGGTGCAGATGGTAAAGAGCGTGACATGTCCAAAGTGAAGTGTTTTCACTGTCACGAGCATGGGCATTACGCCACGAATTGTACACAGAAGAAGAAGAACAAGCAGGTTGCTGGAGCTGCAGCTGGTGAGGCTCTTGCCTCATAATTTGAGCTGGACTTTCTACTTCGATCGCATGCATGAGGTTCAGTGCATTGGACGGTGGTATTTTGATAGTGGTGCTTCCTTTCACATGACGAGATGTGAATCTCTTCGCGACTTGGTGGAGACCTACAACATGTTGAGTTGGGCTTACAATGGAAGATACAATGCGACCGCATTGGTACCATAACCTTCGTAGATTCAGTAAACTCATTCTTTACAAGATGTAGTGTTCTGTGTTTAAAGAAGAATTTGATCTCACTTAATGTTAGAGGATAAAGGTATGAAGTTGTCTTCGTTGAAGGAAAATTTTTCCTTTCGAATGGCCAAGGAAATAGACAAGTCAAGAAGGTTGGGATTCAAAGAATCTCTACGTACTTGAAGTAGATGGGATGTTCACTAGGCTTCCTCCCTGCTGTGGAAGTGCAAGAAATACATGCAATTGATGCTTGAGAGGGAGCAAGTTTTGCATGCAGGTGATAGTGAACCTCGGGATGTGGAGCAGCCACAAGAGGATCATGGAGTGGAAGAGACCACTCATGCAGAGAAATTTCGTGCCAGACGGGCAGAGGGAGTGCATGCAGCTATACCACCAGGTATGAGGTGGGGCGACATGCAAGATTAATCCCATGAGGAGATTTCTGGTCAAGATTCATGAGATGGTGTGGATTTCATGGATTGAACCCTGAAGGCTTAGGTGCCCATAGTGCAAGCAAAGAGTACGACTGGGCCTGATCGATGCAGATCAAAGTGATGCTGTCGATACTGTAGCGTGAATCAAAGTTGACAAAGAAGTGCAGAGTGCATGGGGCAAGAGCTCAACAAATGTAGCTGGTTCCCGATGACATGTGCACTGGCTGCTAAGTCGAAGACTTTGAGGATAGATGCATCAGACTGATTGAGTTGTTTGGAGCCTATTCAGTTTCAGAGGAGTTGCAGAGCAGATGCATGGAGTTGCATGGCGCTTGTGAAGGTTGCAGGGCGAATGCATGGAGTTGCATGTCGCATGCAAAGACAATCATTTCTTGTTGAGAGGGAGTGTTGAAAATGGCAACAAGAAACAGTGAAGGAGGCCTCCTGAAACATCTTTCCTGATCCTAGTTGGAAAGTGATCACCTAAACTAGGTGGGGACCACACATGTGATTTTTGTCGAAAAGTCTATTTTTAGACTATGTCCATTTTTAGACATATGGAGCATGGTCTAGGAGTTGCGGGATGCTATTCTTGGGATGATTGGTCAAGTTGGTAAAAAGCATGGACATCTATTTTTAGACATACAGTCAGTCTATTTTTAGACTCGCCTGTCTAAAAATAATGTACTTAATATTATTAGCCTAATAATATCTGACTATAAACATTATCTATCCCTTCATAAAGACTTCTGGCTTCTGAGCTGGCGCATGGGTAATAAGGGCAAACAAAAGAGGAATTCATACTATTCCTAGGCTGTTTAGGCTAGTTGCATGGTTGAATCTGGCTAGAACTCATGTGGGCGTGAGTTTATGGAGCGATGAGACAGTTGATGGAGTTGTGTTCGGTTTAACTTAGTTGAACTAGTTGTATTTAGTCTAACTGATTAATACACTAGTGATGAGTGGTGTGAATTAAATATTATTTAATTCACTAATTATTAACTCATAAATCAACTAAAGAATAAATCAGTTAACAGCAGTGCATGGACAGTTCAGTGGAGACCAGTGTTAGAGGTGGGTGAAAGGGTGAGTCTACTATCAGTTGTGACTATAGCTGTGCATGAGATTTGCAAAATCATTGATTGAGATTGCCAATGAGGATTGCGCAGTTAAAGAGGAAGGGATTCGAACTTGGATCTCATTCATTCCAATTCATTCTCATCTTGGATTGCGCAGTAGAGGCAGGCAAACAATGGAGGAGATTTGAACCCGTGACTTGTTCAGATCTGAGCTAGTTTGTGTGTAACTATTGGAGATAGTACTGAGTACTTGGGAGGAGTATTGTGCTATGTATTGTTACATGTTCTCTTTCATTATAATATACAGATAGTTGGGGGTTTTCAGCTGTAGGCTTTCCCCATTACATACTGTGTTTATATGTGTGATTGATTAATGTTTCTATGTGCGCATGTAAATGTTTTGTGACCGCATGCAATTGATTTTTTTTTCCACAAATTGATGATCAATGGTAGAAGAGATTATATGTTATGCATGAAGCTCAAATAGTGTGTGACCAGGATAATCTCGGTGAATAAGTGATTTATTCATAATTTTCTACAATTATTTCACTAAATGGGTGGAAGCCATACCTGCAAGGAATGCTACAGATGCAGTGATAATAAAATTCATGGAAGAAAATATCATATCCAGGTTTGGTTGTCCTGCTAGAATAGTGACTGATAACGCCCAGGCCTTCAAATCTGCAAAGTTTATGAATTTCTGCCAGCAGTATAATATCACACTAAGTCACTCTACAGCTTATTATCCACAAGGAAATGGCTTGGCAGAGTCTTCGAACAAAACTTTGGTGAGGGCCCTGAAGAAGACTATAAATGAAAATCAAAAAAATTGGGATTCCCAATTGAAATTTGCTCTATGGGCTAATAGAATCACCAGCAAGAGAGCAACTGGGAAGTCCCCATATGAATTGGTATATGGGAGGGCAGCAGTATTTCCTATTCAATTAGCCCTACCAGTAGCCCGATTCATGCAGGAAAGTCAAGAAGAGCCTGATGATATGATCAGGAGGATAAACCAACTAGTGGAATTGGAAGAAACACGCAATCAGGTGAATCAAAGGCTAACGGAGTATCAGGAGAAGATGAAGTACCTTTTTGATCAGCATGCTAAGGACCGGAATCTGCAGATTGGTGATTTAGTACTCAGGTGGGATATCCAGAGGGCTGAAAAAGGAAAACATGGTAAATTCGATCCACTTTGGTTCGATCCTTTCAAGATTGTGGAGCAGGGAGGTAACAATACTTTCAAGTTGGAAAATTTACAGGGTGACTTGCTTGATGCCCCTGTAAATGGTCATTTTCTTAAACCCTACTTCCAGTTCTAATTCAGGCAGAGATAGCCTGATGTATTATATTGTATATTAGTTTCCTGTTTCGTTTTTGTTTGAATAAGGTGGTTGTTACGATGAATGATGGAGTGAAAAATAGAAGCACTGAAGAGCAGAGTCTATATACAAGATGATCAGGGGGTCTGCGAAGTTCTTGACACGCTCAGGGATGAACGTGTCATCCCTAGGTGGAGCCAATGTTGATCATAATCAGCTCCCTATTAAAATTTTCATATGCAATTTGGCTTAAACCTCTCAAATCCCCTCTGTCAGCCTCAAAAATCCTTTTTCTACCTATCGCTATCGTCTCCTGCCTCTAAACCGCATTATAAAAGGCTGCAAATTCCATGATTCCCATATGATCGGGCCCTAGCCCCTTTTGGCCAAGCCCCTGCACCTTTTCATCCACGTGACCCGCACCCGAGACCAAGCGTTTAAGCCCTGGGTGCTATATCGCGATCGGAGCCGTCGGGCAGGCGTTTCCCTTTGTAACACTGGAGAATTTCGATGCGATTGGTTTTTAATAACAAGTCCCGCGATGCATTCTTCACTGTAGATCCGTTATCCTGATCCGACGGTTGAGCGCAAATCGCACTCCCGCTCCCAATCACAATCGCAACTTTCGTTGCGTTACCCCTTTGTTCCACTGTGATTGCGATTTCCTGATTACAGTCTCCGCCGTCGATCTATGATATAATCTAATGGCCAGCGCTCAATCTCTCCCTCGCCCTCGATCGCAATCACACTTTCCAATCGCTACCACCTTCTACCCTTTGCGATTGAAATCCCCCGATACAGTCTCCGCCATTGATTCCCCCCATCGATCCAACGGTTCGACTCTAATCGCTCCATCACAATCATGGTGTTCAATCGCATCCCCTATTCCGCGCCCCCTGATTGCAATTGTCCCGATCCGATCCCAACCGTCTGTTTGATCCATGATCCGACGGCCATCGCACTTCCCGCCTCATTGCAATCGGAACCTTTGTAATGTGTCACACTCGTTTCCCTCTGATTGCGATTTCCCGACTAAATCGCAGCCATCCATTCATCCGAAGATCAATGGCCCAGATCTTATCGCATCACAAATTATAAAATGTGCATCCCTCTCATCCATTGCGATTGCGATTGCCTGACTTAATCTTGACCGTCCCTTGGTTCTAATGATCTGATGGCTCAGATCTAATCACCCTCCACCACGCTGGGTCCCACCGCATATGATCGTGATTCATTGCATTTTCACCGCATTCCTTTGTATTTCCGTGATAACCAAAGTTTTGTGTTTTACATTAAAATCCTTTGTTTCATAATTATTCCACCCACTGCTCATATATCATTCCGTTGTTCGATCTCCGCCGTTGATTTTCATCCCCAAACCATGATCGAACGGTCCATAAGCATGTTTTGGTCAAACCCTATTAGTTCACTGTTTACACCATATCAAAAGAATTTCCCATCGTCATTTCGTGTAAAGCCACCATTTCACCACCGCTGCGTAGCCATTCTGCCCATCCTCCGTAACCATCCACCTCCTCCGTGCATGGATTTCTTAATACAATTGCGTGTTTTGCAGGGTGCAGGCGTTAAACGCCACCATGATTCACAGTCGCTGTTACAGCGACGCAGAGCCCGAGAGCACAGGAAAGGGCCATTTTCAGAAGTGAAATCATGGAGAAAGGTCCAGAATGGTATGCCGATAAGACTTTCATTAAAGGAACAGAGTTTAAACTCTGTACAATCCTCCCCAGAGCTATTAAAGCACAGATTTCACAGTCAGAGGCAAGCATGGAAGCAACAAAGGAATATCAATGGAGTAGCAGAGAGTTAAAGGTGTGCAATTGAAGAATTTAAGCCTTATTTCAGTCATTTCGAAGGCAAAGTACCGTACTAAGGACCCCGGGATCATTTGGAAGGCTCAGCGCATAGAAATCAAAGCTATCGGGGTTCTCATATTAGCAGATTTGTTCTAAAGGACAAAGCGCCCATATTACTTCCATATTTTACCATGTTCCTGAAGAAAGTTCTACACTAATCACAGTCCAAAGCTGCCAAGAGCATTTGTTTTGAAGTATGGTCAACCTTTGTATCATTATTTCACTTTCTTGTTCATTCACCAAAAAGTACTACAGAGTAATGCAGCCAGGTACAGCAGAGAAATACCTGAAGTAAATGGAAGCCTGACGAAGACCATTCTTTCCTCCAAAGAGTACCGGAGATAAATGCGCTGAGTTTAAACAGAATGGGCTTTGACCCTTTTCTCTTCTGAGTTTTAATTCTACATTTAGTTTTCCACCTACCACCTCTGCTCCTTTTTCAGCTATAAAAACCCAGAAGAAACACATTGTAGGGGTTCCAAATTTTATCAGAAAATTATGCAGTGAAAGGATTTTTGTACACATTTTGTAGAGCTCTTGTATGAAGACTCAGAGCCCATAGGGTCTTAGTCAGGAGGAGTTCCATCTGTTAAAGAGGATTCTGGTCTTTGGTATTTCACAGTCTGTAACTTTCTCTTATGTGTTATTTAAATAGATCACTTCATTTCATCCATCTTTCTTGTATCATGTTTTGGAATGCGAGTGGCTCACTGATTTTTGGCATGGATTTATCCTAGTTTATAGCCATGCTCGGATCAGTCAAGCACTTTAAATATGGCTCATGCATGATATTCTGTTCCATTATTCATCTTAACCATACTTCTACTATATTAGTCTCTTTGGGAGGGTGTTTTTAAAATGCTATTGTCGTGTATGGATTCTTAGATTGGTAAGCCCATGCATGGTGGTATTGTGTATCTGGATATCAGCTCAATGAAAACTAATATTCTCCTAATATTTCTTTCACTACATACACCTTTTGATAATTGATTTATGTGACATATTACTTGAATCGGCCCGCTTTGCAGTAAGCTGTCTTTGAATTGTCTGATGCTTTGTATTAGAGTTCTACATCTTGCCTCTACAGTATCTCTTTTCCTGAATTAGTTTCTGAGAGTTTTGGTCCCATTCTAGTTTAATTCCCTGTTTACAGGAGATAGCATGAGAGCCTTTTGCTGATAACTCCCCATGTTATATAACACACTCCTTGCTATATTAAGATGTCCTAGGCACTGGTCTATCACAACTCTAGGCTGTCTCTAGGAGCTACAACAGAACGGATGAAAAATTCCATGCATTAAACTCATGAATGTTGTTGGTGCGTTGGTTAACCCAAATGGTAAAACCACGAATTCATAATGCCCATATCGGGTACGGAAGGATGTTTTATATATATCCTCATCTTTTATCTGTATTTGATGATACCCAGATCTTAGTTCTATTTTCGAAAATATAGTTTCCCTCTTAACCTGATCGAAAAGATGATCTATCCGTGGCAGTGGATATTTGTTCTTAACAATTAATTTGTTAAGCTGCATGTAATCCATACACATTCGCATCGTACCATCCTTCTTTTTCACGAATAGCACTGGTGCCCCCCAGGGAGACACACTAGGAAGAATATATCCCTTGTCTAGCAATTCCTATAGTTTCATTTTCAACTCATTCAATTCAAGCACACTCATTTGATACGGTGCTCGTGATATCGATGTTGCCCCTGGCATTAATTCGATGGTAAAATTGATATGCCGCTTTGGAGGTAGTCCCGATATGTTTTCCAGAAACACATTCATAAAGTTTTGTACCACCAGTATATTCTTCATCATAGGGGTCTTATCTTTAGAATTGGCGAATCCCACTTGAATAGCATAAATTTGACATCCTTTTCTAATGCATTTTCCGAGCTGAGATGAAGTAATGGGACGCAACTGAAGTGGTTTCTTAATTCCTTGCAATTCTTGGCGAGTTCCGTCTTCAACCTTAAAATAAATGATTTTCTCTTTGCAATCTACTAGTGACCAATGCACTTCCAACCAACCCATTCCCAGTAATGTATCATAGGAGCCTAAAGGTAGAATATTCAATTCATCCTTTATGTGTTGGTTTCCAACTTCTAGGAGACAATTGGAAACTTTAGCATTAACTCTTCTCTTTTCCCAAATGGCCAATTGTACCAAGCAGGGATTTTTAAATTTCTGGCTCTGTTAGTCACATTTTTCTACTATCTAGGGATTTACATAGCTTAAACTGGCACCAGGATAAACCAAAATAGAAACAGTTTTGCAATAAAACTTACCTTCCAGTTCTATCATG
This sequence comes from Pinus albicaulis, assembly GCA_034641835.2. Taxonomy (NCBI): domain Eukaryota; kingdom Viridiplantae; phylum Streptophyta; class Pinopsida; order Pinales; family Pinaceae; genus Pinus; species Pinus albicaulis. The sequence continues at coordinate 387,545,222 of CM076573.1, read as the reverse complement.
GTCGATGGGTAATCAACTTGTCGATCCTCTGGTGCCGCGTTGATTATTGGTATGTTTCGCACAACATCCCCAACTGTGGATGCCTCTTGCAGATTAGTTGCAGTTTCGTTTCTCCCATGGTGAGGACACTTCTTATAATAATGTGCCTCACCGCATCCCCAACACTATAGTGGCAGTTTCTAGATCTACCCATGATCTGGTCTACTGGATGCTTTAGTGGGTCGTTCCTCTATTGGCCACTTGGGTTTCTGTTGGTTTCTTCCTTGCTGTCTATTTGCTATATTTCTTGTAGCATTCTTATAATTTCCAGATCTACTGCCTTTAAAATTTGAAATACTTTTCTACCCCTTCTTTGGCGGCCAATTCCTACTAGCTTCTCCTTTTACCTTGGACTGTTGATAGCACATACATGCTTTTCTAATCACCTCCTCCATGGTCTTTGGATTCACAAATTCGATCCTCTCCTTCATATGAGTAGGTAGGCTACTCAAGAATCATTGTACTTTTGTCTTTTCATCTCTCGGATACGACACATACCTTAATAAGGAGGTAAATTTGGTTATGAGTTCATCCATTGATAGTTGCCCCAATCTCAAATCGTGAAATTATCAAGACTTTTCATCGTAAAAGCACTCAGTTAATTATTTGTCTTTAAAATACTATTGCAACTCGTCCTAAGTCACATTCTAGTCCTCAATTCCTCACACATTTTTTACTTCCTCCCACCATAATGTGGTTTTTTCCTGCAGTTGATAAATAGCCAAGTGAGCTTTCAATTTGTTGTTGTATTCATAAACTTGAAAATATTTGTTCATGTTAATTATCCATGCTTCTGCTACCTTTTTAGCCTTTCCATCGAATGTAGGAGGTTTAATTTTCTGGAATTCACCTTGCACTACCAATTTCTGTTTTTTCACCCCCTGCTAGTCTGAGACATTTCTTGACTCTTCTTCGTTATAAGTCCTATTTTTATTGCTTCGCTGGGTATGGGTACCTTCCAGCTTATCATTAGCTTGTTGTCGTTTTTCACCCTCTTCTCTGGTGTCTCTTTCTAGGATTGGTTGGGCTGTCCCTTGATTCTGTCTATCTGAGAAACTTTTAAGAATCCTCACTTATTCTCGCATCAACCTATCATTATTACTTCTTACTTGAACCATTTCTTCTTGTAACTGTTGCAATGTATCCATAAGTCTATTTGTTTTCCTTTTTTGTTCCCCGAGTAATCTGCTGGTTTGTTGATGTTGATCCGTGCTCAGCTGCACCCACATTTTTGGATTCATATCTGGGTTATACTAGGGGTGAGCTTCCCATGTAGCCCTGGGAGCTTGATATATAGACCCCCTCCGCATTGAACTTTTTCAATCCCTTCTTCCTATTTCTGTGCACAATTTACATACACCCAATGTTATTTAGGTGACCCATCTAGGTCACAGCGTGTGAACTACTCTGATACCACCTGTAACGTCTTACCATATAAAACATTTTAACTTACACTAAATTAAAATGAAAAAAAATTACTTTTACCCACATTCCAATTTATGAGTACTTATATAAAATAAATATACATATGTCATTTAACTTTTCTAAAGCTTGAGATTAAGAATTGACTTAACAATACTCTTCCTATTGCGTTACCATCTTTATCATAACTTAAAAGTTTAGATTGCACAAAATTATATATATATATATATATATATATATATATATATATATATAACTTTGAAAAATTACCATAGAGCATGGCATTTCATATTCCTTAGATTATATTTTAATTATGGATCAGAAACTATTATGCTTGACAGATGGAATGATTAAATTCCATTTGGCCCGTAGCACTTAGTCTGTGGCACAAAGATTTAAGCGATACCTTTACAATTATGGTTCATAGATTATTAATCTTTGGATTGATTCTCCGTGGCATTGGGTGTTGTGATATTTTAAGTGTTGGACTTCTGGGTTGATCTTTGCCCTTGATGGTTTATTGACTCGATGACTATGATGAAGGCTGGGACGGTTAGGGTAATACCCTACCCCCTAAAGCCTAACCACTTTCTCCATTCGTCATTGCTGCGAGACCACCGAGCTCTGCAACTTCTGTTTGTGATTTGTTCCTCTGCATTTTGATGTTGGTCTGAGCATGGAGGTATTGCTCATATTTCAACCATTGTCTCTTACGCATTGTGTTTATTCATTTGCTGGGTTATTGTTGTTCTCACGCAATCTTGATTTACAAAGATGATAATGGAGCTCCTTCTTTTTCAATCATATTCTTCTCGGCAGAGGTTGTGCACTATCTGCCATATCAGTTCTTCATGGCACCTTTGGTAATTCTCTGGGCTTGTCTTCAACCAGACGAAAACTACCCATCTCCGGCACGACCAGAACAGGTAAGGGTTTCCCCACTTCTTTGTCTTTTAATTTTATTTAGGCTTAGAATTATATATTCATCCTCACAGCTCACTATCATTTCTTTTCTGGCCTTCAAAATCGAACCCCTTTGCTACTATAAGGTAATGTTTGGTTCATGTTATTACTGTAAAATTCTTTCTCCTTGATTTTGAATCTGTTTGGGGATTTTTCATTCGAATCACTATTTCTATTTTCTTTATGTCCTGTAGGTATATATTCGAACCCCAAATATCACCAGCAACTCTGGTTATCATACGGTCTGCCCAGTTGTAGCCCTTTGTCCATTTTTCCAGGTACTACGGGAATCCTCGGGGTGTCTCCTCCAAGATGTCTCAGACCCTAGCCCTAATTATGAATGCTCTCTATGCTATTTAGCTAAATATTGTGCTATCAGTTTTTCTCATGCGAGCCATAACGCTCTTATTTACTGTGAGGGTTTATAGCCCTTCGAGGGCCTTACTGTAAATTTATAACGAACAATTTTGTCTTTGCTTAAGTCTTAATTCTAAGTCTGAGTATATTATTGAACAAAAAATTATATTCTTTTTGAAATGGGTTGTAATGATATACACTCTAGCTCTGTTCCAATTTCCAGTTCTTGTATTGATTGATCTGCATATGTATTTAAATATACATATTTATCATAGCCATATTTGTTTTGATGCTGATATGGTTCTTGTCTTTGTCATTATGGTTATTCTCTTTGTCACTCCCTCATGGGTTGTATATAATTCTAAATCTCGGTTCTTGGTTCTTCGCACCATTATTAAATTTATGGGCATTTTTTTAATATTTCTTTATATACATTCAATATATTTTCTAGCATTGTGGATATGGTGAAGTCTTGGCAGAGCTCTCATGCTCATGCCTACTCTCTGTGTGATGGAAATTTCTAGATTATTCTTATGTTATCTCTGACAAGGGTTTTACCTTCTCATGATGGTTTCATGTTTAAAGAATTATCTCTTAATTTCTTATGTCTTATATTCTACATAATTTATCATTCACTATAATGTTATTATTCTTGTACTTGTTTGTAATTACATCGTGTATCAACACTGTAATTTCAGTACTCGTTCAGTTTTTATTTAAGTTCAGTGTTTCCTTTTCAAGTAAATTCTTCATATGTCTGGACCATCATTTAAAATGGGCTTTATTTCTCAACCCTAGTCCATGTAGGATTTGTCCTAATCCTTTACCAAACAGAATGTCCCGTATGGGGATTCTTCCCTTGATGGACTAACTGTCTCAACCATTCATTTGTATGCTAAAGAGTTCCAAGTTGTTTTTCCACTACTTTCAAGGTGTTAGTTATATTTAAATCTTGAGTTTCCTTTATGCATATAAAGGTGTCCTTTTTTCTCAACTTAATAAACTTCATAATTATACTTGGGAATTATACAACCATCCGGAACTGAGTATTTAACTCTGACCTAAATAGCCTATTCAACAATCCTATAGGAAAGAATAACTTCTACTTTTCTGTATTCAACTTTCACAGTACACATAGACTAATTACAGATATTAACATATTTATAAATGCATAATAAATAACCTTTCATTCCATCCTATCTTGGATTTATAATACTGATCTCAGATAATTAAAGTTAATGGCATCATCCCAACCATGAGAGAGGCAATTACGTCCTCAGCTCCCCCTGTGCTCCTGACCATAGTAGGATTGAATAACATTTCTTCTGGAGATAGACCTCAAGACCTCTGTCCAACCTCTCCTCCAGTTTCAGGTAGCAAGGCCTCAAGACCTCTATCCAGCCTCTCCTCTAGTGTCAGGTATCACATTTCCACTGGTTCATACCAACTCTAGACACTCTCACCTTACAACCCTGTAGCTGTTCGTTTTCTTTGCATAGAACCCCTTTTCCTCTCCAGGATTTCCTTTTTATCCCCAGAGGAAAGGTAAACCACACCATAAATTTATCTTTTATTCAAAATAAAATAAATCATGTTCATAATTTGATTAACATACTTGTTAATCTTGTTTAACTTAAAAAGTCAAATATATAATTTAAAATAACATAGCAAACTTAAATCCATGTTACAATAACAACTTGTTTGTAGCTTGTTATTAAATATTTAAAGACAAGGTGTCAACTACTCCACCATATTTACAAATAAACAAATTAAATAGAAATTTTTCTTCCAAAATTGGAAAATTATTTGTTTTAAATTATTAATCAAATTTCTTTAACTATTTTTTTTTAACTTAATTTTATTAATTCAAATTTAATCAATAATAATTAAGTTTTGATTAGAACCACTCCTTTTATCACTCTGTTAAATAATACATTTCATCATAATTTATGCTTATTGTAATATGAGGTTAATTTAAGTGACGAGTTAATACATGAGTTTTCCAACCTTAATTTAATTGTCTCCTACTTGGTTGTAAAATGTTTTACAATTTTATTTTGAATTTTGAAAATTATTTTATACCATTAAGTGATTCAGAATCTAGTTTTTGGATATAATCAACATATTTGTTTTAAAATATATAATGTTTGAATTGCAAGAGCATATGGAACTCTTGTCTTATAAATTAAAATCTACCCGGTTTTGACGAATTCTATTTATGTGTTTCAACACATTGATTGCCTATATATCATATGTATGAGAGCAATAGATATTTAATTTGTTTTTGGAAAAAATAACATGGTAAATGTAAAAGATTTGTTTCCACATTTAAAATTTTAATTGAAATGTGATTTTAAATCTTATTTATAGCTTTCTAAAAATTGCAAACTAAATGTAATTTTCATTATCACACTCTAAACCCAATAGGTATTTAAAACTCAGGTTTATGAACTCCTACCAATGGAACAATTTCAAGTTTACAAGTAATGAACACCATCCACTTACCTTTGAAAGAGATCATGCAACCACAACTTCAAAGCTCTAATTTTATTGGATCATACAACCACAAATTCAAAGCTTTAATTTTCTTTTGCACCCTTTGAAAATTAATATGCAAATCATTAGTTGCATTAAAATAATTATAACTACAGGAAATCAAAGAATGAGAGAGGTCTTACCTATTTAAAGACGCCTTATTATCACTATTTAAAGAATCAACATAATATTTAAAACAAATAAAAAATTTAAAAAAATTTGAAATGGTATTTTGAATTTCAAAATTAAAATTAACTTTAAAATATTTTTATAAAGACTTCAACATAATATTTAAAACAAATAAACAATTTTAAAAAATTTGGAAATGATATTTTGAACTTCAAAAATAATATTAATTTAAAAATATTTTTATAAACTATTTATTTTATTTTGTTGTTTTTCTCATGATCTAAGTAAATATAAAATATAAATTCATTGCTTTTGTTTAAATTTAATTGATCACACTACTATGTTTCAATCATCCATAAACCCATTAATTAATGGAACAATTCAAGCCTTTGAAATGTGAACCAATCATTCATATGATTTAAAAATTAACGCAGTTTATAGATGTCCTTAAAATTATTTAAGATCTTAGCATCAAATTTTTTTTTTTATCAGCAAGTATGGGACTCCTTATATTAACTAGTTAAATATTTACAGTCATTGATCTACCAGAAAGTCAGAAACTAGACCCTAAGTTCGAGATTGTCAAAAAATCTCCGCCCAACACGGGAAACCGGAGGGATATCCAATGTAATGACCCCTAAAATAGATAGTAGCGCCAGAGCTTCAACATTTAACCAACTAAATCTACTAAGACTTCTAACTTTGAACAATACAGGGCTAGAGGCCCACCAAAATTTTAACATAACAAAAAAACACGTGGACAAGCTCGATGCTAGTTCTCTTCCCCCACGCTATTCAACACTTGCATAGTCACATCATCCTCCTCTTCTTTGTCCCCGAGGGCAGAGACCTGAGGCGCACAGTCTGGTTGCAGAATTTCCAGATACCCAGTGATCATTAGAGTGTTCTGAATATTACCGATGTTGTTGTTGAGTCATTCCCTGATGTTGCGGAGGTTCTCCCCCACAACTTGGTCAATTCGTTTTCTCTCGCGAATCAGGCAGCCCAGGATAATCTGAGTAACCCAAACCAGTTGCATCCCGACCCTCTCCCAATACTCCCACCGCAGGGCCCTGACCAGGTCTGCTTCCAATTTGGATATGGCAGAAGTGTCCACCTCGTCATTCTCGGCAAGGAACAGTATCTCCAAATCCAACCTCCTGTCCCTAGACTCCGACTAAGACCTGTGCTGCTCCCCTTCCCCGCCTCTGGAATTCTCTCCTTTGCCCCTACCTGTTCTGGGTTCTACCCATCGGTGGGCTTGAGTTAGGCAACTTGCCATCCTTCCCTCCTAGAAAGAGTGTCGGTAGAACTCCCCCACTACCTCTTGCACCACAACAGGAATCTCTGCAACTTTCCGCCTGTTTACCCAGCTGCATTGAATTAGGATGGTTCCACTTCGTCCCCTACTGTTTCTTATAAGCCCATCCCAAGCTCCCCACTTTGCTATGCCTTCGTACCTACACCTTCCATCACAATTAACTTCACACTCGAGCTGATTGGACCATCTCTGGTACCTCCCTCCCTTGGGCTCCTGTAAATCCATGTCCACCGCCTCCATTCTCCGTTGTTGTACAATGCTACGAACTACCATCGTCCTTCCCTCATTTATTCTGCCATACTCTTGCATGTCAACCTCCACGTCGCCTCCTTCCTGCCTCTCACGCATGCTCGATCTCTAGGTGGGCCAACGTTCGTGGCACCTTTCCGGCCTCCCGTGGGCCTTAGTCACTCACATCTGGGGAAGATCTTAGCATCAATTATTATTATTATTATTTGAAAGTATTTAAGACCTTAGCATCAATTATTATTATTATTATTATTTGGTTATGGAGTTTTGTACCAGTGACTTTGACATAATGGTGATTTCATACTTTAAATTATGTGGCTGTAACTTTTGTTCTAGTGACGTCAACTCCCCTGTTTTCTTGTTACAGTTATGACAACTCCATGTTCCCTTGTGACAACTCCCCTATTTCCTTGTTACAGTTACGACAAATCCCTCCTAATGGTGGCGACTCACTTGTAGCTTGTTACTAAAACTTTACTGGTATGTTGTAACTCCTTGTTCTAGTGGTGGCAACTCCCCCTATTTCTGTGAATTTGACATAATGGTGATTTTTTTACTTTAAAATATATGGTTGTAACTCCTTGTTCTAGTGGTAGAAACTTCCATGTTCCTTGTTACAGTTGCCACAACTCCCATGTTCCCTTGTTAAAGTTGAGACAACTCCCCTGTAATGGTGACAAATCCCTTGTAATGGTGACAACTCGCCTATAGCTTGTTACTAAAACTTCACTAGTATGGTGTCAACTTCTATACCATCTTCACATATAAATAAATTAATTAGAATTTTTTCTTTTAAATTGCAAAATTAATTATTAAATTGTTAATTAAATTTCTTTAACTATTCGTTTTATTTGATTTTATTATTTCAAAATTTAATCAATAATAATTTGATTTTTTATTAAAACCATCTTATTTTTTTTATCGTTCATTTCATCATAATTTATGCTTATTGTGATATCAATTTAATTTAAGTGACAAGTTAATTTTTCAAGTCTTCTCACATGAATTTAGAGTACTCTCATTTGGTTGTAAAATATAGTTGGAAATAATTAATATTATTTGTATATTAATGGAGAAATGGTTACATTGTTGTAACATAGCTCCTTAAGTTAGGATTAGTTCCTAGGATATAGGAGTTTGTTTACAACTTCCTACTTCTTTGTGATGTACTTATAGTTGTATCAAATGATTAATGGGCATAGAGTGTACTCTCTGTTTGTGTGCAGTCTCCAGGTGCAGTACTCACCTGTGAGCTGCAGTTTCTATTCAATTCAGTTTTTATCTTGGTATGAGAGCTCAAACCGAGTGAGCCTGATTTGTTTTTGAGAGCCCTAAGTGGCTACAAAGCCTTTGCGGCTACAGAGCCTTCACGGCTACAGAGCCTTCGTGGCTATGGTGCACACAGGAGCTTCATTGCTCACAAGAGTAGGTGGAGTACAGTAAACACCTTACTCACAGGTCTCAGATGATTTTTTATTTCTCTGAGCATGGGAGGGTTGACGCATTTTTTCTGATGACAATCGAGCCGAAAAGCGCAATTGGCGCGACTGTTAGGGCCACACCCACGCCAATCTAGTGACTTACATAGATTTTATTTTGGCATGGATATTTGCCTCAGAAAAGTGCTAATCTCTTTTTTGGCAGTTATGCACATGGGATTCACCCGTTTGTGGTGGATCTGAGTCACAGACATTGTTGTCGGTTCTGCACATGGGATTTTCCCATTTGTGGTATATCTGAGTCGCAGACACATCAAACCTTAGATCAGTGGAGGATCTGAGTTGCAGTCACAAGATCGGGCTAGGTCGATGGCAGATCTGTGATTAGGATCTGGTATGTATTGAATTCCTGCTAGTGTAGCTTGTAATTATTCATCGGAGGATCTATAAGTTGATCGGTTCAGTATGAATAATACCATAAAAACATATCTCAACGAATCTAGCAAACTTGATGGGTCCAATTTCACCAATTGGAAGTTCAAGCTACAGACATTGCTTGAGGGAGAAAATGCGTGGTCGATTGTCACAGGCGATGAGCAGAAACCAAATATTGTAACAGGAACAACCGCACTTATACAAGACTAGGATAAAAGGGAGAACAAAGAAAAATTCATACTAAAGATGTCCGTCAAGGATAATATTATCCCACACATTAGAGATGGCAAATCGTCCACCGAAATCTTGACGATGCTCAAGAATCTATACCAGACACAAAATACCAATCACATCTTGTCACTTAAAGGCAAGTTGTTTACGATGAGGATGGAGGAAAATGAATCTGTTGCTGGATTCGTTGCAAGGGTTTAAGACTTGAAGGATAGATTGGGAGACATCGGAGAAAAGGTGTCTGATTCTGATCTAGTCACAATCACATTAAATGGAATGAAGTATGAATATCAGATGTTCATCACAGGATTGGCAGCAAGGGATAAAGCCCCTGCATTTGAAGAATTGACAGGAATTTTGCTACAAGAAGAAGAGTGGCGGCAGAATTTAAGACTCCAGAATGACGATATTGCTCTAATGGCAAAGAGGCGACAGTTTAAAGGGAAGCAGCCACAATAGCCACAAAATCAACAACAGCAACAGAGAGGAGGTAGCACGTTTCAAAAGAGACCATTAGAGGTATGTCTGCAAACAATTTTTCAGGCATTAAATGTTTTTACTGTGGGAAAATTGGCCACCAAGCTAAGTTTTGTTTTAAGAGGCAAACATATGAAGCAAGGAATAAGCAGAGTAGGCACAAAGGATATTTTGTCGATGAAGACCATAGTCATGAACTTCGACTATTTGTAGCTGATTGTGCTCTTTCAGCTTCTAAGGAAGATGAGGACGACATATGGTATGTCGATTTTGGCGCATCCTCACATATGACAGGTAAGAAAGAATGGTTTTCATTTCTTGAAGAAACTTCATGTGGATCTAAAATTTATTTAGGAGATGACAGAGGATATGAGATAAAAGGGTATGGTGATATTCTGGTAATTTTATCTAGCAGTGACATTAGACATACTAAGAATGTGATGTATGTGCCCGGGATTAGGAAAAACTTGATCTTTGTATCTATGATAACAGATCAGGATCTGTTATTTGAATTCTTCAAGACATGTTGTGTCATAAAGGATAGAAAGATGGAAACAGTTGCATCAGGAGTGCGTGTGGGGAGCCTGTATAGATTAAATGTCAAAAGAATGCCACAACAAGCCATGGTTGCAATAGGATTGATAGCCGAAAACCTCTAACACCAGAGATTCAGTCACCTTAATTTACAAGACCTCATGTTACTTCAAAGAAAAGGTATGGTTGATGGACTCCCTGTTTTTCATAGTGTTCAGTTAGATTGTGATGGATGTGCATTAGGGAAAATGCATATAGAAGAATTTCCTCTGCATATTGGTAGAAAGGGAAGAGATATTCTAGAGCTAGTGCATACACACATATGCGGACCTATGCAGACCAGGTCGCTAGGTGGTGCATATTATTTTCTTCTGTTTACTGATGATTGCACTAGATTCTCTTGGATATATTTTTTAAGTAAAAAGAGTCATACCTTTCAGTGTTTTAAAGAATTTAAAACTTTGGTAGAGAAGCAGACAGGAATATGCATAAAAAGTCTCCACTCAGAACAAGGGGGAGAATACAGGTTGGGTGAGTTCATGAATTTTTTTAGATATCATGGGATTGTTCAACAGTTTACAGTGCCTCACAAACCACAGCAAAATGGAGTGGCAGAACGAAAGAACAAAACTCTTGTGGAGTGCGCAAGAAGTATGCTTCAAGGTAAGGGTCTATCAAATGGTTTTTGGGTGGAAGCCATCAACACTAATGTTTATTTAAAGAATAGGAGTCCTACTAAATGTCTCAGCTTCAAAACTCCTTTTGAAGCATTATATGATTCAAACTAGCAGTGAGTCATTTAAGAGTATTTGGGTCAAAAGCCTTTGTCCATATACCAAAGGAGGATAGAAATAAATTAGATCCTAAAGCCATGAAATGTATCTGTGTAGGATATGGCACTGAGTTTAAAGCATACAAGTTATTTAATCTCGTGACTCATAAAATATTTGAAAGTCAAGATGTGGTATTTCATGAACAGGTTGAGGAAGGAAAGGAAGACAGTAATAATGAATGGCACATTCCATTATTGACGGAAGAAAACAGCGGGGATAATCAGCAGCAAGAGCAGAAAGAAGAAGAAACAGGTGATGTAGTCAATAAGGAAAGCCCATACAAGTCTGAAGCAGACAGATTTGAGGTGAGTCCCCTACCACGAAGATCAGGTAGGCAGACTCAATTACCAGCCAAATTGAAAGACTATGCTTTAATGACAAGTATTTTAAACATTGTAGAACCCAAAAACTATAAAGAAGCAAGTCAATCTGATGAATGGAGGGCTGAAATGAATGAATAAATTGAATCAATTACTAAAAACCATACTTGGGATTTAGTTGAACTGCCTAAAGGAAAAATACCCATAGGGTGTAAGTGGTTGTACAAACCTAAAGTTAATGCAGATGGGAGTATAGAAAAGTTTAAAGCTAGACTGGTAGCAAAGGGCTATTCAATACAAGAGGGAATAGACTTTGATGAAACCTTTGCCCCTGTAGCAAAATTAAATACCATTAGAATGTTAATTTCTTTAGCTACAAAATATAAGTGGAAGCTACACCAATTAGATGTTAAGTCTGCATTTCTGAATGGTGATTTAAAATAAGAGATTTATGTAGTGCAGCCTGAAGGGTTTGTCAAAGAAGGGCAGGAACATCTAGTTTGTAGATTGAAAAAGGCATTATATGGTTTAAAACAAGCACCCAGGTCGTGGTATGAGAAGATCGATTCATTCTTCTTACATCATGGTTTTCATAGGAGCATGAATGATCCAAATCTGTACACCAAGTAAATAAATAGAGGCTGATTATTTTGATTTCCTTGTATGTGGATGATATGATTATAATAGGTAATGCAGATACTCTGATCAAAGAAATCAAATGACAGATGTCGCACGTATTTGAAATGAAATATCTCGGAAATCTCCATTATTGCTTGGTTCTGGAAGTATGGAGAGATTCTGGACAGACTTTTCTTACTCAAGGGAAGTATGCTAGAAGTCTGCTAGAAAAATTCAGGATGGAGTAGTGTAAATTAGCAGCAACACCATTATAGCAGAATCTAAAGTTGTGGAGTGACGATGGCACTAAGGAGGTGGATGCCACTATGTATAGACAACTAGTTGGGAGTCTGATATATCTTAATACAACTAGACCATACTTGGCATACTCTGCTAGTGTACTGAGCCAGTTCATGTCTAATCCTCTCTAAAGTCATTGGGTTGCAGCAAAAAGTGTGTTGAGGTACCTTAGTGGTACTAGTGATTATGGTATTTTATACACTGACACATCTGATGTTACTCTAGATGGTTATTCAGATTCGGATTGGGCAGGCAACCTGGATGATCGAAGATCCATTATAGGTTGTGCATTCAGCATTGGATCCGGGGTCATAGCATGGAGCAACAAAAATCAAAGTACTGTAGCTTTATCTTCAACTGAAGCTGAGTACCAAGCATTGTGTGCAGCCACATGTGAAGATATCTAGTTGAGAAGACTTCTCTATGATGCAGGAGAAGAACATAAAGAAGCAACTACCATTAAAAGTGACAACTAGAGTACCATCAAGCTCGCATACAATCCAGTATTTCACAAAAACACCAAACACATCGATACTCAATTCCATTTTGCTCGAGAAAAACTTCAGTGAAAGGAAATATTTGTTGAATACCGTAAATCTTGTGACAATATGGCAGACATTTTTACTAAGCCTCTTGGAAGAATAAAGTTTGAGTTGTTTAGAGGGATGTTAGGAATTCAGGTTAATCCTTTCTCCATTAAGGGGGAGAGTTAGATATAATCAATATTATTTGTATATTAATGGAGAAATGGTTACATAACATAGCTCCTTAAGTTAGAATTAGTGCCTAGGATATAGGAGTTTGTTTACAACTTCCTACTTCTTTGTGATGTACTTATAGTTGTATCATTTGATTAATGGATGTAGAGTGTACTCTCTGTTTGTGTGCAGTCTCCAGATGCAGTACTCACCTGTGAGCTGCAGTTTCTATTCAATTCATTTTTTATCTAATATTATACAATTTTATTTTGAATTTTAAAATATATTTTATGCCATAAAATTATTCAAAATCAAATTTTAAATATAATCAACATTTTTTTAAAGTTATTAATGTTTGTAGAGATATAATATTTGAATTTCAATTTCTTTTTATGTTGATTGATGTTTCATTGATTTAGCATTGATTTTGTTAAGCGTTCATCACCATAATTAGTTTTCCACCAAATTGGATTTTTTAGCTTTTTTTAAATTGATTTAGCTATTATGCAAGTCAATCTTGTGAAAAGTGAACAATATATATATATATTGATATATATAGTTTAGACTAATCCTAATCTTCCCATTTTTTCTCCTTCCATTCCACCCATGGGTTTTGAACCGGTGACCTTACAGAACGGAGTGCCTTAACAGTGCACCCCATCACCGACTGTTCTACACCACATGGGCGTTGCAAACTATATTGTTGTTGTGAGGTTTTTTATATTTATTTATTAGTTGGCAACCATAGCTATTTATTCTGTTGTGCCCTCTTTCTTTCACGAGAGAGTTGTTCACCTTCTCATAGCTTGGTAATTCAGAGGATACTAAAGCTATTTATTCAAACACAAAAAAATTATTTAAAAAATATGGTTATATGTTAAAAATGTTTGAAGATTTTATGTAATTTAATATTTTCTTTTTATAAAACTATACTTATACACCAACTCTTAAAAGTATGCCAAATTTTTTACATGAAACAAGTGGAGCATTGTCCATGAGCAAGCTGCATAAAATATTTATTGTGAGATGCATAAAAAATTTACTATTATTGTAGTTCTTCCTTAAAACTGCAAAAAAGCAAGTCTAAAACTTTACTATTATTATAGCTCCCCCTTAAAGCTAAAAAAAAGACAAGTCCAACATTGTCCATGAGCAGGCTCCATAAAATATTTACCATGCACTGCATAAAAATATTACAATTATTAAGGCTTCCCCTTTAAGCTGCAAAAAAATAAGTCTAGCATTGTCCATAAGTAAACTGCATAAAACATTTACTGTTATTATCACTCCAATTTAAAGCTGCAAAAATATTTACTATTATTATAACTGATTGATCTTATCATCATTTCAAGTTAGAATTTCATAAATTGTTGAAATTGGAAACAAACAAACAAAAACTTTTGCAAATCAAACTATGGAAATAAAACAAATATAACAAATACTTAGAAATTTACATGTTAAGAAAACAAGTAGAAATATCAGGAGAGAAATGAAAGGCCATTGAAGTAGAAATTGTCTCCATTATAAAACTAGAGATAATTGCCTTCAAATTACTATAATTGATTCATGTGATCAGTGGAGTTGCAGATGCGTCACTAAAAACCTCTGTCACTACTAACAGACATGTTTAAACATTGAACCAGAATTTCACCAAACATATGTAAATTAGAAAGAAAAGAAACCCAAATATATATTCCTGAGTTATTTCAAAATAAAACCCAAATATCTTTCAGCTTTATCTCAAAATTTCGTTCTCCAACTTAATTTGAAATCATGGCGTGAGACCAACATCATGCATGGTGTCTACCATCATTCATAACTAGACCATAACGAAACCGAGGAGGCTGCTGAAACAGGAAGCTCGAACGTTGTTGGAGCAGACAGAGTAGCTGGAGAATGACCGCCAACGAGGGAGGGCACAAAATAACAAAGTGTAAAACATACACTAATTAGGTTACTCTGCTAATTAATATTGGAATCATTTTGAATTACGAATAAATTAATCCGCTTATATCATTTAATTTACTCATGGAAATTAAATGGTGAGTAAATGTTCATAAATATCACTTTCATATATTTCACAGTATTAAAATTATAAAAATAAAATAAATTATAATTTTATTATTATTATTATTATTAAAAACAATATATAATTTAAAATATATATATTTAAAAATTAATAAATTTTTTAACTATAAAATTTATTCTTATATAATAAACTCTTATTTTCTTATAAAAAATTTTAATCAGTAAAGAGATTTTGTTACAATACCATATTTTACCAGTGTCACATTGCAAAAAAAATCATAACCCTTTTTATATAAAATTTGTTCATATCATAATTTTTTCAATTTATCAATTTAATTAAAAGAGTTAAAAATGACATAACCATTTTGAAGATAAATTTCAACTTTTGGTTTATGCATATTACTAATAATATTTTAGAATATTTTATGGAAGTTAAATCTATACCATCCACTAAATAATTATTGATAATTAAATTAAAATTATGAAAACCTTATTCCAAAAAAGACATGCCTATCAACATAATTAAATGGTTGGTAAATGTCAAATAGATATCAATATGTGATAAACATCCAAAAATTGATTTTATAATACATCTCACATTACTAAATTATAAAAATTGACCATATTATAAGTTTATTTATTACTATTATTAACAAAATTAGTATATGTGTTAAACATATATACATCTAAAAAACATATAACAAAATTCTTAACTATGGAGATTCACCTTCCTCTTTACCATGAAGATCCTCAATTTAAAAAAAGGCTTTGTCACAACACTTTGGCTTATTAATACTTGCCCAAAAAATTTAAATTGTAACTCATTTGGTATGGCACTTGTTTGTAACATTTGTTAATTAATCAATTTAATTAGAACACTAAAATGACATAACTACTTTTGAGATAAATCTCTACTTTTAATTAAATTCTATAAAGATTAAAGTTCTATCATTCACTTATATTTATTGATGCTTAAACTAAAATGTTCCAAACCCTATTTCAAAATATATAAAAGCTTATCCACATAATTTATTGATAACATTGTCAACATTCTGTTACTCTTTTTTGCCCACCTAATGTAGAGTAGACCTGATAGGGTGTATTGTTAAGGCAATGTATGATGTCATGGACACAGGTTTAAAACTCCATGGACAAAAATTCAACCATGCTAAGAGTATTGTGGCCCAGGGTGGATGCCATCTTGAGGTGATTTTGAGAGCTTCGGTGATTTTGACGACATCTTGAGGTGATTTTGAGAGTTTGAGTGATTTTGACAGCTTAAATGCTCGTGGGTCTTGGTTACTCAAGCCACATGCTAATCATTTCAAGATTCACATAACCTAACCAAAAAAACATTAAATTAATACTTTTCCATATTTTTAATAAAATTAATCTATATAGCTAAATAAATAACATCCAATTTTTTATTTTTTAATTCTTTTGGTATATTTTTCCAAATTACGAACATTCCAAAATTGTTTACAAGAACGAAGCATTGTAATTTATAAAAAAATAACTTGAATAGTTTGAGATAGTCAATGCGTTTTAATCTACTACAAGGGATTGTGCGCATGATTTAGCATACATTGTAAAATTCTCAAGACAATGATTCCATTTTCCAAGTCATTCTATGGTTTTTTCCTTACACCCCATTTATTTTTATTCTGGTATTTTGGCAGTGTTTGTGTGTTTCTATTGTATCTTTGATAAAATTTTGACCATGTCGACACTATTTTAGGGGAGATTTGAATTAGATTATAAGTATTTTGGATATATATATAAATGCATTGATATATTTCTTTTAAAATAAATTTAGAGTAGCTAAAAATGATATAGTTATTAAATCATATTTTATTGATATATATTTATATAGAGAAAGATAAATGTTGCTATTTAAGATTGAATTATGCGTGCTTCAAAAGTATCGCGATTATATTTACTGCCATCTTTATGTCTCTCATGCAAATTGGTGGTTTGTTATCCCTTGTATACTAAAGGTAACCGTTTTTGAAATTGTCCCTATTGTATTTGTTAGACTCGGTTGAGAAGAAGATGTAGATTTAGGTGGCGGTGAAAAAAATGTAGAAAATCTTGTAGCAGTGTGATAATAGTGATGTATCTAGTGTATTTTTAGCGGTTTTTTTTTACTAATTCAAATATATGATGGTTTCATATTGATATTTTGTGAATTTTAATGAGCTTAAATTTTTATAAGCTATATTTTTAGAGCTGAAAAACAATTTAAATATGTATATAAAAATACTAATACCAATCATAAATATGGTAAAATGATTAAAATTACTAATTTTAAACACAATTTAATCATTCATATATATATATATATATATATATTTGATTCACTAAGAAATTATAAGGAGGTGATCAATCTAAATCTTGAAAATGAAAGATATCTCTGTAACTTGTCTAAAGTAAAGAAGAAAATAAACAGTGCTAAAATAAGAGCAAATTGTGATGAGCTCCATGGTCAAACTAGACATTGGTTAATTCTGAAAACACCATGGGATGAAAGAGTTTGTCACTTTTGTGACACTAAGAGGGTTGAAGATGAAAAACACTTTCTCTTATATTGTCAAACCTATACTCATATTAGATCTAAATTTCAAATTATTTTCCACACGACCAACCTTCATGACTTGTTAATTCAACAAAACTATAGTGATTTTGGAACACATCTCTTAAAGCTCTTTGAGCATAATAAAATTCTAAAGAGTTCCAAGTAATATCTTACCTTCTTAATGGTTGATATACCATATTTGGTCTTAGTGGACATTGATCGTCATCATAGATAATTGAATATTTTGGTTAATTATCTTTTGAGACGTTGTATATATTAGATAATAACAAAAGTTACTAACTAGATCTATTGGTATTTACTTTTTTAATCTATATATCTCATCTTGAACTTTTAATTTGCTTCCCTCCATGTTTTTGTATGTGTAGAGAAATTTTGGGGCTTTCCCCACAATTATATGGTGATGATACCTATTGTGCATAATACATTATGTATCTAATAATTCTTCCATCATCACTTTAGTGTGTACCCCTAATTTATGTGGAAGTTTTATCTAATAATCATCACGATGATAATGGTGCATTTGTTGTCACTTGGTTGCTTGTTTGGAATGATATTCTACTAAAAAAATGACCATATGAATATAAATATGCCATTAACATCTAATATCAAGAAATAATAAGCTGTTGCATTATCGACGACTAACAAATAATGCGGTAAAAACAAGAAATTTTTTTATTACTAGTGACTTCGAAGAGGCAACCTCCAATTCCACTTCAAGGGGGTAACCTCCAATGAGTTCGCATATACTAGCACAACCCCTTCATACGTAAAATGTTTTACTTAAATATTAGAAGCAAAGAAAGACGAAAAACATAATGCATATGGAACAATTGGTGTGGTTCTTATATATCATGGTAAAATAGAGGAAGATAGAGATAAAGGTAGATAAAGAGAAGCAAATAGTAATGGTGTAGTAGGTGCATAAATATGCACCACCCTCCTCGACATAAAAAGTTTGGTAATCTTAGATATTTCCAAATGGAATCTTGTAATTCCCATGTGGCATCATAAGAAGGAAGTTTCTTCCATTTTATCGAGTATTTAGCAATGACCTTATGATATAATTGTTGAATTTGGGTGTCTATCAATGACTTTGTGTCCACAATGTCGTTTGAATCAAAGTGTTTTACCCAATAAACCTTGTTAAACAAGAGACATTGAAGACAATGTAAATGTGTGAATATGAATATAAATTTAGGGCATATGTTAATAATTTTGTAGGGTCCACATAAATCTAGTGGGAAATAGTGGTTCCTATGGAATTTTTAGTGCCAAGTTTTTGCATTGTTGAATTGGAAAATTTAATTGATTCTGGAAAAGTAGAAAAGAGGCTATCAAAACTACTATAGTTAGAGGAAGAATGCACAATAGAAGGATTTCACCAAAATTTCCATAAAGCACAAAATGATAGGTGTCTAAAACATAAGAAATTTCAACCAGGCGACTGGGTTTTGTTATATGACAACAAATAGGTGAAACATCCAGGAATGTTTCAAATGAATTGGATAGGCCCATGTATGATCAAACATGTGACAAAAGTAGGGGTTGTATAGTTGGAAAAGCTAAATAGGGAACCAATAGAAGGTCTTGTCAATGGAAGTCAATTGAAACTTTCTAGGGATAACTGAACTTCCACGCAGTGAGGACATTCTGTGCAATACTGAAAAAAAAAAATAAAAAAAAAAAATATATATATATATATATATATATATATATATATACTAATACTACTACTACTACTACTAATAATAATAATAATAATAAAATGTTAGGGGACAACATAGAACATAGGGAGGGTGTCATAATGATCCGGATTTATGCAGGAACGCAACAAAATACACATATAACCATAAATATAAAAATGCAGTGGAAATAACACTTCATTTCAATAACTAAAAAAAATTTACATACAGAATGGAAATAAACTAGCTAGGGCGCTAGTAGCTTATCTCTGAGAAGAGATGTGGTGGCTTCATGCCTCTGAACTCTGTGTTACAATGAGGCTCGAAGGCCTATATATTATTGAGAAACAATGGAAAACCCTAAAAATCCAAAAACCTAACCCTAGGAGATGAAACGCCAGAATATGGGCCCCATTGGGGTAAATTGGTACATCAATTTCCTGGGTCATAACTTTGGCATACTATCTCTATTTGACGCACATGATACATCATTAAAAAGATCTATCCAAGGAATAAAACTGCTGACATCGAATATCAAGTCCGGAATGGACATATTAGCTAGATAAGCGATGCCCAAAAAACGTTGTTTAGGGCTTCAAAACGGCTCCGGAAGTTCAGGACCCGAAAAACTGCTAAAAATAGTAAATTGTGCTATAATTAAGGAAACTAAAAAAATGAAAGAAACAATGGTGGGGCCCTAAGTGGAATAGGTGGGTGGACACCAATATCCACCTGGATCATTCCTCCCCCGTTAGGAAGAAATGGTCCCCATTGCGTTGAGTTCCTCCATGAGATGAGGAAACTTCTGCTGAACTTGGTCCATGGTGAACCAATTGCCTTGGTGCAGGAGTTGGCCAACTTTGACAACTCGATACAGTTGGATCTTCTGCTGGTGAGCATTCTTGATTTTCATGTCCATGATACAATCTGTGGTGGCCTGTTCCATGCAGTTTGGGTTTAACTCTATTGGTGTGAGTTGTTCTGTAATGTCAAAGGTGTCCAGTAGAGGTGGGAAATAGGACCGAAGGCGGTCGACATTGAATACTGGGTGCAGACCAACGAATGGTGGAATATTGAGCTCAAAGGCATTATTCCCTATAGCCTTAGTAATGGTGTACGACCCATATCGGAGCGGGCAATGCTTGCGGCGGGGTCCAGTGAGGCGCTCCTTCTACAAATGTAGCCACACTTTTTCGCCCACCTGGAAGTGGTGTGGCACCCGATGTTGATCATGTCGTTGGTTGTACTTAGCATTGGCTCCATCCAATATGCCATGAACCTGCTAGTGGATGTGTTGAATGTGCTAAATGAAGTTGTTCGCTTTGTTAGCTTCAGACTAGACATGAGCCGAATCAGCCTGAGTAGCCACAAATGGCAAGGCTACGTCAATGGGACATAGTGGCTAGAACCCCAGGCCCACCTGAAAGGGGCTGTGGCTAGTTGAGTTATGGAGAGCCCGATTATAGTTGTGTTGTACATAGGGAAGGCTCTCATCCCATGTAAGTGTATGCTTTGAATTGTACATGCGCAAAATGTTTACAATCATCCTGTTGATGACCTCTGACTTGCCATCAGTTTGGGCATGGAATGCTGTGGACTTGGTGAGCTTGGTGTTCAGCATTGACTAGAGGCTGGACCAAAATGTGTTGAGGAACCTGTTGTCCCAATTTGAGATGATAGACTATGGGATCCAAAAGTGCACCCACACTCGTTCAAAGAAGATCTTAATAGTGGCTTCTGCTGTGATATTTTTCTTGTAGGCTGACATAATGGCCATCTTCTATAATCTATCAATGACCACGAAAACATACTCATTTCCATGCTTAGTAGAAGGAAGGCCCGTCATGTAATCCATGGAGATAGATTCCCAAGGTCGACTAGGGGTAGGTAGCGGAGTATAGAGGCCTTACTTCTTAATGGTCGGTTTGGAAATGGAGCAAGCAGTGTAGGATCTGATGTACTTCCCAACATCCTGTCAAAGGTTCAGCCAATAGAAATACTTCTGCAGTGCTGCCATTGTTTTCTCGACCCCGAAATGCCCAACGACTCGACTATGGTGTGCTTCCAAAATAATCTTGGCACGCTTGCTTGAAGGAACACAAAGGTGTCCCAGGTGACATAGCAATGCATCCTGGAGGTGAAAATTTGGAACTTATGTACCCTGCAAGAGTGTCTTTTATGTGTGGCCAAATTCTAGATGGCTCTTATAGAGAAGCGGCCAATCAGAAGTCTCGTGCCCACAAGATTTAAGAACGGTGGTTAGCGCCACGATCGGCGGTTGGTTAAGGAAATCTGCAACATTATTGGCGCTGCCCTTCTTATACTTGATGTTCAAATGAAATTTTTGTAGATATGTGGACCAATTCTGATGGCGATCGTTCTGCAACTTCCCTTGTGTCTATATGAACGGCAGGGGTCGATAGTCTATGTGGATGACTGTTTCCTTCCCCAAAATGCAATGCTTCCATTGGCAGCATGCCTGCACAATGGAATACATTTCTTTGTCATAAGTGGGATACTTGCGGACTATGTCAGATAGTGTCTCACTGTGATATGCCACTAGATGCCCCTGTTTAGTTAGAATTGCCCCAATAGCATAGTCAGAGGCGCATGTCTCAATCTCAAATGGTTGTTGCAAGTTTGGTAATGTGAGCACAAGGACAGAGCAGAGGCGATGTTTCAATTCTAAAAATGCCTTTTGTTGAGATTCCGACCAAAATATTTTTTCTTTCGCTCCTCCCTTGGTGACTTGACTCAAGGGCCAAGTGATATGAGAGAATCCCAACACGAACCTGCAGTAGAAATTAGCAAGACCCAGGAAGCTGCGAAGCTCTGTTAGAGTGGTTGTAGCCGGTCAATACCGAATTACTTGGATCTTGGTTGGATCCACATGCACCCCATGTTCATCAATAATGTATCCCAGATACTGAACTTGGGTCATGCCAAAAGTGCACTTCTCCAAATTGTCACACAAATTGTGTTGCCGCAGTGTTTGGAGGACCTGTTGGATGTGGTGGAGGTGCTCTTTCTAGGTCTGGTTGAAGATCCAGATGTCATCCAAGTACACTACTACAAATGAGTTGGTGAATGGCCACAAGGTGTCGTCCATCATCCTCATGAAGGTTGTGGGAGCATTCGTCAACTCGAAAGGCACGACCAACCATTCGAAAAGGCCCTCCTTGGATTTGAAGACAGTGTTCCACACATCATAGGGTTCGATTGGTACCTGGTGATACCCAGACTTCAAGTCGATCTTGCTGAAATATTTCGCCCCTTGGAGTTGATCTAGAAGGTCATAAATCCGTGGGATTGGGTACCTATTCTAAACAGTGATATTGTTCAGTCCCCGATAGTCAATACAGAGTCTCCAAGTCCCATCCTTCTTCTGCACTAACACGATCAGGCTCCCATAGGGCGATGAACTCGACCGGATGCAACCTTTCTGTAACAGCTCCTAAATCTGCCTCTTGATTTCATCGTTCTCCAAAAGAGAGTGTCGATAGATCATTCCATTAGGCAGCAACGCACCTAGGGTCAGATCGATGGGGTGCTTGACCTAACAGTGCAGAGGCACCCCCATGGGTGAGGTGAAGATGTCCCCGTACTCCTCCACAACCTTGTCCATTTATTTTTGTCGTGCAGAGGAGCCATGTCTGGATTTTGTGGCCACAGTCTTCTTCTTGCCCTGGGAGCGGATCATCAAGAAAACAAATTTACCGATTTTGGAAATGAGCTTACTGCATTGTTTTGCAGTAACCAAAGAGATAGTCGCAGGCGGTGGTACCTCTGGTATCCTGTACAACTTATTGCCCAAAGTAACAATAACAACGCGAGGTCAGGACTCATACACAGCTTGTCGCTTCCACAAGTATGGTTGGCCAAATAATACATCACAAAAATCAAGAGGATAAATGTCACATAATACCACATCTGTGAAGGGCTTGATGGTGTAAGGAAGGTGGCACTGCTGGCTGACGCGGAGAACCCGTCCTTGGTGAAGCCACCCGATGGTGTACGGCTATGGGTGTGTTGTGGTCGGCAAGCCCAAACGCTTCAGAACCTCTACTGAAATGAGGTTCTTTTGGCTCTCACTGTCGACAATGAACTGTAGCAGGAAACCCTTTACCCACATATGAGAGTGGAAGAGACTCTCCTCCTCTGGAACTTCTGGTTCCTCCTTCTTGATCTTTGCAGTGGCCACGGTGGTGTTGGGCTCCGCATCAATAATATTCTTTCCTTTGGCATTCCCCTTGTCGGGTTCTGATTCAGAGTCCGAGCATGCATCTTATTCAGAAGCCCTCATCTTAGCCACCAATGACTGCTTGGCCCGACACTCACTTGTGTGTGAGTGGAGCTCTTATGGAACTCACACCACGTTCCCGTGTCCTTCTTCGGCTTCATGGGGTTTTTATTTGCTTGTGGCTTTGTTAGGTTATCTTGGGCCACCATGCCTTGGCTTTGTCCTTTCTTCTGCAGTTTGGGGGCACCTTTCCCTTGCTTTTGATTCACAAATCCAAAGTCTTGCTTTTTCTGTTTGAATTTCTGCTCAATCTTGGCAGCATACTGGTATGCCGTACTAAGAGAGGAGATGTCAAGGAACTCCATTTCCTACTGAATGTATCTATGTAGACAACTATGGTACTTCAGCACCAAATGTTTCTCTGAATATTTGATACCCAACTTTGTGCGCAGGGCATGGAACAAATTCGTTAGCTCATGTACAGCTTGATCTCTTTATTGCCGCAGCGTATTCCATTGTATGTACTTGTCCTCATAGCTCCCCACAGGATAATATTGTTCCTTGATGGCATCTCGGAAATAGTTCCAAGTGGGTACGGCCGAGAACAGAGAGGGTTCCCCCTCGTCCTTTTTCTTACAGTAGGTTTCCCACCAGTCCTTGACATGTGGGGTAGCTTTAAGGAGTGCAAAAATAATCTTCTCCTGATCGGAAAAGTCATGAACTGAGAAATATCCTTCTAATATATTCAACCATCTATCTACGACATCTACATCTATTTGGCCCTCAAATGTGGGAATTTCAAAGTTTTCTTGTACCTTAAAAGGAGTTGTGCCTCTAGAGTGGCTGTTGTATACAGATGCGCCGCTAGTGGGCAGTCATTGAAGGATATGGGGAAAGTTATCCATCATCGAGTTCCTTTGTTTTTTGAGGGCCTCCTTGAGAAATATTTTGATAGGATCTCCTACTCCCTCATATTTTTTTTCAACTAGATCGAGCCCTAACTCCTTATACCCCAACCTCATTGGGGACATGCAAAGAAGGATTGAAAAAGAGCAGACTGCTCTGATACCACTGATTCGGATTTATGCAGGAATGCAAGAGAATACACATATAACCATAAATATAAAAAATCAGTGGAAATAGCACTTCATTTCATTAATATAAAAGAACTGAAATTTGTTTACAGGCAGAATCGAAATAAACTAGCTATGGCGTTGGTAGCTTATCTCTGAGAAGAGATGTGGTGGCTACAGGCCTCTGAACTATGTGTTACAATGAGGCTTGGAGGCCTATATATTATTGAGAAACAATGGAAAACACTAAACATCCAAAAACCTAACCCTAGGAGATGAAACCCCATAATATGGGCCCCGTCGGGGTAAATTGGTATATCAATTTTCCGGGGTCGTAACTTTGGCATAATATCTTTGTTTGACGCACATGAAACATCGTTAGAAAGATTTATCGTGGAATAAAAATGTTGATATTGAATATCAAGTCTGGAATGGAAATATTTTCAGAAGAAGCGATGCCCAAAAAACGTCGTTTAGGGCCTCAAAACAGCTCTGAAAGTTCAGGACCCGAAAAAATGCTAAAAAAAGTAAATTGTGTTATAATTAAGGAAACTGAAAAACTAAAAGAAAAAATGGTGGGGCCCCAAGTGGAATAGGTGGGTGGCCACCAATATCCACCTAGATCACATAAGGATACAAATGCACAATCTCTTCAAAAAGGAAACAATTGTCAAGCATTAACAATATGGGAAAAAGTGGGAATGAGAAAGGGGAAAAAGTGTCGAAAACCATCACATTGGCCATGTGGGTTGGAAAAATTAGATGAGAAACGATTAAAATCCACTTCATTAATAATAGAACATATGGAATTTAATGATAGAATACATCCAAATCAACGGATTTGATAAGATCAGGGTTGATATCCACCTGCCTGAGTCTACACACCAAGGCAATATCTACTAGGACAATTAAATATGAAAGAATATCATATCGCATTTGAAAAATTCTATATTATGAAAATTGGAGAACCATGTGGTATGGTTGAGAGGTATAAATTGTGGCAACTTGGTCAAATGGGCTCATTGTGCCTATGACATTTGAAGGGAAGAGCAAGAGTTGAGAGAGTTGAGATAGTACAAAACCAAATTTGCAAGCCAAAACTAGTTAAAATGAAAACCACTAGGGGAGGATCATATGCACCTAGAAATAAGGCAATAAAAGGATGGCATAGGGATCACAAGTACCTCTGCCCCCTGTGCAGTCCACAATAGAAGTTCAAAACACAACACTTACACTAGGTTTGTCTGGGTCACTATAGGGTCAGTTTATGAGACTATATGTGTCGCCCAGGAAACCGAACACAACAAAAATCCATCTAAAGAAGGACTCATAAGTACCCTATGGTGATGCCCTTAATCTCGCCTAGATTCATGAAATAGGATAACATTCTTAGTGTTGTGGAAAACTTGAAGTATTCAAACCATGACATCACAGATGTCAAACGTTTACAGCGTTGGAACTTGAGAAATAATCACAACACCTCATGAGTCCATATTATCCAATCATCGTAGTGGAGCTATAGGAGTGGGCATACAACTTGGCAGAGTCAGGAATCCTAAACATACTTGAAATTTTTCATGTTAGATGCAACGTAGAAATAAATATTTGTGTCAAATACTTGTTAAATTGTGTCCACAGTGGTTTCCATTGGTTGGACCATCCAATCTCCATAGACACCAATGTTATTTCCAAGATCAGAAGGCTATCGAGAGCAGGGGAAGATCTAAATCCCTTCTTGATAGGAAAAATAAAGGAGAAAAGGAAAAATATGGGACAAAAATGGGTGTGTGTGGTTTTGATATACCGAGTATAATTGAATAAATAACCATATTTACATCCCAGTCATGGCATGAAAACTAATACGAAAATGTTGCAAGGACCATGTGTTGGTAGGAGTGATAGCAACAACAACATAGTGCACAGTAGGGGTCCAGATGAACTGATCGACCTTCCTATTAAATCAATTTTCGATAGATTGTGAGGAGGCACGAGACAAAAACACAGAGTTCCACTATGCATGGATCCTATTTTTTATCACTTTAGTATCATGGAGGGAGCTATAGGAAACATAGTTTCTAGACATGGTGCACAAATAATTTTTTGTACCCAAGTATGGCTCATTATGGAATAATGTACATAAATAAAGGTAGCAGGAAAATATCTCCACATTTTAAGTGTACAAGGAGGTGGTTAGGAAAACGATGGAGAGAATACCATGCATATTGCCACAAGTGGTGGAAGCATATAAGGGTATTGTGTGATTTAAAGCCACCTCACATTTCATGTATATTTAGCCAAAGAGAGATCCTGTGAAGTAGTGGCTTCAAAGTCACTAAAGCCTAATGGAATTAAAATTATATAGCACCATCAATGACTTGGAATCAGAGTGGAGAGTCCTAGTTAAGGAGATATATGAGGCTAAGAACATTGAAAGTAACAACAATAAGGAATAAGAGAAATATGTTCATGAGTGTGCCTAGGAGACAGGGAAAGAAGATGGCACAGGGGAGTATCAGGAAGAAGACACTGTGCATGTTGGCAACAAGTGAAAACAACAATAGATGGAAAAATGAGGAGCTTCCCATTCCAAACTAAAGAGAAAAGCGACGAAACCAGGGGTCACCCAAATAAAATCTTTCCTTGGTGATGACCTGGAGAATATTAGGGACCAACTTAAGGAGAAAATAGAAGAGACACTTGAAAAAGCATTGCAACAATAGTAGCATATATAGATAAGAACACAAGAGCATTTGGAGAAACTATGACAATTGTTGGAGTCTAGTATATTTTCCACTATACAACCAATAGAGATAAAAATATATAGAGGCACAAAGCACACCAAGGGTTATTGACACAAAAAAACATAATCCCACCATCCTCAACATTAAGAGAGCATTGTGCACTACATATATCACCAAAGGAGATGGAATTTCTAAGTATAGATATGAAATAGTGTGCATAAGACCTAAGCCTTGTGGAATTGGTCTTGTAACAATTATCACAGGAAATTTTGCATCAACTCGTGCTAAGTGTTACACAGGAACTATAGTTTTGTGTAGCTACAACAAAAAAGGAGTTGGCACAATTGTCAACATCCCATGAGGCTCTGTAAGAAGAGAAGTGTTTGCATGCAATTTAACTATCAAAGACCCAAGGTTCAACCTTAGGTTTCCAAAAAAAATCATTGTAGTAGTCTAGCTTATTGCTGACATTTTCACTCCTTTTTGGGGAAAAGAGGAGCGTCTCACCTGAGGCATACCAAAACAACAATAGGTAAGGGATATAGGATGATGGTGAAGAAGACTTATTCATTAAGTTATACATGCATTCTAAACATTCCATTAATTAGTGCAACAAATCCAACATTTAGATTATTCATTCATAGCCAAACACAATAGAATAAACATGCAAATATAATTAAAATTTTAAAGGGGGCATGTAATCATTAACCATTGATTCAAAATTATTTCCCGCAACAACTCCTTTATTCATAAGCCAAAACATTACACCAAAATCTTGTGCATATTGCAATATATTAATACTATGGACTGCATTTCATTACAAATACATAACAGAAATTTAGAGAAAGAAATAATCATACTCTAAAGAGCTATTACACAGTGAATAGCTAACAAAACTTTGACTCTTCCGCTAAGTTCAACTCAATCTATGGCTAAAAACTAACAGCTAACATCCAAAAAGTAACAACAAGCCGATTTATCCAACTTTGGCCCCTTTTATAGATCTCGCTCGCTTGATACAGTCTAACATGCAACTTCCTTGATCCCAATCTCGATCTGGTACACTTTAACGATTTATAGTTATTTTTCCCTTACCAAATTTGATATTTTCAAAATATGGCCCACACGTCCTTCTTTCACGGATTTTCAAATTAAAACATAACCAATCCTTCACTTTTTTGTCGCTTCCTGATTTCCGGTGGCTGCTTCCAAAAAATCTAACTATTTCTTGTACACGACTGTTTTGCAATCATGTTGTTTAAAATTCTTCAAAAAATGAAGGACCCAACATCACCCAACCATAAACTATTAACTTTCCCTCAAGTCAATTTTCTGATGGTGCATTTGATGCTGCATCTATTTGTATTTCTTCCCTCACATCTTGATCTATCTGCGTTGTTGACACTCCTTAAAATGAAGGACCCAAATTTGCCATGTCGTGCAACACATTCTCCTTGAAATTGGTATATGCATGAACAACAATCTTCCAACTATCCAAAATAACAACAAATTTTGTATAATGACCCATTGAGGATGAGTGATGGGTGTAAACAAGATGAACAGGGGGTCGACAATGAGGTGGAGGACACATACGCAAATGACATGGGAGCCAATATGGAAACTCAATGAAAACACACGTGTAATGGTAAATAAATGGAAAGTGGAAGGGGTTTATATAAAACACATGGAAATAATTTGAAAATATTGGACCATCACCCGATGGAAGCAATACATGAGAAGATAAATGGGGATCCAAAAATATGCACAAAGATCAATAAAATCACTCAACGTTCATGGATAATTTAAATCACTGACTAACAAGAATAGAATGCTAACTAAATTATATGATAAATATTACTAAATATGACAGACAACTATTATGGGAAGGATGAGACTTAATGACAAAAAATACACATATTTATAACTAGCGACTTTGAAAGATTGGACACGATGACACCTCCCCAACCACAATGAGTCA
This sequence comes from Pinus albicaulis, assembly GCA_034641835.2. Classification (NCBI taxonomy): domain Eukaryota; kingdom Viridiplantae; phylum Streptophyta; class Pinopsida; order Pinales; family Pinaceae; genus Pinus; species Pinus albicaulis. The sequence continues at coordinate 387,515,984 of CM076573.1, read as the reverse complement.
CGGTGGGGTGCAACTAAATGGAAGTAATTTTATTGACACAACTAAAAAATGGAACAAATAAAACATAGAAACTAAATAAGATTGTGCACCTGACTAAACTCTAAACCTAACTAATACTCCCTTTCCAGAGAGCATTCAAAATCAAAATGATTTCACGGGCCATTGTAGGGCTTAAGACATTCACCATTCACCCAACAAGGCAAAAGGATACCATCCAGTTGAGAAAGCTTGAAAACTCTCGAGTCTTGAATCTCCGCAACATAAAATGGTCCAAGCCAATGCATTTGTAATTTATCGAGATGCTTAAGATATTTGTTGTCATCAAGTAGTACTTGGTGTCCAACTGAAAATGGTTTCTTCTTAATGTGCTTTTCATGCTAAGACTTTTTCCTTTCCTTTTCAACAGTCTGATGAAAGTCGACAAGAAACTATTTCCCATCCAAATAATCACCAGTAGAGGTAATTTTGGGCTTCTCATCAATCCCAATGTTCTACTTTTGTAGCTTGAGTGGTTTCAAATGAGGTGCATCCTTTACAAGATCATCCTTTATCCCTCTCTCCCCCCTCATATTATTTAAAAGACAGATGTCTTAACTCCTATAAGTCATCATCAAGTACTTTATCTATTTTACCACAAGCTACAACCTCATGAAAACCCGAGTCATATTGATGCACAAAGTCTGCATACCTGCTATGTTCCTCAATAACTTTCCTAAAATGGAACAACACCCTTTTAATAACTTTTAGGGCTTCGACGAGCCTCACATATGTATCCAAAAATGAGAATTATATACAAAAATATTTTTTTCAACATATTCCAATCCACCATATGCCTCTTCATCTCCTCCTTCAAATACCAGTCTCGTGAAAAATTTCCCAATGTATGGATGAACTAGTCTGTCCACATCGCAACAGGTAAGCCAATTTCTGACCAAACAAAATTGCTAAGTTTGTATATGATTTTTGATGGGCCTCCAAATTAGATACAATTTAAGGCGCATATGACCATCCTTCAACACATTCGACCTCTCTTTTTGCATTAGATGAAATATTTTGATCTATAATGTGTTCATTAGGAAGGTTTAGAGATAATTTCATATTTGTGCCTAATATTATTTATTTTTGTAGAATATTGTGAGAATATTGGGCATATTATGAATATTTGGAGGATGAGATAATTTAGGGACTTTCTCCTTACTATATGAGGACCAAGATTGGATAATAAATGAATAGAATATTATGAAATTACTTCACATATTATAGATCTCCAGTGAGTGAGAAAATCTAAGAATGTGTTCCCTATCATTTAATGCAAATTCCTAGCATTGGGAACTAGATCCACTTTTTGAGGAATTTTAGAGGGGAAATTTGTATCCTTTCAAGGAGAATGCTTCCTCATCACTTTGTATAAGTACCAATTCTAATTTTCCTCAAGGGGCATGTATTTCTTAGTCTTATTGTGGAGAAAACTTGTTATTTAGCAACTCCACTTTCATTTCTAGCAGGGATGTACTTGGATTGATTCAAATGATGAAGTTTGGTGCCATTTTTAGCTTCTAAATCTTGGTTTCATTTATAGGACTCTAAGTTTCCTTAGGCTTGGCCATCCCAAGAGCCTCAAATTCCTCTTGTACAATTTCTTTATTTCCTTTGAATATCTTTTTCACTTACATCTCTTATTTCTGCATTTACTATTCATGCTTATTTTGTTGTAGGTTACATTGGTTAGATTATTGAAGTGAGTTTTTTTGTAGGTTATTTATAGAGTCACAAGAATGATTCATCCTTATAAAAACTTTGAAAATTCATATTCATCATTGAGCTACTTGGTTTAGTTTACTTGTTCACAAATATAGAATTTCGGGAAGTCCCTTGTAGTAAAATAGTAGTAATTTTCTGCTACTTTTTAGAACGTGTTAATGAGATTAATTTGAGTTTATTCCACTAGTATTGGGTCATAAAAAAATTCAATTTGATAACAAATTTTACCCTGTATCATTTGCACTTGATTTTATTAGGCATTTGGTAGGTGAACTAGCTCACTAGTTCTTGAATTTCTAGTTTTTAGAGTAGTAATTTTCTACTATTTTTTAGCATATGTTAAAAGGGGTGTTTTGGAGTGATTCCACCTGGAACAAAGTCCTAGGAAACCCTACTTAATAATAATAAAATTCACATATAATTTTCATTGATTTACATTGGCATTCCAATAAGTTATATCATTCTTGGAGCAAAACACGTCCTCCTGTAGCACCTCCTGTAGAAGTCATGTAGAACTCTTGTAGCAGTCCTGTAGTAGTCCCATAGCACGTGTAAATATGACTATATTTTCTCCAAAATATTGATTTTTATCTCTTAGGCTTGAATCATGACCCCTACGCTTTGAATCCATGATTGAGTAAGACCAAAATACCTCTTAAGCCTTGCCTCTTCTCCATTGCAATTTACCTTTGCAGTTTATATTAGTGGAAATATTCATGACTTGAAGAGCATAATGATGATTTTCATGGTTAATTTATGAAGCACCTTGTAAACTCTATTTAAAAAATCTAAATAGATTTAGTGATTGAATAATTATTTCATTTTATTTCATACATCATAAGCCATGGTTTTTGTTTCCAACATTGTTGTTTCTATTGCATAGACCAGCCTTCCTTTTGATTTACCCTTTAGACTCTACAAATAGGTTAATCTTTACATTTATACAAATAGGATCAAAATTTACATTCATGCAAAGTAGAATAACATTTCATTTCTGTAAAATTAACTAGGATTTCCTTTCTGCAAAAATAATTAGGTTTCCTTTATGCACATAGAGTAACATTTCCATTTCTACAATTAGTTTAGGCTTGGATTTCATGGCATGCACTTCATTGCATCAGATCAATTAAAGAATGACAAATTGCATGTTGCACATATAATTCTGACACCTCTTAAGTTTGTGCGAACCCTGGGTTGATAATTTAAGTTGGTAGCCTTGTGTAACATACCCCCTTACTTTACCTAGGTAAGGGAGTCGTTAATGGCGAATCTGGTCCCCATTTTATGGTCGTGGAAATGGGATTAGGAGGGTTGGACCCTCTATTTTTTTTCTCATGCATTCCTACAAATATCATTCTTTACCTCTCTTACACAAGGGAAATAAATTTATCCAATCACCTACTTCCACACGACGATTCACCACGGGATCGTCTGTTCAACAAGTGAGCAGATGGTCGGGGCATGCGCATCTCCCTAATTCTCTGTGTCATTTCATGTCATGACTCTCGACCTTCCGACCTTCAACCTAGTCGAGGATGGCCCAATCTAGGGGCTCGTGACTTTCCTTCCTTACTCCCAACCTCCTGACCGTCGACCTACTTGAGGTCGGTCCATCTTGGGACTTGAGACTTTATTTCCTCCCGATAACCTGACCCCCAAACTTCAACCCATTCGGGTCGGCACATCAGCAGCACACTCGACTGTTGGCATATGACCCGAGCTCCTAACATCCCGACCCCTAACCTTAAACCTAGTCAGGTCGAAATAATAATTGTGTTCATCTGCCAGCAAATGACCCAATATTCCAACCTCTGACTAAGTAAGGTTCGAAATCATTTTATTTATTTTACTACCAAAGCTTCACTTTCAACCTCCAACCTTTGGGCTATTCGCCTGGTCACGTGGATCCGATAGATAGCCCATGTTAGATTCCTCCTAACCAATCATGCACGGGGAGAATATGGCCACTCCATTTTGAATCTTTCCTGCCTGCAGTTCTGACCTACAAAAGGATAAGCCTTATCCGATTATTCCCATAAGTTCAGGGATTCACTCCCTTTTTCCACAATGAACACCCTTCTCTTACTAGTCCATAATGACTCAGCCAATGGACTTCTTCTTTGCACCATGAAAGGCCATTGGTGGTGATCTCCATGCTCTCCCCAAAGCCTGGATCTACCATTGCGTAGGCTTCTTCGACATGATCATCTCAATTGCGACTTGGTCTCAAAGGTATATTCAACCTCTAGATCTACTTCAAGGTCTTGCCACTCTGTCGAAGTCAGAATAATACACTCCATGGAGTTGTGCCTTCTAGGCTTGGGTGATAGCTACATTAAGGGGTTCATACCCCACCAGATTTTCCTGCCTTCGAGTAGGCAATTCCTCTCATGGTAGCTTAGTCGCTCCTCCCTCCATCATTTACCAGAGCCCAAAAGAACTCTTTAAGTAGCTCTTCGATGCCACTCAAGGGTTACCAGGACATTTTCGTATTGGCAGAGACCCGTCGTTGTTGGAGAGGTAAATCCCCTCTGCGGACAGAGGCGATCCCTACTAGCCCAAACCAGGTCTAGCAACAATCAAAACACGTTGCAACGCAAGCTCCTAATTGCAATAACCAAGGCGCGATACGAGGCTTACCTTGTGTCCAATGCTATTGTCATCGTGAAGAGGATGATGCTCCCGATCCCTTGCTCTGGCAGGTCACAATTCTCCCACTCAGCGCGATCGAACACCTGCACACAAGAAACACGACGAACATACAAGCGTAAAACAAAATATTTGCAATCATGTGTCAGTCAGAGAGGACACAACTCATAATCGTAAAACATGAACAATACAAGTGGAACTATAATCGTAGTCGCTTATCATTAATGAAACAAAGGATGATACAACCTAGCTCTGACGTTGAAATATTCCTTTGGTGGGTCATCAGTGGAATACGTCTCACAAAGCTTTTCAGGAATGGGGACAAGCCTCTCTCTTCGATCATCAATCTCCTCGCTATATATTTGACACTATGAGGACAATTGCAGCATTCTTTTGGCTATCAAGGCTCTTGGAGATTAGCTTGCAAAGAGAAATGGCAAACTTTTATAGGTGGAGGAAGGGGAGTTGGGATCCCTACTATCATGGGATTGGCCCTATCCTCAAGGAAGCTTCCATGAGAGGTGGAAAACTACTTCCTCTAAATAGAAATCCAGAGCCAACCTCCCAACTCAAATTAGAGACCAGTTTAGGAAGTGGTTGGGGTCAATCTTCCACCATTTATTTTTAAAAAACACCCCTTATTATGGCTGGTGTGGGTACGGCTCTGAGACAGAGCGCCAATTGGCGCGCCCTCTTTGGAGGATTTGCCCCCTTGGCGCGAGGGCTGAATTGTGTAACTGCACCAATACAAAAAGGGTTATTTTTAGGGTTTTTTGCAAGGAGATGTCTTCAGGGCAATGAAAGTACATGTTAAGGGGAATGCCATGAAAGTGTTTTCAAGTTATATCACTGCTCACAGGTCACAGAATGAGCCCTCCAATGTGCAGGATGGGGATTGCAGGGACGGCGACAAATTGCTGTGTAACAGATACCCCCTAAAGCATGAGGCCCGAGAGAGAGAGAGGGGTGAAATGCTTTACGAGAACGTGTCCAACTGAAAACACCACCGCCGGAAAACCTGCGTAGAGAAGTACAACTGATATCTCAGATACATGATATATATGTGGTATGGGCGCAGCCATCCATAACAGAGCATACAAAAATCCAGATCCAAGGCATGGACGCAGCCATCAAGTGAGGATTGATAAATAGACTCAGGTATGGTCGCAACCATCCAATCAATGTGTCATGTAACTAATCATAATAATCCACAAAATCGCAGCCTGGATTCCAACAGACAAAATCCAGGGTCTTGCACTCCATCTCGACCCGATCAAAGTACAAGTTCAGGCATGTGAATAAGTGAGCTGAAGTTGAACATGCAAGAACATTGTCTAATTACCAGCCAATGATGAAAGTTGTTAACAGATGCGAGAGGTACCACCAATAATGACAATGGTCCTCAAGGTACTATAGGTACAGTCTACGATATGTGAATCAATGAGTTAGCGTCGAACACCCGTAGAATCACTCGATCGGAGGCAAATGATGAAAACCTCACGTCGAACACGAAGAACCTGCCATTGAGGCATGCAGGCTCCAAGGTACCAGAAGGGAGTCTCTAGATCAGCTTCCTGGATAATGAGCTGAAGTCGACAAGAAGTGACCTCGATCGAAGGTGGGCCATAGTGTTTCCCACATCATCAACACAAGACAGAGGAATATAATGTCTTTGTGAATCAAGATCAGATGAGAATCAGAGGAAGGTTGAAACTTGCAGAGGTCAACTTCTCTTGAACATACTGGTGGCACGATAGTGGATTTGGTAGTATTTGACATCAAAAGATCAGAGGTCATGGTGACGAGGCAAAGAGCAGATGAGAGGTCAAAAAGGATCACCCAAACCCATGGAGGCAAGTGAAAAACGAGATGAGATGTCCCCAACCCGACACGAATGCAGACAAGTGCCATGTTCAAGAGCGACATACTGCCAACACGACAATGATTCTGGTTCCATTTTCCCCACCATTTCTGGCGAGTACCCCAATTATTTTTTACAACAAGCTTGAAGGGGATAGCATATGCTTGTAATATAAGTCCTCCCTTCAGGCGAATCCATCCTAGTACATTTAACGAGCCCTAGGAAGGAGGAACTCGAATATCATCATTACGACTGAATCCAATGTCATCAGGGTTTAACGAATCTGACAAAGGAAGAACTCGGCGTCTTTTCATGTTTAGAGAGTTTGAAAAGACAGCTGAAAATTAAACTCCAAAGGTCCCTTTTCGTAAATAGTTCCTCATATCTGAAAAGGTAGAAAACTATGTCTGAGAAAACCTCCTAGTCGCGATACGCTAGGGTATTCCTTTTTCGTAAATAATCTATCCCAGCCCGAAAAAGGGGTAAACATATACTGGGTAGATGTCGTTTCGCAGCCACTTTAACGAGATCAAAACGACAAGGGACTCGGCAATCTTTTCATGTTTAGAGAGTCAGAAAAGAGCTAAAAGATGACTCCTCCATGAGGAACGAGTGGTATAAAGGGTAGCAACTGGTTCTGGTAATGGTGGAACTGCTCAAAACAAGTGAAGGTTAAGAGGCTGGCTAACAAGACCACTCAACGCAGCGGTTCCTCAAGAACGGGTAAAACAACCAAGTGAAGGCATATGATCGGCCAAGCAAATAGTGACGATGGAGTGAGAAAACCAAAGCTCATCTGGCAAAAACGGGCTGATAAAATGGCAATCACGAGGGGTAAAATGGGAATGGTTTCATTTTTACACAAGCTTGAAATTAGGAAACTCTGCTTGAAGTTGGTTTCATTTTTACACAAGCTTGAAAGAAAGATAAACTATGCTCGAAACCAGTTTCATTTTTACACAAGCTTGAAATGGAAACAAACTATGCTTGAAAAAGTAAGCATGCCCCCCAGCATGGTGTCTCAATTCGAGGTACATGCCCCCCAAGCTTCAGTCCATTGAAAATGGAGTGAAGGTTGACAACATTTTGATCTGAATCTAACGCACTCGAATTGAACGAGCTCATGTTTCATTATTTTAATGAGGTTGACACACTTAAAAGAACTATCCTCGTAGCAGCCTGTTTCATTTTTTTAAGGAGCTTGACGCATGAAAGAGAACTATGCTCCGGTAACCTGGTTTCATTTTTTAAGGAGCTTGACACAGGAAAATGAACTATGCTCCGACCGACCTCATCATAATGAACAGGAAGTCATGGCTTCCAAGAGTTCCATTCCTGATGGAAGGAAAACATCCTAGAAGTCGGGACCCAATGCCCCCAGCACACTATGCACGACGGCATTATCACTGGGTATAGGCACGGGATAGGTAGCTACGTAGTTGACCTGCGGTGGGGCAGATACAATGGGTGGATAAAAACCAGGAAGGGATGATGGCGAGCCAGTTGCCACATCAGGACCAAAGAAGGAAAGTTGATCAATGGTCACGATCCGTCCTTCATGTGGAAAACACATCACGCGAAAGAGGGAGGAAACAAGCGCTCCCATGGCATAGGTGTAATCGCGCCCCAAAAGCAGATTGAAATCCAAGGGGCCTGGAACAACCATCACGTCCATCTGGATGGTTTTACCTCCCAAAGTAATAGGTAACTGTGGAAGGATCCCTAACGGTTGACTAGTCCTTTTGTTGAATGTCAACATATTATGCATAACAGGCGCAAGAAGCGGTGAGCCAAAAGCTTGCCAAGTAGTTGAGGATAGAATACTAACAAACACACCTTCGTTTATAATGGTGTTGGGTACGACCAGACCAAAAGCCTGTACTGTGATCTCGAAAGGCACATAAGACGGGAGGCGGTATCTGACAAATTGACTCCAATCAAAGGAAGCGACCAAATTACTCGGAGGGGCTACCATCGAACTGAGATGGTCTTCCCTTGGTGTTACGGAAGAAGGAGCATCCTCCATAACCTCCATCTCGAAGGGAGGAGGAGTATCCTCTGGGACCTCCATCACGGGAGGTGGAGAAGCAGCTTCTTGAGTTATAGGGATAGGAGAATCTTTCTGCAAGTCCGAAGAATCTGAAGAAACAAGAAGAACCTGAGGGGTGTGAGGTCCACTCTCAACAGAAAAGACTTGGTGCACCGTAGACGGGGCCAGCTTGACCGATCCCACAACCAATGGTTGGTCAGGAACGGATTCCTGAATTTGAATTTCCGAAGGAGCGGGATCGACCAAGGATGACTCTTGACCAATCGTGGCATCAGTAGGTGGAATACTCAAAGAAAGTTGTTGGTAACCAGTGGCAAGGCATGGTGTAGAAACAGTCGGGTTTTCCAATACTCGCTTGGCCTCATCCATATACGGACAAAGGTGAATGGCATGGTGCTGTTCACACAACTTACAGGGATTGGTAATCTTACCCTGCTTCTTAGGAGCCTTACCAACACCAGTTAAATACGTGCCCCCAACCTGACTCCCAGAAGCCAACGGCAACGATGGGTGACCGTTGGACCATACTTCGAGCACCGTGGGAATGCCAGGGCAGTCTCGAAGGAGATGGTCTCCTGTGCACAACATGCAAGGGAACTTGACTTTCCACGGAGGGTTGGGAGTTTTATCAAGAGGAGGTGTGTCAGAAACAGTAGCGGCAGCTTTAGCCTCTCTTTTATCGGACTTCTTCTTCTTTGTCTTCTTCTTCTTCTTCTTAGCCACCTGGTTACTCGAATTCAGACTTTCACTAGGCGAAGAAGTAGATCAGGACGCAGAAACAGGCGAAGAAGGGGAGAGGTCCACCTTGGAATCGACATGATGCTGTTCAGGTGGAGGAACTGATTGAACAGTAGCTGAGACATTCGGGACCACAGAGGTTGAAAACAACCAAATAGGCAACCCAACAGTTAACCCAGGAAGGGACAACGTTGCCATGTAAGGAGCACCAACATTCCCAAAAGGAGGGAAATGACCAGGATTCCCATTGGAGGGGATTCCTTGGTTGGTGAACTCTGGAAAAGTTGCCATCAACAACTGAAAACCACACACGGGCTAAAAACCAAGGCACACAATCAAATGGGCAACAAGCAAAATCTAACAGGGTGTGTGATCGTGGGTGATTTATTTTATGACATTGAAACTTAGAAACTTCACTGTTTCATGTTTTAAGAGTCGAGAAACAGATGAAAGATGACTCTATCTCTTTCAATTTTGAAGCAAGCGTGAAAGGACAACCACTTGGTGATCTTTTCAAATTTAAGGAGTCAGATAAGATCAAAATGACTGCTCAGGAATACTAGGCAAAGGGTGTACCAAATAACCATGAACTGCAATATACACCTTGGTTTCAAAATGAAAGAGAAATCAACCAAGGACTTAACGTACGTGCAGGCATATCCCCGAATGCTGTGTCCGGTGTATCACGGGTATAGGGAGGCAGACTCGGCTTCCTATGGATAAAGGATAGAATCCTAGTGGGGTCTCCCTTTATATACGCAACGGTACGGGGAGCACAAGTCCGTACTAGTGCTGTCTAAAGCTAAGAGGCAAACGACAGCTACTAGGTTTAAAGACGCCGGAACATGTCTCTAGCCTAGACCTCTAAATATTTCTTTAATGTTTCAATGCTGCCTTAGTGTAAATTGAATGAATTTTAATGTTTATCTTCAATTATGTTTCAGTTTTCAGGCCCTAGTGAGTGTGATACCTCAAAATCGCCTAAACGCACACTACATGCCACAGTATATCATTTCATTCGATGAAATCTAATTACAAGAGAGTTAAGAGCTTTTCACACAACAACAAAATGATCAGACAACAACCAATGAGATCTCTAATGCAGCTAATGGAAACTAAAAGCTTTTCTTCCAAAGTTACTAATCACTAATAACACTGAAAAGATTTAATTTGCACTAACTAATCCAAAGCAAAAGAGATTTTTTTTTGTATTTTCAATGTTTAAGAGCTAAATGCACTAAACAGAATGAAAACTAATGAGACAAGCAACTTGAGAAGTGATAGAAAAAGAGAAAAACAATCAAATTTCACTCAATGCAAGCACAGAATCAGACCTCAAACCAACAAAAAGTCCCTCAAATCAAAAGACACCCAAAGACTCAATTGAACCGTGTAATCTAGGCCCAAAGAGAGACAAAGCGGAATTCAAGTGAAGAAGAAACCAAACACTCAAACAACGCAATAAAATGATGAACAGCCACCAAACGAATGCAGAGAAGAAATCACAAGGTTGACTGAACCGATAAACACCAAAAACTCCCAAGGGAGGCTCGAAACACAAAAGCACCTAGATGTCCTAGGGCTAGAATGTAAAATCGATAGAAATGTGCAAAAAACCAAAGAATAAAGGTTACAGTCAGTCAAATAAGGCTCCAAAACACTCAAGTAGTCGTAAAAATAAGACCAAACACCCAGATCAATCTCAGAAGGCTCAAAACACAGTAAACCCTAAGACCTTACAGGATCGGCGCGATTCTAAGGCTGAAACTAGCGCCAGAGCTGAATTGGCGCGAGTGATACACTGGCAACATGCGCCAGTGGGCACGACTATCACACTGAAAAGCGCGCCAGCTGAGTTAACCAAGGAAAAATGAAAAAGAACAATCCAAGAAGCAGACCAGTGATGGTAAAGCTTAAACAAAAGCCAAACACACAGCAAGAGCCAGCCCAGAAGAGCTGATCAAGCAAGGAAAGTCAAAAATTGACCAAAAGAGAAGACAATACTCCAAGTGTTCAGTTCATAAACTAAACTAGAGATTGACTGAAGCAGCTTTGATCTACTTCGCTAATGCAGAGCAAGAGCATTTCAAAGGCTATCTGGCTAACTTCAGGCTCCGTCTGTAGTTTATAAATCAAACAACAAGCTAACTCCCCAGCGGAGTCACCAATTTGTGGAGAGGTAAATCCCCTCTGCGGATAGAGGAGATCCATACTAGCCCAGACCGGGTCTAGCAATAATCAAAACACACTGCAACGCAAGCTCCTAATTGCAATAACCAAGGCACGATACGAGGCTTACCTTGTGTCCAACGCTATTGTTGTCGTGAAGAGGATGATGCTCCCGATCCCTTGCTCCGGCAAGTCACAATTCTCCCACTCAGCGCGATCGAACACCTGCACACAAGAAACACGACGAACATACAAGCATAAAAACAAATATTTGCAATCATGTGTCAGTCAGAGAGGACACAACTCATAATCGTAAAACATGAACAATACAAGTGGAACTATAATCGTAGTCGCTTATCATTAATGAAACAAAGGATGATACAACCTAGCTCTGACGCTGAAATCTTCCTTTGGTGGGTCATCAGTGGAATATGTCTCACAAAGCTTGTCAGGAATGGGGACAAGCCTCTCTCTTCGATCATCAATCTCCTTGCTATAGATTTGACACTATGAGGACAATTGCAGCGTTCTTTTGGCTATCAAGGCTCTTGGAGATTAGCTTGCAAAGAGAAATGGCAAGCTTTTATAGATGGAGGAAGGGGAGTTGGGATCCCTACTATCATGGGATTGGCCCTATCCTCAAGGAATCTTCCATGAGAGGTGGAAAACTACTTCCTCTACATGGAAATCCGGAGCCAACCTCCCAACTCAAATTAGAGACCAGTTTAGGAAGTGGTTGGGGTCAATCTTCCACCATTTATTTTTAAAAAACACCCCTTATTATGGTTGGCATGGGTGCGGCTCTGAGACAGAGCGCCAATTGGCGCGCCCTCTTTGGAGGATTTTCCCCCTTGGCGCGAGGGCTGAACTGTGTAACCGCGCCAATACAAAAAGGGCTATTTTTAGGGTTTTTTGCAAGGAGATGTCTTCGGGGCAATGAAAGTACATGTTAAGGGGAATGCCATGAAAGTGTTTTCAAGTTATGTCACTACTCTTAGGTCACGGAATGAGCCCTCCAATGTGTGGGACGGGGATTGCAGGGACGGTGACAAATTTTTGTGTAACAGTCGTCCTCTTCGCCAAAATCCCTGTGGCAGGAATGAGGGCTTTTGCACTAGCAAGGCTAAAGACTATGGAAGTAGGGCTACGGGACTTGACCGACCTAGGGAACACTTCCTTGATCCTTCACATAGTTCTTGCCTACAGGCACAACAAATTATAAGTAATTATCCTAATGTATTCAATAACTGGCCCTGTCCAACAAAGGGTGTTTCTTATAAATTATACATTAATAAAAACAACCTTGGAGACCATTTATTTTAATTTTTCAAGTTCCGGGCATGAAACATATTATGGAGTTCATTAATTTTAGCTATTGCATTATTTCTAACATAGACAAAAATTTTATTCAGAGGTCCACCCCTACTGTCGCGGCTTAAGCAACACTGCCATGGGGCCCCTTTTCCACTCTGTAACTTCATATACCCTGTTATTTCTGTTATCTAGACTATTAACTTATTGTTAAAAGCAAGCACAACACACATCTACACATACATATTCATAAACCTATTTAGCATATGAGTCAAAGGAATATCTCTCTACAGTTGCACCATAATTATACACACCACAACAATTTGCAGTCCCTATTTTTCCAAGTCTATTACAAATGAAAATACAACTTAATCCATTAATCGCAACAATATTCACAATAATTATATTTTAGTATACAGGAAAACTGATTATGGTATTTTGACTCAACACCCAACCTTAGACAGTGGCAGCCACTGCTACTTGCAGTTGTCACCCCCGATCCATATTCTAGAGTTTGCAGGGATTTTTGTTGTTGGGACCACACTCAAGCTGCCATATTTGCTAGGGACTACAGAGGACCTCCTGCCTCAATCCCCTCATCTATTAATCTCTTTGTTTCCTACATAGGGAGTTCAAAGGTTCCCAACCTCACCCCCTCATGCACACAATGTTTCACCCACTCCTGGGGAGTCCAGAAACCATTGTGCGAGTCAAGGTAGTAACCAGGACCTGTGACTCGAACTTGTCTCTGTCTAGGATTCAGGATGGTCACTTCCCGAGTTGTTACAGGGCTTTAAAGTAGCTAGCTCAACCCACAATCTCCAGGGAATCCCAAGCTATTACGAGCCTCCAAATATTTCATTCCACCCATAGCCTATAGGGACCCAAGCCATTATAGGGCTCTAGAGACCTCTTGTCTCAACCCACAGCCTCCAGGGACCCAAGTTGTTACAGGGTTACAGGAATCCTATCTCAACCCAAAGCCTCCAGGGACCCCAAGTTGTTACAGGGCTCCAGATACTAGCACACAACCCACAACCGTTAGGGACATATAACTGGCCCTCTTCTCTTCACTTCTCTTCATCGTTGCTCACTGAATCTCCCAATATAGGTGTGCTCTTCATCCCCATACAAATCTGTAATTCTCTCCCCTACTGTGAATTGTGCTCTCTCTACTAATTCCCCCTCGATTCAAATACCTCCTCATTTTTTGGTAAATTTTCCTACCCCTTCATTACAGTTGTGTCCTTTATGTTTCAACCCTTCATAAATTATGTCCTCTTTCGCTTGTTGTATTTTCTCAAGCAAGCATGGGCTTGAGTACTTCTCCTCAGCCCATTTAATTTCAGGAGTCAATCCCTTTACTTCATGCACCAGGTAGCCTTTAATGGCTGTCCTAAAGTTTAGATTTCTTCTTTTCATAAGAAACCATAGCATCCCAAGCAATAATTATACATCCCCAACTCTGGAATTTTTGTCCCATGACTCAATCCTGTTTTTTCTATTATTCAAACATTGCAAAAATATTTACATCCTTTTTTCAATATGACTCATACCATAGCCTTGGATGGGGTTGTCACAGTCCCAGGTTGTCACAATCCCCTCCCCCTTGAGAGAACGTCATCTTCAGTGTTCATTTACACTTATACAATACCAAAACTAAAATGGTACACATAATTTTTCATAGATCTTTATACATACATATCTATACAATATTTACAATTATGCACACTTTTTTTAACCATAAAAAAATAAAGGATAATTAGCTTTCAGGGCATCGACCATTTCCCACGTGGCCTCCTCTAGCCCAAATTGCCTCCATTGCACCTTGAATTGCTCTATGACTCGGTTCCGGAGCATCAGACTCCTCTGGTCCAAAATTCACATTGGTTCTGGTTGGAACTATCCCTCTGGTTCCACCTATAGCACAGACCACTCAATCACATGATTAGAATCATGTACATATATTTTAAGTAAAAAAACATGGAAAACATTATGAAATATAATTGATTGACTTAAAGCCAATATATATGTTATTGTGTTAGCTTTCATGAAATCTTTCTTCCATACCATTCATCTTAGCTTGCACGCCTTTATTAGGGTCAGGGCATGCACATCTTCATACTTCTTGGTGTCGTTTCACGTCATGAATCTTGACCTTCTGACCTTCGACCTTGTCAGGGATGGCCCAATCTAAGGGCTCGTGACTTTCCTTCCTTACTCATGACCTCTTGACCTCCAGCCCAGTCAGGGTCGGTCAATCTTGGGACTTGAGACTTGAGTTCCTCCCAACAACCCGACCCCCGAACTTCAACCCATTCGGGTCGGCACATCAGTCGCACACCCGACCATTGGCATATGACCTGACCTCCTAACAGCCTGACCCCTATCCTTCAAGCTAGTCAAGTCGAAATAATAACTATGCTCATTTGCTAGCACATGACCTAATCTACCAACCTCTGACTAAGTCAGGTTCGACATCATTTTATTTATATCACTACCAAAAATTCACTTTCGACCTCCAACCTTTTGGCTATTCGCCTGGTTGTGTGGATCTGACAGATAGCCCATGTCGGATTCCTCCTAACCAATCATGCACGAGGAAAATCTGGCCACTCCATTTCAAAGCTTTACTGCCTGTAGTTCCGACCTGCAAAAGGATAAGCCTTATCCGATTATTCCCATAAGTTCAAGGATTCACTCCTTTTTTCCATAATAAACACCCTTCTCTTACTATTCCATAATGACTTGGCCAAGGGACTTCTTCTTTGCACCATGAAAGGCCATTAGTGGTGATCTCCATGCTCTCCCTAGAGCCCAGATCTACCACTGCGCAGGCTTCTTCGATATGATCATCTTTTACAGAAGTATTTATAGAAGAATGAGGAGGTGAGACCTGATAAAAGATCTCCTGGGTCAATTAATACAGACTTAATGGCTTCTCGACCTTTGAGGGGCTCGATGAAGAAGTTTACAGATGTTTCTGTCTGTATTAATTGTTTTACATTTAAGATTAAGCTTGGTGGGAGCTTTTGTTGACTTTTAAGGCTCTGTTTCAGGATGTAATAACTTTGCTGATATTTTGTCATTAAAACTCATTTGGCAAAATTAATTGTTCGGCTCCATTTGAGGCAAATATCTGATGTTGATCAATAACTTCGGCCTCTGTTTGAATGCTTTGAGGCACAAGTGGCTTTGTGGTAGCTAGGAGGAATCAATTTGCCTCTGATGTGGCGGTGGAGGCCTTTCTGTCTCATAAAACACTTATGATTTTCTTTTAACTGTGTCTTAATTGGGAGGATTAGGCTTTTGATAATCAATTTTAGCTGTAATCCCCACATATCTGTCTTCAATCTCCTGTTCTAGTATGTTTTGTCTTTGACACTGATACTCTTTGTTTGTGATTTATTTATTGCGTCTTGTTGATGTGCAGTGCTGTGCAGGGCTCGTGAGGCATCAATGCCCATGAAGCATTGACGAGACGTGGAAAGTGAACCCATGGATGGCTTCCCTTTAATGAATCGAAGGCGTGAGAATCGTCATTCCCAACCTTTGGCTTTTTCTTCAATATAATGGAAAAACCATTTAATCACCTGCAAAACACAAACTAATTAAGAAATCCTGCGATTATTGGGTAAAAATTCTTAGAAGGCTATAGGGAGGAGCATGGCCGTTGGATGGCATCATCCACTGGTGGGGAGTCGTTTAAAGGAGGCCAAAAGAAGAGTAGAGGGAAGAATAAGACGTAACCGTCGATCGCGCAGAGATCGATGGTTGGGATTACATGTTAAAATCCTCTTGATGGAAAGCGGAGGGCGATGAAACCATGAGGGAAAAATCTGGGACAGTCTGATCTGGACACGTGGACGGTCCAGATCCAATCAGAGGATCGCAATTGGTGGGGGAAAAAACAAATGTTAAAAACGCACCCGATGAAAAGATCCGATGCGATCAAATGTAGACCGTCGATCTGCAGATCAGATCAATGGTGGGAGATGCATCGGGAGATCGCAATCGGCGGTTTTGAATAAAATTTTTTAAATGAGCTGAAAAAAAAACTCCGATGCGATGATTTTGGGGCTGTCAATCTGCAGATCAGATCAACGGTGGAGGATGGATCGGGGACCGCTGATCAGAGGTGGCATGAGGGGCGCTGGGGCGATTGATTGTGGGCCGTCGATCTGCAGATCAGATTGACGGTGGGGAGTGAATCGGAGGGATACCAATCGAGGTTCGGAATAGAAAGAGCCCAATAAAACTTGCCGATGCGATGATGCGTAGGCCGTTTGATCGGCCTTAGATCAACGGCGGAGATGGTTTGATAAATGCGCCGACGGAAAACTCTTCAAACCATATGAAAAACCCAAAAATTTTAATATAAACAAAGGTTTTATGCGTCAGGATGGTTTTATATATACGAAGTGGATAGGCGCCCAACTGCGGGGCCTTGGTCTATATGGAATGATAATAGGCCCAGGGCTTATATAAGAGGGCCAATCGGCATCAGAGTTTTGTTTAAATACAAACAAATGTGCTCCGTGAGTTGCTCCGACGCGATAAGCGCTCAGGACCCTAGCACTTAGTTCTAGCGCTGGGGCACATGGAGGGGAAGTGGTTTAAAACTAAACCCAAAGGGGCTTAAGCCTTTATACAAAAATATGTATTTTTTATGATTTTTTCTGGTTTTCAAAGGGTTTTGAGGGTTTGGACAGAGTTCAAAAGGAGTTTTAAACTCTGTAAAGGGGATTTTATGAAAGGGGAACAGGGGAAAATGAAAATAGAGTAAGTTTATAGGAATGAAAGGGGAGAAAAATGGAGGTTAGTTTTTTTCAAGTGGAAGTAGGGGAAAATGGATGATTTTGGAGCAGTATTTCCTCATGAAATCAGCATAATTTCTAAGTATAAAAAAGGAACAACAGTGAAGATTTGAACAGAGGCATGAGGCCTTCAAGAGTCTTCAAGAGATAACATTTTTTAGCAATAAAACTTGTTTCTTGAAGGCTCCAAAAATTATTTAGCCAGCATTTGATATAACAAATTTTATAGCTGGCTAACAGTGGCTCCACTTGGGGATGGTGCCTTCTTGAAGGCATCAAGAACTTCAGACTTGCATTCTCTGGGAGGTTGATCTGTGCCTTATCCATTGGGCTGCCTTTCTTTACTTGGATGATCTTCTTTTGTTTTGAAATTAGGTTAGTAGCCAGGGAAAACAATGGATATTTCATCAACAAGCTTTCTACCTACCCAATCCTACTGATCTAACATTTTTCTTCATCAGAGTGCACTTGGATTGGCAAACTCTTTTCACAAAATTTTATTCTTTTGAAAGCATAAATCTAATCTAATTCTACTCCTTATTTCTCCATGGACTCAAATTAAACAATTGAGTCCATATGTTTCTCTACCTAATCTACCTTCTGTTGGGATTAAATTGTCCAATAGATTTTATTCACTAAATTCTAAAACAAAAATTCAAAAGCATACAAGTCAGGATTGAACAGTCTAACTTGATGCTAATTTATGGCATAAAAAACAAGATGCACATAGATATTATTTTGCAGAAAATTAAATCAAAATGGAAGGCTTAAGATTTGAAATTTCAAAGCACTTCCTTCACCTTTTTACAGCTCCGTTTTGACTCTTGTTTGAGCTGTTTTTCCTTTGTTTCTCTGGTTCAGATTTTGAGCTGATTAGAACCAGATTTACCTCTTTTTTTTACACAAGAAATAAATAGATTTGAGTCATCTCTTGCTTGAAAACTTAGGTTTAGATTTTGAGCATGTTTGAACCTTTAATTTCTAGCCTAATCTACCTACTAATAAGCCATGATTAAATAGTTTGGAAAATCAAATTCACTATCCTATCAACAGTAAATTTAAACTAATTAGTCAAGATTAGGTTGTTTGACTAACTAGAAGTGTGTTTTTCAGGTGTGGCATTTAAGCTTGCACAGTTTCAGAATTTGTTTCTCTTTTTTGGTATGGGGCTATACCTTTCTTATTTTCACAATCTGCCCTCTTTTCTTTCTTTCACTGTTTTTGTATTTTTTGTTTTTCTAACTTTGAATGAAATGGTGGATGAAATATTTATAATGAGAAAAAAGATAAAAAGGCTTTTAGAACATAACATGGATCAAGAGAAGTAATGCTTGAGCATCCTGCCATTGACAGGACCCCCAAACAATTCTATTCCATTCAACTCCTGCAAGAAAAAGGCATTATTACCAGCAGCTGAATGAATGAAGTAAGGGCCAAGCCATAAGTTGTCAAATTTTCCATGCTTGCCCATGTCTTCTCTCCTTGAGTCCCACTTTAAAAATTTGTCCCCAATTTTGAAATTGCTGGCCTTTGTTCTTCTATCAAAAAGATTTTTGATGTTGTTCTGCTTTTGTAATGCTTTGTTATAAACCTCCTCTCTGGTTTGCTGAAGATGAATCGTTTGATTGATCCTTCTAATCATGTCATTATCTTCAGTTTGAAACTCTTGAATCAACTTCATAACTGGCACACCCAGGCTGGTTGGAAAGATTGCATCAATTCCATACACAAGTTGGTAGGGTGACATACTAATAGATTTCTTGAAAGTCAATCTGTCAGCCCAAAGTGCATGAACTAGCTTTGTGTGCCAAGAATTTTTGTTGTCCTCCAACAATTTCTTGATTATGTTCACTAAACTCTTGTTTGAGGATTCTGCAAGTCCATTACCTTGATGGTAATAGGCCGTGGAATGCCCCAATGTGATCTGATATTTGTGACAGAACTCAACCATCTTCTTTGATCCAAATGCTGCTACATTATCAGTGATTATCTTGGTAGGAAAGCCAAATCTAGAGAGAATATTAGTCTCCATAAATTTTATAATGGCAGAATCATTGGCTTGCCTACAAGGGATGGCATCTATCCATTTAGTGAAGTAGTTTGTGGCAGTGAGAATCCATCTATGCTGAGCAGAAGATGGTGGATGGATTTCACCTATGAAGTCAAGTCCCCACTGTTGAAATGGAGCTTCAACAGTGATTGGATGCAGAGGAAAGGGTAGAAAATTTCTTTTGCCTTCAAAGAGTTGACACTTATGACAGGCAATTATCATCTTGTGTACATCAAAAAAAAGAGTAGGCCAATAGTAACCAGCCCTCAAGATTTTTTTGGCTGTTGCTTTCCAGTATAAATGTCCTCCACACTCCCCTTCATGGAACTCGTGCTTAACCTTATCTGCATCATTCTCAGGCAAACATTTAAGCAATATACCACTTGCATTTTTCCAATAAAGACATCTATCTACAATGCAATAGTTTACAGCTTTTAATTTCAAAAACCTTGCCTTTGTTTTTGATAAACCGAGAGGTGTATTTAAATTAAGCAAAACATAAATAATATTAGCATACCAAGGAGAATTCATAAAATGGTCTTCAACAATGGGAGTTGAGAATCCTTCTTGGTAATCCAAAGCATCAATCATATTAATATCAAGAACTTCAAAATTTGATTCAACCATTAATCTAGCCAGACCTTGGCCTTTGATGAGTTTAGTAGGTTTTATCTCTAAATCATATTCAAGAATAACTGCAATCCACTTACTTCTCTTACCATCTGGGTCCTGTGTTAGAATGTCTTTAACAACTGAATTTGGGATGAAGGAAATGATGTGTGAGTGCAAGATGTATACTCTGAAGTCTTTCAAAGCTTTAACCAAAGCAAAATATTTCTTCTCCATAATGTTATACTTCAGAGGGGCATCCCTCAATGCCTTGCTAAAGAATGCAATACGATGCTCTTGTCCTTGTGGATTTTTCTGTAAAAGGACAGCAGGTATCGTATGTTCTGATGCAAATGAAAAAATATAAAAATCTTTTGAAAAATCAGGACTTATTAGAACAGGTGTTTTGGTTAATGCTTGTTTCACCAGCTCAAAAGATTTCTTTGCTTCCAAGGTCCATTTTACCCCTTGCTCCTTCTTCAACATGTGTGTGATATTTCTAAGGAGCTCAGCCAAGTTGGGGATGAACCTTCTCAAAAAGTTAATCTTTCCAATGAAAGATTGCAACTCCTTGATGTTTCGAGGATGAGAGATTTGCAATATGGCCTCAATCCTTTTGGGATCTATTTTAATACCCTCTTCTGAAATAATGTGCCCAAGAAGTTTACCTTCTTGGCCTTAGGGTTTAAAGATATCCCAAACTTTCTGCATTTCTCGAAAACTTTTCTTAAGTGTTCTAAGTCCTTTTCATCTGTCTTTGAAAACACAGTGACATCATCAAGGTATATAATGATGAAGTAGCCCAGTTCTTCCAAGAATGCTATGTCCATGGCTCACTGAAAATTTGCTCCAACATTCATTAGACCAAAGGGCATTTGCACATACATGAAAGTGCCCCATGGTGTAGTAAAAGTTGTCTTTAATCGATCATCAGGATGAACTAAGATCTGATTGTACCCTGAGTAGCCATCAAGCAAAGAAATTCTTCTAGACCCTACCACCCTTTGTAAAATATGATCCATCTTAGGTAAAGGGTAGTTGTCTTTCAATGAAGCTTTTTTTAAGTCTCTAAAGTCTATACAAAGCCTAATTTCTCCTGTTTTTTTCCTAACAGACACCAGATTACTATACCCACTCAAAATATCTAATAGGGGCAATAATACCAGCTTCATACATTTTCATGATCTCCTTCTGAACCAAAGGCAACTGAACAGGGTTTATTCTGCGCAGTTTCTGTTTGAATGGCTTCTGGTTCTCCTTGAGAGGGATTTTCTGCTGGATTATTTCAGTGTCATAGGATTTCAGATCTTCGTAACTCCACGCAAAAACATCAGAAAACTCTTTAAATAGCTCTATATATTTGAGTTTAATGTGTGCTGGTAGAGTCTTAGAAAATTTAATCATTTTCGGTTTTTTCTCACTGCCTATATTGCACTCTTCCACTTCAGTCTCTACAGGTTCCATTTTTGGCTTCTTGGCCACATCGTTAAAATCAAACAACTCTTCTAAAGGTGCCAGAATCTTTGGTAAACTTTCATTATTAGAGTGCAGGGTTTCTAACTCCTCTATTTCAAACTCTGCATTCATCTCTATTTCGTTTTCAAGTTTGCTAGATAACAAGTTTATATTAGCAAGTTCAGGAGACCTTTATTCTTCATCAAGAAAATTTTCTTCACTGGGGTAGTCGATTTCATAATTTGAATCTGAACTTGGTAGTTCGAATTCGTTTCTGAATTGCATGAAGTCTTCTATTTGTTTGTCTCCGTCGAACACCTGCTAATATTTTTCGTTATCAGGAATGGCTGGTCTAAATTTTATCTGAGTTGTGCAGTCTTTGGTTTCATATGGCATTAAGCATGTTCTAGCTGCAAAGGCTAAATTGTGGGCCGCAATATTTCTTTTTCTTGGGACAAAAATTAATTTGGACTCCTCAAAAGTTTTTAAAAGGTCCATGACATCGTTTCAGTAGGCCCTAAGTCTGGGATGATTTACGTTATACTCCCCATTGACTTGCCTAATGACTAACTCTGAATCCCCATACACATTGATTCTTTTGGCTCCTAACTTCTTCAACAATCGTAAGCCTAAGAGAAGGGATTCATATTCTGCTATGTTATCGAACACTGGAAGTTTAATCTACAGGAAAGGCTTTTTGTGTGGTTGTTTTCAGTGTTGCAAATCTAGACCCTTGCACCAGCATTGTTCCTAGTGCAGGATCCGTCGAAGTTCATACTCCACAGAGGATTAGTTTCGGTTTCGATAATTAGGTCACTATCCTCTTCAACAAGCGTGCTTTTGGTTTGTTTTTAAATATCAAGCTTAGTTTAATTTGTTTTAATTCATCTGGTTTCTCGTTAAACTGAGGAATTCTTTCTTGACCGTCAAGAATAAAACATGATGGACGTATGATTTGTAGTTCAAGACCTGTGTTTGCTTTGATAAAGTTCACGGGTTCAGAAAACTGTTTAGACATTTCTGTGGTTTTTACCTCCTCCTCTCTATCGGCCATTAACTCTGTTAAATTTACTTGTTCATCCAATATTTCATCATTAAAAAGAATAAATGAATCAAGGCATGTGTTTACAGAATATAGGGGAGAGTTTTGTGGTCTGTCTTAACTAGTAACCATGTACTGCATATGGGACTCCCTGTAAAGTCTTCTTGTCTGATTGAAAACAGGGATAGTCGCATAGGTCATGTCCATCTGCATAGTCCCTTGTAACTTAGCCCCCTAAGATCTTGATAATAACATTCCATACTTGGGGGGGACATCAGCCACAACAATATCCATGACTAGGCATTTGGCTGGAATTTGTGCTAAGTTAACGCAGAGGTCTTCGATTAATCCCAAACATTTTACTCTGCTTGAGTCAAAGGGGTAAAGATATTTATAAGGTCCGGTGATTTCTAGACCCAGGCTCTCCATTACAGCTTTTGGCATTAAATTATGAGAAGCCCCGAAATCATGCATAGCGTTATGAAAAATCTTTTCATGAACGTTTAAACTTACATAAAAGGGAGGAACAGGTCCCTCTTGATATCTACCTTCAATCTTTGGACCGAAAATAAGCTTTGGCTGGTCATCGTTAAGATTGACAGTATCCTCATTTTCCTCTATATTTAAAGCCTTCAAAATTTGGGTTCTATATACAATTTGGGCAGCTAGCTCAGTGAGGGGAACAGAGATTTTAATTTTGGAAATTTCCTGCTCCAGGCTGAAAGGAATTTGACTCTTTAAAGCACTGGTCTTAGCCTTATTAGCTTCCAATCTATCAGCAACATCAGCTTGCTGATTTTTTCTATTTACATTTGACAAAAAAAATTTCACAGGAGTACTAGCTGAAGTGTTAGTACTGCTAAGGTCCGCACTCTGTTTTGTAACGTTTTGAGTGCCTTTCTCTCTACCTTTATCAAAATTTACAGCTACTGTTTTGTCCTTTTGTTTGACAAATTTAGGCTTTGACATAATCATCATCAATTTCATTTCTGTCAAAGTAGTCATTCATCTTATCCACATGTTGTGATGCAGTTGTAGTATTGTTGGCATCGTATAATGGAATTTTGGACTGATAGTCCTGTGGAAGATTGACTAAGGGAACAGGAAGGACTAAGGGAGCATACCATGCTGCCATGATATGTGGTGGGGGTGGATTTACAAGAGGCGGATTAACAAACGGAAAACTGGGCTGAAGTGGAGTGGTTTGGACAGTGAATGGAGGATGAAGGGATGTGGATGGAACAATAGTAGATTGCTAAGCTGATCTTGGATGAGAGACACCTAAATTGTGAAGGAAATGTAAATCAGGAGGTGTTGTTTCTCTACTACCAGGATGTTCACTTGTTTCAGGAGATGAAAATGAAGACTCGGAGTCTAGCTGAATTGTATCATCAAATGACCTAGTTCTAAATGGATTTACTAAGTCAGCTTGTGATTGTTGTAGAGCTGAAAGATTTTCAGGAACTAAATTAGCTCTCAAGGGTGATCTGAAAACAGTTGATAATTTAATCCTAGGAGACTCCCTAAGGATAATTTCTGGGTTATCAACTATCTCTGGCGGGTTCGGGTTAGGATAGGCTCTAGTATGAATCTTTCTAAAAGCCACTATGTTGTGTTTTTCAGACCCAAATAAACAAGAAAAGTTCAACTAGGTATGACAGTCTTTAAAAGGTCAACTAATCTGTTTACACAAATCTTAATCCTAGAATCCTCTAACTGAGTTTGAATGATATTACAATGACAAGGGTTCTTCCCAGTGGAGTCTTAAGGTCTGTTGAGGATTGTGGAGTCGCCAAGTGGAAGTTTTTAGCTCTTTTAGAGGTAAAAGGTTTTATGGTCCACCACCATGTTTATTGAATTCCAATCTGAAATATTTTTGGGTTTTCTGAGTTATTTTTCAGTCCTATTGGTTGTTAAGAGTGTCCTAAATCTGCTTCAAAACTTAGCTACAGTTATGAGACAAAAACAGTCTACTCTTATGGCTAAGCCAGCTAATATTTCAAGGTTAGATAAACTCTTATGAGAATCCTAGGGTTTTCCTAGTTTGTCACTGATTCAAACAAATTTCATCATGATTACCATTGGTTTGGTAGTGCTTGAACAGGCTGCTTTTTACTCACTGCACAATGTTCTTGAATAGAGGTCTCTTGAGGTCTTAAAGGTACCTAGGCCGAAAAAACACTCAAAATCCCCAGCAGAGTCACCGGAAATGTTAGTTCTGGTGGCTCAGCTGCCAAACAGAACAATTGTCATTAAATCAGGGGTTATCTAGAGTTTTAAGGTGTTTTTTGAATTTTTATCAACTCAGAAAATTCCCCAGTGGAGTCGCCAGAAATGTTAGTTCTGGTGGCTCAGCTGGCAAATAGAACAGTTGTCATTAAATCAGGGGTTATCTAGAGTTTTAAGGTGTTTTTTGAACTTTTATTAACTCAGAAAATTCCCCAGTGGAGTCGCCAGAAATGTTAGCTCCCTGTAATCAGCAAGATTGGAAAAATTCTGACTGCAGGGAGAACATTATTTCAACCACTTTGGGATTCTAGGATCTAGCCCTCCTGAATCTGGAGAGGGATCTCTCCAATAAGTGCAAAGATGGATTTGTCTTTGAAGTTTTGGGCAATGATATTAGGCTAGTTATGAAGGCTGAGGGTTTTGTTTGTTTTGGGATGGTTGAGCATGATTATTATTTGAGTGGAAAGTTATAAATGCAAAGAGTTTCAAAGGTGAGAAGCTGCAAGAAAATAGAACAAGCTTCGGCCAAAAAGATAGATAATTGCAGGTTTTAGTCCATTTGGGCTATGGAGTCATAATAGGGTTTAATTGAAACAACAAGGTTCAAGAGTGGTCTATGGGGCAAGTCATCTATGTCTAAGGATCTCTTTAAAGTTGATTTATGGAATGAAATGAAACAATAAGAAGGGGAATTAAACAGATGAAGAACAAAGAGCAGCCCAAGATCAGGTAAGTACTTCTAAACTAACCTGCTTTTGACATACACTTAAGAAAGACATAAAAGTAATCTAAGATCAAGTAAGTACTTCTAAACTAGCCTGCTTTTGATGCACTTTCAATAGAAAACATTTTAAAACAAAGGGAAACTTGAAGGCAACCGTTGGAGAAGAAACTAGCGGGCAGGGCTCACCACAAATCCTCTCCTAGCTCTGCTTTACTTGGTAACTTTCAAGACAAACACAAGATAACAAAGAAGGGTCTAAGATCTAGTAAGTACTTTCAAACTAGCCAGCTTTTGACGCATTCCAAGAGAAACTTTCAGACAGTCTTTTGGGATAAAACTAGGACCAAGGCTCACCATATCTTCCTTAGTTCATCTCTACTTAACATGAACTGAAAATAACATTCAAGAACAGCAATTAGCTAAGGCAGTAGGATGAGGGAACGCCAACATTCCTATGCTTAGACTGAATTAAATCATTCCTAAATAACATGAATTGGAAGAAAACATGTAGATAAAGATTTTCAGTCAGAGAAATGTACTGATATACAGTAGGTCTTAACTCTATGCATGTTGTTCTTTATAGGAGAAGATGAACACAGTGAAAACAAAAGTAAAATAAAAATTTACAATAAGAAATAACATCATCGTCGACATAGACCAGGATCCCATAAATCAACTTGTATTGATGCTCCAAACTAGTTACATCTTTAAGTCCAATGCTTTAGCTTAGCAATCATCTACGCTTCCCAGAATAACTTATCTATCACAAGCAGAGCTTCAAGAGCCAGTGAACACTATTTACAAGTAGAAGTCTCAAGCTCAATTATATTTCAAAGTTCAGCAACCAACAATTTCTCATATTCTACAGAAGTATTTATAGAAGAATGAGGAGGTGAGACCTGATAAAAGATCTCCTGGGTCAATTAATACAGACTTAATGGCTTCTCAGCCTTTGAGGGGCTCGATGAAGAAGTTTACAGATGTTTCTGTCTGTATTAATTGTTTTACATTTAAGATTAACCTTGGTGGGAGCTTTTGTTGACTTTTAAGGCTCTGTTTCAGGATGTAATAACTCTGCTGATATTTTGTCATTAAAACTCATTTGGCAGAATTAATTGTTCGGCTGCATTTGAGGCAAATATCTAATCTTGATCAATAACTTCGGCCTCTATTTGAACGCTTTGAGGCACAAGTGGCTTTGTGGTAGCTGGGAGGAATCAATTTGCCTCTGATGTGGCAGTGGAGGCATTTTTGTCTGATAAAACACTTATGATTTTCTTTTAACTGTGTCTTACTTGGGAGGATTAGGCTTTTGATAATCAATTTTAGTTGTAATCCCCACAGATCTGTCTTCAATCTCCTCTTCTAGGATTTTTTGTCTTCGACACTGATACTCTTTGTTTGTGATTTATTTACTGCGTCTTGTTGATGTGCAGTGTTGCGCAGGGCTCGTGAGGCATCAATGCCTATGAAGCATTGACGAGACGTGGAAATTGAGCCCATGGATGGCTTCCCTTTAATGAATCGAAGGCGTGAGAATCATCATTCCCAGCCTTTGGCTTTTTCTTCAATATAATGGAAAAACCATTTAATCACCTGCAAAACACAAACTAATTAAGAAATCCTGCGATTATTAGGTAAAACTGCCTAGAAGGTTGTGGGGAGGAGAATGGTCATTGGATGGCATCATCCAATGGTGGGGATTCGTTTAGAGGAGGCCAAAAGAAGAGTAGAGGGAAGAATAAGACGTAACCGTCGATCGTGCAGAGATCGATGGTTGGGATTATGCGTTAAAATCCTCTTGATGGAAAGCGGAGGGCGATGAAACCATGAGGGAAAAATCCAGGACCGTCCGATCTGGACACATGGATGGTCTAGATCCAATCGGAGGATCACAATCGGCGGGGGAAAAAACAAATGTTAAAAACGCACCCAATGAAAAGATCCGATGCGATCAAATGTAGACCATCGATCTGCAGATCAGATCGACGATGGGAGATGCATCAGGAGAACGCAATCGGCGATTTTGAATAAAACTTTTTAAATGAGCCGAGTGAAAAACTTCGATGCGATGATTTTGGGGCCGTCGATCTGCAGATTAGATCGACGGTGGAGGATGGATCAGGGACCGCTGATCGGAGGTGGGCATGAGGGGCGCTGGGGCGATTGATTGTGGGCCATCAATCTGCAGATCAGATCGACGGTGGGGAGTGAATCGGAGGGATACCAATCGGGGTTCGGAATAGAAAGAGCCCAATAAACTTGCCGATGCGATGATGCGCAGGCCATTTGATCGGCCTTAGATCAACGGCGGAGATGGTTTGAGAAATGTGCCAGCGAAAAACTCTTCAAACCATATGAAAAACCCAAAAAATTTAATATAAACGAAGGTTTTATGCATCGGGATGGTTTTATATATACGAAGTGGATAGGTGCCCGACTGCGGGGCCTTGGTCTATATGGAATGATAATAGGCCCGGGGCTTATATAAGAGGGCCAATCGGCATCGGAGTTTTGTTTAAACATAAACAAATGTGCTTCGTGAGTTGCTCCGACGCGATAAGCACTCAGGACCCTAGCACTTGGTTCTAGCACTGGGGCACATGGAGGGGAAGTGGTTTAAGACTAAGCCCAAAGGGGCTTAAGCCTTTATACAAAAATATGTATTTTTTATGATTTTTTCTGGTTTTCAAAGGGTTTTGAGGGTTTGGACAGAGTTCAAAAGGAGTTTTAAACTCTGTAAAGGGGATTTTATGAAAGGGGAACAGGGGAAAATGAAAATAGAGGAAGTTTATATGAATGAAAGGGGAGAAAAATGGAGGTTAGTTTTTTCCAAGTGGAATTAGGGGAAAATGGATGATTTTGCAGCAGTCTTTCCTCATGAAATCAGTGGAATTTCTGAGTATAAAAAAGGAACAACAGTGAAGATTTGGACAGAGGCATGAGGCCTTCAAGAGTCTTCAAGAGATAACATTTTTTAGCAATACAACTTGTTTCTTGAAGGCTCCAAAAATGATTTAGCCAACATTTGATATAACAAATTTTATAGCTGGCTTGTTAGAGTCAGTCTCTTCAGCCCTCCGTCAGAGATCAAAATTTCTCTTTTTGCATTTCATTTTAGGTGTCTCGCTCGATTCACTCAGTTGCATTCCGTTAGGGGAATCAGTTATCTGACGATGGGAGGCTTTTTACTCATACCCCTCATGCCTTGTACCTGCTGGCTCAGGTCTGTTCATCACAGTTCATTAAATCAATTTTAAGTCATTTACAGTCTTGTTTTAGTCTCTTGATCAGCAAAGAGTCATTACAGTCATTAGGTCTAGGATTTCACAAATTTTGTCTTCAAAGAGTCCAAAAATGCCAGCAAGACAGAGGGAGTTTCAAAATAAGTTCCTATTTCAAATGTTTCATCATCAAATAAAAGAAATCGTCAAATTTAGACTTTGTAATAAATGTGTAATTTTAAAGTTTTTCCATCACGAAGAATTCCAGGTGTATCCCTGGTCATCCTTTGCCGAATTCAGCATCAGTCATCCCTGCAAAAATTGACAAAAGATTCATCATTTCAGCCAAAAAGTCAAGTGGAAATGAAAATCAGAGTTTGTATTAAAATGTAAAAAAGTGCCAATGCAAAACTTTACAAAGTGGGTTATTTTAAAACAAAATCAAATCCATGACTCTATAATATATTTCCCACAGTTATCAATCCATTTGCATTGCAAGAAGTTGTCAAAACCCAAGAGGAAAACCGTGGAGGGCGAAAACAGAGTTTTGGAGGCGGACTATTGGTGAGTTAACTTGCGCGGTGCACATAGCCTCCAAGCCGATTTTCATTACTGCTTCAATCAAATTTTTTAAACGACTTCAACTTGTTTGATCCAAGTAAGTTATGCATCCTTGCCACTGTTATTAAACTCCTATTTTCTGTGGTTTGAAGAGGAGGATATAAGAATTTGGTTGGTTTGACATAAACCCTATTATTTTGTCAAAATTGCTCCTTGGGGTTTGAAATCAAAGTTTTAAAATTTGGTTTTGGTGCTAAAATCTTTTGATTTTCCACCCTATTTTCCCTTTCCTCACTGTCACACTATCATCATACAGTATTTCCCCTATTCCCCTTTGTCCCAAAACTACTTATATCCCTTGTTCCTATTTTCCCTATCCCTAAACCCTACCATCTCCCATATCATTTGCAAAATTTCCAATTCCCAAACACAGTCAAGTGACTGTCCCCATATTGTAAAATTCACTTGACACCCCACTTTTCCTCATTGTCCCATATTCCTCACAGTCCCTCATTTCCTACTTGGCATACATTTGACAATTGAAACAAAGGCACCAATTGCTCATTTTCAAACCAACCAAACATACAGTTGACATACACTTTGCAGCACCATGATAGACAGTGAATCATCATATGAGCAAGACAGTGACTCAACCACTAAGTTTAATGTACCGAGAAGGTTGCATAAAAGTGGCAAGCATGTCAGAGAAGAGCCCACTTCCTTGACTCAATTGCAGGCCTGCCCGCTTGCAATGGCATGCTTTCAGCAACAGTCATGCTTTCAGTATTGTGAGATGATTGCTCAGATTCAGCATCATCAGGAGTTGGTCTGGTTATTTGTTTTACATTTGCATGATGGCCAGGTGAACCTTGCTGGAGTGAATTTCACCTTGACACCAGAAACTATTTCTCAGGCCACCGGGATACCGAATATAGGTGAAGAGTGGAACAAGAGGCAACAGCTGGATAGAGCATATTATGAACCTTACATCAGACCTGGCTATTTGAGGCAGCTCAGCAGGGTATTTCCATTCCGGTTTCTAAAGGAAGACTATGCACCATTGATGAAACTTATCATTAGATACTTCAGCTGTGAAGGTCGCTTCTCACGCTTGTATGCATACCACATTCGGTTATTGATGCACTTCACCCGAGTGCGAATGATGAATATCCCATACCTCATGTGCCGTAACATTGAAAGAATGACAGTCCTGGTGCAAAATAAGTCTCCCGAGCATCAGCATAATAGCATTTATCATTATGCTCTCATCAAGATTATTGTAGTACATCAGCTTGGATTGCAGGGCATTGCTTGGGAGGATTTCATTTCCCGTGACTTTTTCACAGCCCCTCAGCCTCCTCCCGAGATTGTTCATGATGCAGGTGAGCCTTCCCATCAGTTTGAGGGTCCCAAGACAGAGCATAGCAGTGTGCCATCATATGTTACATATCAGAGAGGCAACAGAGCCTTATTTGCAGCATCACGACGAGTACTATCTCCACCTCGCATGGAAGGGGTCTCGTTACCATCACCGGTAGCTCAGCGAGTACTAGCTCCACCTCGTGTGGAAGGGGTCTCGCCTTCGACATCAGCACAGGTACAGGTTCAGGATAGAGGCAAGAGGCCTATGCAGGATGAGGGCCCTTCAGGAGGCCGAGATACTGAGTTTATATTGATTGATGATGATGCGAGCTCTCCTAGCTCAAAGTTGAAAGAAATCATCCAGGAGCAGAAAGCTGAGATTGGCACATTGACCGAGAAATTTTAGAGAGCTCAATGGGTGATAAATTATCTAGAGCAGCGGAATAAACAATTGGAGGATCAGCAGATGCTCATAGAGTTGCAGAGAATTCGTGAAGACCGAGAATTGGCCCGAAAGAGACATGGTGACATCACACCCTTTGAGAGGCAGATTTGGCTTGAGAAAGTCAATATTCATCTTGAGAAGCTATTGGCGAAGGCCAATAGGGACAAGGACATGCTCAAACATATGAAGAACCACTATTGGGCCCGCACACATGTTTGCAAAGCGCGCATGAAGATTTTGAAAGCGAGGCTTAGGAGGGCACTGAAGCGTCGGAAAAGGGAGGATCGGCTCTGAATATTGGCCGAAGCTTCTTTGGCTGAGCATGGCACTTGATGGGGGACCTTCACTCCAAATTTCAGCAAATTTGGAGAAAATTTTGTCATTTTTGAAATTTTTGGTCACAAAACAGATTTTCTCGCCCGACGCGTCACGCCACCTTGCGCGCACTTATGATTGAGACATCTTATGGAGGAAAAATTTATATTTTTGGGTTTTTTATGATAAATTATGCTTTTTCAGGAATGGCCGAATCATTTCATCAAGTTCTGGGCTGCCTAAAGGGCCAAAAACACCTTGAAAATGGCCTTTTTGCCACTTTTTGCACCAACAGGAACCAGTTTTGGGAGATTGCAGTTTTGGAGGGGAAAATGACATCCAAACCCAAAAATTGCACTTGGGTTGGATAGTAGACATCAAGGTCTTTCCAACGAGCTATCATGAGCTCAATTTGGACTTCAGGAAGTGCCTCAAAAACAGGCTCAAAGTGGCACGATGCATTGAGTTTTTGAACGTGACGCATAGAGAAATTTGGCCTCATTTTCACTCTTCAGCTCAGAAATTTGCCCAGTTTTGACTAGTTTCACCTTTTGATGTAACTTTTGATCTATCTTGATGTAATTTTATGACTATGATGTAATTTTGGCCCATATTTACTTATTCTAGAGGATTCATTCACTAAAAAGTGAAAATTAAATGAATGAATCCGTTTCCTTCCATATAGAGGCAAGTTATTTGATTGCCTAGATTTCAGTTCCTTGTTTATAATTGGTTGAAACAGATCCTAGAATGGTGAGCTCGACCCCTAGAGGCATGGGAATGGGTTGATATGGTCTATATCATGTATTTTCTAAGTAATTTTCAGGGTTGGACATTTGGGAATTGGTTGAGACTTCATTGTACATACTTTCTGCATTTTTGGCAAAGGAAAGACCAGGGTTTTGCAGCACTTGTTGGGATCCTTGTGGCTCTGTGTTTGGATGGTGTTTTTCTCCATGTATTTTTAATTTCATTAATTTTTTTGTATGCCATTTCCCTTCTCTTTGCTTCTGAAATTAAACAAATGAGTGACTAAGGTAGAATTCATTAATTTGTTGGTGCTCTACCTTAAACTTTTGTTTAGTTTTCTATGTTTTCTTCAGTTTGTAGAGGATCCTTGATACAATCTTGCCCTCTTCAGCTTCTCAGCAATCCTTTCTATCCATTCATTCAATTTAAGGCATCTAAACCATCGCTTTCCTCGCCCCAACTTGAACTCTGCAAGAACTGGCCTTCATCCCCGGACCCAAATTTGCCTTTCCCATTTTTTCCAACAAAACTCCCAAAAATCAAATAAAATCCTTGCACTTACATATCTATCCTAAAATTAGTTTTCATTATAAGTCATCTCAGCCCCTATTGGACACTTTTTTTCGAGATAGACCCGGAGAGAGCCCTCTCCTGTTCTGGTAGGGGTAGCTACCAGACTGAGCGTGGTGTGATGTTACCTTGAGTTCTGCCTTCCTTCAGCCTGAGGTAGATTCGAGCTATAACATAGTGGCAACCATACTGGGGAGAAAATGGTTTTCTTGTTAGTGTTATTTGATTTATGAGTTACAGACGGAGCCTGAAGTAAAGCCAGGTAGCCTTCGAAATTCTTTTGCTATGCATCAGCAGAAGTAGATAAACGTTGCTTCAGTCAATCTCCAGTATAGCTTGTAATCATAACATTTAACTTGTGAATTTCCCCCAGTAGATCAGATGATCTGGACTTTTGGGTGATAAGTCTAGATTTGAATAGGCTAAAAAGTTGTTTTGGTCCCTTTGATTCTTGAAATACTTCCACACTGGCTTCCAGAAGACATACAAGAGCTAATCCTGATCCTGATCCACCACCAGTGTACGAAAATCCCAATCTGATTGCAAGAATCCATCGACGAGGAAGTCCTTTAATCCCTCTGATTAAGTCTCATTCGTTACCTGCTATCTTTTAATACCTTGAAGACCTCGAATTTGATGAGCAGTTTGAATTGTCTTTGTTCGAAACTAAGTCTGAAAGCTCTCTTGATTCTACTATCATAAATCTCGAATTTATCAAATACCTTGAGATTGAACAAGCTAATCGATCTATTGATAGCTACATCTTGAATATTCATAGTTCTATTGCTGCAACGAACATCCCTGAATTCATCGAATCCACATCTGAAACTCTTGGATCTTCTGTACTTGCATCCGGTTCTCAAATTCCCATTGAACCTCCTTTTATCCCTACCATTCTCGTGCAACCTGATATCCCTTATCAACATTCTGAAATAGTTTCACCTTCATCCCCGGACCCAAATTTTCCTTTCCCATTTTTTCCAACAAAACTCCCAAAAATCAAATCAAATCCTTGCACTTACATATCTAGCCTAAAATTAGTTTTAATTATAAGTCATCTCAGCCCCTATTGGACACTTTTTTCCAAGATAGACCCGGAGAGAGCCCTCCCCTGTTCTGGTAGGGTTAGCCTATAACATGGCTAACAACAAGAATGGGGGCTTTTGCACTAGAAAGGCTAAAGACTATGGAAGTAGGGCCGTTGGACTTGAACAGCTCGGGGAACACTCCCTTGATCCTTCACACAGTTCTTGCCTACATGCACAACAAATTATAAGTAATTATCCTGATGTATTCGATAATTGACTCTGTCCAACAAAGGGTGTTTCTTATAAATTATACATTAATAAAAATGGTCTTAGAGCCCATTTATTTTAATCTTTCAAGGTCTAGGAATGAAACAGATTATGGAGTTCATTAATTTTAGCTATTGCATTATTTCTGACATGGACAAACATTTTGTTCAAAGTAAGAGTCCATCCATGTTGCCTCGGCTTAAGCAACACTGCCATGGGACCCCTTTTCCACTCTGTAACTTCAGATACCCTGTGATTTCTGTTATCTAGACTATTAACTTACTTATTGTTACGAGTAAGCACAACACACATCTACACATACATATTCATAGACATATTTAGCATATAAGTCAGAGGAATATCTCTCCACAGTTTCACCACAGTTATACACACCACAACACATTTTTAGTCCCTACCACCCATCCATCTTAGCTTCCATACCATCCATCTTAGCTTCCACGCCTTTCCTCAAAACTTCCATTTCATTTTTTGTTACTCTTTGCGAGAGCGAAATTTGGTGCACTTGCTGTTGTAATTTTGATATATCATGTTACACTTCTTCATCTTCATGAGTCATAGTAGAGTATTCTGAGGGCTTGATGGGTGTTGAATTATTTTTAGGGGGCATTTTAGAACCCAATACTAATATCTATGCTTCAATATGCCCTTGGAATCGCATAAAATTGATTTTTCAAACAAGACTTATGCAATTTGAAAAAAAATACACACCTTTTTCTTACTTTTGAGGAGCTCAATATTGAAACTGAATTATCTCTATAATTTCAGATCTTTAATATCTAAAATTCACTCTTGTAGTAGCCCTCTGAAGCTTTTTTCGAATGCCACATTTCTGACCCTATTTGGATCCTTCAAGACGAAGTTATGACCAATCTCCCACAATGACTTAATTATGGACTAGTTCAGTAGAGAGCACTTGTACGACGTGCCACATGTCATTGTTTCTTCCTTCGGATATGAAATTGATACATAGGAAACTACAGTCCATGTGATTTAGGCCAATTTTTACAAAATTCCAATCTGATGCTCAGAGAGGGAGTTATGACAATTTTCCCAAGGTCACCTCTTTTAGATGATATTCAAGAGCCTACACAAACCCTAACTTCCACAAATCATATATCCAAAAATATTGCGAAACAAGATCTGATTTTTCTACACACAGTTCCTTAAGATTTTGGCTTCTCGTGATAAAAATTTTAGCTTCTAAATCTTTGTAAAAAGAAAATCATAGCAGAAATTCCACGAGGACCTGTTTGGATCAGAAAAACCATAAAATCCAAAGCTCTGATACCAAATGTTATGAAACCAACTCCAATAATAGAAGAAAACATAGATCAACGCCTTAGAAATAAGCCACTTCAAGGGGTAAACCTCCTTTACATTACATAAATGAACAATTCTTGGATGATACAAATGACAAAACCTCCTTCTATATATAGGAGTCCATGGGGTCACAATATAATCCTAGCCAACCTAACAATAATAATGTAAGGGCACAATAATAACAATATGGGGGTTACAGGGGTACAAAAATAAAAATAAGGGGGTTACACTAATAACAATGAGGGACTGCACTAGTAATCTATGGACCTAACATATTGGTCCAATCCTCTCAAGGATTTCAAATGGTCCACAATACTGTGATGCCAAATTGGCACATGTCCCCACTTTTAGGGAAATTTTCTTGGGTTTAATTTTCAAGTAGATGTGCTCCCCCACTTGGAACTTCCTGTGTACCCTATACTTATCTGCATATCTTTTTAGTCTATCATATTTTTCTTGATTATTCAAACTTGTTGTTCCATGTCCTTAAGCATATAAGGTCCTACATGTACTCTCTTAACTAGGCCACTCCAACTAATAAGAGTATTGAACTTATTTCCATACAATGCTTCAAAGGGGATCATCCTTTTTGTTGCATCTAAATTTCTAAGGAGATGTTGCTATGTGAGCTTGTGTCCAATCAGATCACCAATAGCACAATAAGATAGTCCCAATCTTGAATGGCCAATCATGAATAAACAATCACTTATATGTTATAGAGAAATAAGATCACACCTGGAATCCTCACAGGTTGGGGAAGGGTTTTTAGTTCGATGCAGATTCCATGCTCCAGATGAGTGATCTAACACGTTCACAACAATATCCCTACACACAATCACAACCGCACAAATATAAAAGGTGATGTTCCTCAGAAGATCTTTAGATCAAAAGCAATAAAATAGATCATAAAATATGTTGAATACACATTCATATAAAGGAAGGAACATGAATTTCCATTCATCATAAAAGGGAATACCTGCTTTATACCTTCGCTTCCAAGCCTCTTCTCCATAATCCGACAGATTTTCCCCACTATATCTAGGAAATGAGTATGAAGAGAAACATATAAGTGGAAAATACCTCACAAGCTCTCTCTGGCAGCAAAATGGCAGCATAGGATCAAGATCTCAACTATCTCAAAGGCTAGTACTCTCCAAAACTAATGTTCTCCAAAATCTATCTCTTTCAAAAACTAGTTTGACCCTCTCAAATGGTCCAGTATAAATAGGAAGAATCGGGGCCTCAGGAGGATGTATGTAGACGCTCAGGACGACGAGAATTATTGAACCTTCTAACTTATAAGACTTGGCTAGCTCGAATAGGTAAAAATTCTAACTCATATCCTAGGGACTAATACACTCTAGAACTCTTCCTTGGACGCTAGCATAGAAAGGGTTGAAAAATTCCATAGACGCACCCATAAGGAGGCCTAGTAGCGTTTGGAAGGCTCTGAATGCATGCACAGGAATTCATCCATGTGTCTGAGGGTAAAACTAGACAAAAATGATCCTCATGTCTGGGAAAAGTCAAATAGTCAAGAATACTAAGGGTCATTGATCCAAGGGGAGTAAAATAGGTGGATAACAGATGTCCCCTAATGTATGATGTCAGGAAGAGAAGCTGATGGCCGAAATAAATTATGATAAAGGTTAGAGTTCAAAACTACAAAGGGGAAACAAAGCCAAGGATGCAGATTAGAAGAATCTGGAGCTAAAGTCTCATCTGTGCTAATAACATCCCCGAGGAAGGCATACCCATGTTCGATCATAAGAGAATATTGAACATGGCCGCTAAAAAATGCATTGTGGATCCATGACATAAAGTTCTAGAACATGGCCACGACAGACAAACACAGTGGATCCATGTGACTCAATGAATATAGCATAGCCACTAAGAGATACAATCGTGGATCTATGTCACAATATACATCGGTAGGACTCTTGACACATTACAGACATAGAAAGTGTCTCAGATAGCCCTCAAAGTACATATATGATGCATAACTCCAACACAATCTGGGAAGGATGCCGTATAAGAGTGAGATGTTCCTAACCCAGGGTCTTTGACATAACCCTGATGGTACGAATCTACACATGTGAATAAATGAGCTAAATTCGATCAAGGTATAAACCTCCTAATTACCATCCAATGAGGTAAATGAGTAGTAGACGCAAGGGAATCCACCAATGAGGAAAATGCACCTCAAGGTACCTAGTACAATACACTAAGTGTGAATGAATGAGATGGTGTTTAACACCAGTTAAATCGACCAATCAGAAGCCAATAATTTAAACCCACTGTCGATCACGAGGAAACCTACCACTGAGGTCTGCAAGATCCAAGGTACTATTGGTTCCTAGATCAAGCTCCCAGATAATGAGCTGAAGGTGATAGGAGAAGATTTGTTGAAGAAGGGCCTTGAGGTACCCATCATCAATTGACATGGAACAAACTATGATGATGTGATGTGCAGATGAATTCATGAAGCAATGAAGTAAAACTAACATGGGGATGGTTGAATAAAAAAGGTCAACATGATATTGTAGGTGACCGACATAGGCTAAGACTTCCCTTGAACACATAGCAGCACAACACAAAAGTGACTTGGAAACATGAATAATGAGCACCATGTGATATCATGCAATGATGAAGGAGGCATCGGGGCATACTCCATATGACTGGAAGAGTAACCAGTCAGAGGAAAAAAAAGACTCACATGGATGGTAGGACTCCTAGAAAAGCTAAAACCCAACTGCAAGATAATAAAATAGATAGGTTCCATGTTTAAGGGTGACGCAACTGACGCTGCCAATGGATGATAAATGGAAATATATGTTCCCTCCCTTCTCTGTTTATAGGTTCGTTTTTCGTAAATTTGTCCCCCAAGCCCGAAATAGAGATAAAAGTATACAAGGGAGAAAATCCTAACCACAATAGACTAGGGTATTCCTTTTTCGTAAGTAGTCTATCCTAGTCTGGAAAAGGGTTAAACTTATACTAGGTAGACGTCACTTCAAGTACTTTAATGAGCATGAAGTAGAAAAGTTCACTCGAAAATATTTTCTAATTTAAGGAGTTTGAAAAGAGCTTAAAGAAAACTCCTCCTAGAGGAATGAGTGGTATAGAGTGTAGCAACTAGTTTCCGTAGCGATGGAACTGCTTATGACATAATGAGGACAAGAGAATGGCTAACAGGATCACTCATCGTAGTGACTCCTCCAGGAAAGGGTAAGATACCAAGTGAAAGTGGATGGAAAGCCAAAAAAATGATGACGATGGGTAAAAGAAACCAAGGCTTAATTTGCTAAAATAGGCTGAGAAAAATTGGCAATCACAAGGGATAAAATTATGGAATCATGTTGGAATATAGCCAGAAAAGAGATGAAGAAGATGACATGTGGCTCAAATTATAGGTCATGGCATGTGAGGAGGAATTTTGAAAGATAATAGAAATGACTGCATGGACACTGATGTGGAAAAAGTGTGCTAACTAGAGTATCCATGTCATGTAAGCTCTACTGCTAAGTGACAACATGCATAAATGAGAGATGGCTAAAGTCGCAACTTGACAGGGTCAGACCTAAGGCATAAAAATAGTTCTGATATTCAATATGCAATATCAACAAAAGTAACCTACCCCTATATGGCAGTGGAAGCATCATACTCAGTTCTATTATAATAAATGGTATCTTCCAAAGATAGAGACAAAAGTGCACTCCTAAATCCTCCTGTAACAGGTAGACTAGAAAACAGACTATAAAGAAAAAAAACCCTTTTAAGCCAAAAAAATTAAAAATGGAATATTTCTCAAGATGTCAAAATAGGTTACAAAATGAAATCATACGTCCTTAATTTGTCATTGTGAACTTGAGAAGAAAGAAGGAGAGAGATTCCAAGGGTTTGAGAGCAAGAGCAAAGAGGAGCAAGTGAAGCCATCTTCAACCAAGTAAGTAGCAGCCACCCCTCTCTTTGTAGAATTCACATGGGTTAATGCTCGAGCATTGTTGATTTATAGGAGGCCTTAGGGTTTTGTTAGGGAAAAAACCCCCGAATGCGGGCTTGTAATTGGGAAATTTCATTCAAACAGGCTCGGTCGCACACATGCTACGGGCATGCCTGCATCCAAGGACGAATCTCACCCATTGCAAGGGTGCATCCGAGGAAAAAGATGTGGTTTTTTAAAGTTTTATTTCCCTAAATCATTTTTACAGTGCGTGAAATGAATTTTCCCCTAATGGTTGTGACTAATAAATTGTTTTTGACTGTAGGAGAAAATATGTTGGAGTGGAGAGAGAGGAAACATTCCCAAAAATAAATCCAAGCCATGGGCCATGGGCCAACAATTAATGCCTTGAGAGACTTTGGTTTCCTGAAGTTTTTCTAGATACCAAGCATGAACAATCATCCATTTCTTCTTTCATACATTATATGTTGGTGGGATGTAGATAGCCGACAATTCGTAGTTGGCCCAAATACTTTCACCATAGACATCTCAAACATATACTTCCTCACTGTTTTATCAAGGTGGGGGGCTCTCGTGGTGTTATCTGGGGTTTGTAGTACTAGTGTGGAAACACTTTCAAGCATGAGGGCTGCTCATTGTAGGAAAGTTGAAGGGATAGACAAGAGAAAAATCCTTATAGAGGACATAGAAGACCTGACCTTACAAATGCTAGCCTATACTGTAACATGAGTAGAAGGAACTGAATCACCCCATGTAGTAACAATACCACACTTGGAGTTATGTATTCGATGCCTAGAGCCCACCTTGTTTAACTGGTGTGAAGGGGTGTTGACCAATGTGAAGGCTCAACTAAAAAATTTGAAGAGGAGAAAAACCCACCTATGTGGTTAAGGGAGCTTACTAGTAAGTTTCTTTTTCGCGAAGATCTCAGTTATGAGACCCTATAAATTGGACTATGCGATATTTCGACCACCGAGAGATTCCCACATGACTAGATGGTGTTCTATTTTACCACGGGATGATGGAGTTCACACTAGGAGTTAGACACCTATTGGAAGTGGATGAGGGAAGCTACATTATCAGTGGATCCTGACATAGTCTTGCCACCTGGCGAAGACTTTGATGGCAGAGGTAAATTTTTTTTATTTTTCATGTTATGTAATTTTGTAGAATTTTGGAATATTTAATTTTTTGGTTTTTTGACATGGGTACATATTCACTAAAGATAATTCTTGTAATATGCAGATGTGGTGCCTACACACCCTCCAGGATATTCTCCATTGAGGAGACACGCACCACATGCCCTGGCCTCAACAACACCGGTGGAGGAGATAGAGGATGAAGATGAGGAACTATGGGAATTTATGCAGAATGTCAACGGATTGACATTAGGAGTTCCTCCGAGGAGGATGTGTTATACTACCCATCACATGCAGAGGCATAACGTAGGGTTTGCCTCATCTCATCAATGAGGTCTCCTCCGCCGCATTTTGAATGCGGTGTTATGTTACCATGATAACCACTGAGTGGGAGAAGTAGCGCAAGGTTGTGTATTTTTTGATGTATCGACATATGTATGGCATAGTAGCCAAGGCCTCAGTTGCCTAGTTTTTGAACTATGTACTCAAGTTTTTTATATAATAAAATACCAACTTCTATGTGATTTTCTTTTGTGTATGTACAATAGATGTTTAATGGTTCATGTGAATGGTTTAAAATGTTACGAATGTGACAAATTCAATCTAACACATAATTAGCTAAGGAACCAACCAATCATTTTTGGTCTCAAGGAATATGCACATAATGAATATAATAAAATGAATGCTCCAAGAGACGTACCCTCAATAACACTACTACATTTGGCAGAAATTCCGACACTTGGTTCCAACGCTTTTGACCAAATGTCGGAAATTTCCCCAAATTTTTTCCATCCCGCCCGAAACCATCGCTATACCAAAGTTTATAGAAAAGTGTCGCAATACCGACACTTAGACAAAGTGCGACGTTTGGAGGAAGACGTCGCAATTGCGACACTATAGCCCAAAGCGTCGCTATTGCGACGGCTGCCTCCAAACGTCGCTATTGTTGGTATAATGACACTTATATGTGCGCTACATAAAAATACGAAACTTATATGCGCGCTACATAAAAATGATTTTATTGTTTCGTATCCATCGCAATAGCTACATTAACGTCTGATATCACGCGCGCATTCGCCCTCCGCTCTTGCAGAATAGCATTCACCCTCCATTCACCCTCAGCTCTTGCAGAACAGCATTCGCCCTCAGCGTTTGCCCTCAGCTCTTGCAAAACAGTATTCGCCCTTAGCTCTTGCAAAATGGTAAGTTCTTACTGCAGGCCCTTCCTCCTATAGTAGGGTTGACTCTATTTGGGTTTTTTTGGTCAATTCCATTGGATTTTGTTAGGCTGTAGGGTTCTCTGTAGATGTCAAGAGTCAAGATTCAATAACCTCTATTATCTTCATCACCCAATACAAGATTTAAATTTTTCCCAAAGAAACGCTTATTAATTTGGCAGCCATTATTTCTCCCTACTTTAAAAACCCTACATTTAAATGAAAACAAGCATTGCATTTCAACTACAAAAATCTATTAGTGTTAAAATGTACATGTGTGCTACATTAACATCTGATATCACGCTCGCATTCGCCCTCCGCTCTTGCAGAACAGCATTCACCCTCAGCATTTGCCCTCAACATTCGCCCTGAGCTCTTGCAGAACAGCATTCACCCTCAACATTTGCCCTGAGCTCTTGCAGAACAGCATTCGCCCTCAGCTCTTGCAGAACAGCATTCGCCCTCAGCTCTTGCAAAATGGTAAGTTCTTACTGCAGGCCCTTCCTCCTATAGTAGGGTTGACTCTATTTGGGTTTTTTTGGTCAATTCCATTGGATTGTGTTAGGCTATAGGGTTCTCTCTAGATGTCAAGAATCAATATTCAATACCCTCTATTATCTTCACCACCCAATACAAGATTTAAATTTTTCCCAAAGAAACGCTTATTAATTTGGCAGCCATTATTTCTCCCTACTTTAAAAACCCTACATTTAAATGAAAACAAGCATTGCATTTCAACTACAAAAATCTATTAGTGTTCAAATGTAA